>JAFBJW010000058.1:2295064-2424669 GCA_016785235.1 Pseudorhombus dupliciocellatus | reverse complement strand
GGGGGGGGGGGGGGGGGGGGGGGGGGGGGGGGGGGGGGGGGGGGGGGGGGGGTTAGTATATCTAGTGAGCAGAGCCAGGCACAGCCGGAGGGGAGGAGAGGTTGATCTGTTTAGTGTCCGTCTCCTGCCAGCTTTCACTGGTCATTAAAAGTAGGCCGTTATCAGACAGTGCAGGGAGGACTACCCAACCAGCCAGCACAGTGCTGCGTCTTCAGGTAACAGCTCCTTATCTGTTCACTGATTGCCTTCACGCTCCCAATCCGTCTGACGTTGGCGTCTCAATCAGTCTTTAAATAATCTGCCTCCTCACGGAGCAGCAACAGCGCGAGGAGGTCCGCCTCCATACCTCCATCCCAGTCTCTCTCTCTCTCTCTCTCTCTCTCTTTCTTCCCTCTTGCTCTCTATCTTATTCTTTCCTTGTTGTGTGTGAGTTGATGCTGAATATTAATGCGGGAAAGCATTCTGTCTCGCACACTTAGAGGAAATAAACAAACAAGTCTCTAAATCTGCCTGGGTGTGCTGTGCTCCCTTGGAGCATGTGCACCAGCACAGTCCAATCCCACGGATCTGAATCCTCGGCTTTGAGCTGAAGAGCCAGCGATTCGCGCAGCAATGCTGACATTACATTCTGGGCTTTACCCTCTAAGAGGTTACTAACAAATGCAGAACAATCTGAATCAAAGGAATTATTCAGACGTATTTGTTTAACAAGTTTATATAGTACTTCACTACTTGTGAATAATTTTGACATAATAATTTAACAATATATTATAATTATTTATTTGAATATTTAAATGAGACATTCACAGTGTGTTCCTCATCTGAGCGTTACGAAACTTGAATGTAGATATTCTAAAACTTAATGAGCCAGAAAGGAAAGTGGAAATGGGATGAGTCACTCTTGGTTTGGAGCCATCACGTGGCTAAAGAGAAAATTTACTTTTACCTCAAAGTTGTCGGAGTTTAGCTCAACTCGAGGGCACCGCTAAGTTGAGCTGGCAGGTCCCGCTGCCAACAGCATGGTTGACATGCACACCGAGCCTCCCACTCACCTCCCAACCAGGGCCACAGTACATGACCACTACTGCTGTCAGCTCCACAGCAGTTAGCGTTTCTACATTCAGAGCGGGAGGAGACGTCAGAGAGGTAGAGACACAGTGAACTGTACAGAGGGAATGAAGGGAAGAGTGAGATAATGAGGGATGTGGTGAGTGAGCGACAAGCAAGAAAGCACATTCACGCGCTTCTTTCTGTGTCTTGACTCTATGGATGGAAAATGCTTTTCCTGGATGGATACACCAGATTCATGAATATCAAACTACCCTGTTTGACCTCAACTGACATAATCAAATATATAGAAATACAGGTACAGCATTTCAGTTCTTATGGCTGTAAATCTCATTCATGTCAGGTTTTTCGACAAAGTTATTTTTGTAAGTGTGGCGCAAGAATTCGTAAATAAATCCAAACGTGTTCATTATTCTATTTTAATTTAAATGAATTCAAAATTCATTCTGCCTCTATTGTTAACTGTATTATCATATTTTAGACAGTTACCTAGGTCTACTTATTTCACCTCCTTTCCTCAGACCTAGTTTAGTATGCATTACTCCTCAGTTGAAGTCTGTAAGTAAAAAGTAATATAAAAGCTGACTGTGTGACTGACTATAAGAAAGCCCTCCTTTGTTTCTTTAAGTGTACGTCTCAGTCTGCCATCATTATACGCTGACTCTGTGAGGCAGGACTTTCACTTTTACTGGGAAAATATGGTGTTACTATTTCCATAACATTCAAATCACATAACGCTCCTCGTGACGTTGGATACTTTCCCTCATTTCCTTACTTGTGAAACACGATCAAAGTCTGTTTCAAGTTTTATAAAACTTGGCCCAGGCCATTATATGCCCACATGTCAAATTTCAGGATAATGGCTGCTTGTGATTCTAGAAGTTCTTATAGATTACATAATGTTTATATTTCTTGAATGAAATCATTAAAAAAAATTGCTTGTACTTGATACATTCAGTTTTATTTACTTATGGTATTTTTGTTAAGCACATAAACCGATCAATACTTTGACTTTTTTTATTTCAGATTAAAGTTCATGTGATTGAAGGGTGCAGTTGAAAAATGACATCCATCAGTGAGCTGTTGTTCTCAGCTCTCGGGCTGAGCTCTGACCAATGAGCAGTGTGTGTGATCAATGGACAATGATGGGAGGGTGTTGTTTCAGCAGCTGGTCGCAGCTCCAGTAAATGGTGTAATAGTAACTGTACTTATTGACTGTACTCGTATCTCAAAGCGAGTCAGATAAATGAACGCTCCACCTCTGTCACCACTTCACTGCTGATGTCATATGGGATTTTAGACTGTAGGTGACAACCAAGTAATAACTCCTCTATCTCTCCACCTCCATCTCTCTCTCTTTCTTTCGCCCGCTCGCTCGCTCGCTCCTCTACCTAGAAAGCGTGCTCCCATCCCTCAGTTATCTGTCTCTCTCTGTCTGTCCCTCCAGTCCCTTTCTGTCTCTCCTTCCTCGCCCCTGCTCTCATCCATGTGATGTGTGATATGTATCATTGGTTAAGACTACTCCAGGCCGGCATGTTGACATTCCCCCGTGCCTCTTCATCTCTCCCCGCAGAGCTGAGTGGTGTTGAGTTGTGTTGATTAATGATATTGATCGCTCCGCACACTGCTTGACTTTCAGTGAGCGAGCGAGAGGGGGAGAGAGACGGGAAGCCGGAGCAGGAGAGAGGGAGGAAAAAAACAGAGCGAGAGAGGAATTGGAAGAAAAAAATAACTCACTCACTCTTGATACAGTTTTTTTTTTTTTCTGCAAGCCCTGTTTCCATGGAAACCATACCATAGGGGAAGATATAGCAAGTATGGATGCATAGAAAGGAGGGGAAAAAAACACAACAAGTCTGGTTTACAGGTGATGAGGGTGCATGTGAGTTCACTTATCAACGGCTGTTTGCTCCGCTGCCAAGTTGGTGTGTGGCGAATTGTGTGGAAAAGTGTGGCGGTGTCATCAGTATATGGGACAATGCATCGATGGAAGTAAAAGCAGGACGTCAATATCCTCTCAGGACGGTCCACTTGACACCTGTTAAGCTGTGTCAATAGCAATGAGGAAGTGTCAATACCTTTTTAGGAGCGGTGGATGTGGCCATGATGGAGTTAGTCACATAGATAGATGATATAGATGAGGACGATTAGGTGCCCCATCAGCAGAAAGCCTCTGACTCACATCTGCCAGTAACCGCTCTGTGACATTGCCAGCAAAATGTGATTTTTTTTTTTTTTTTATCGTCATGAGTAGGATCATTAACGGTACCATCCATGTGGAGACTTAAAAGGTTATTTGCAATGATGTGATCATGGCCCTCGATGCTTTTGAGGGGACTTTCCCCCCCCCCGTGATTACAAACTAGAGGCGCTTCCTCTCTCCCAGGCTTGACAGGACCCATGGGGAGAATCACACACCACAACTATGGTGGGGTTTGCAGGCTCCAGTGAAAACTTAAGTCCCAGGGAAATGTATTAAAACAGTGGTATGAAGTATGTGTGTGTATGTGTGTTTGTTATGATGTGTCAGTGCAGGACAGGATACAGAGTGTGTGAACCAGGATCTGTCCCACTGAATCAGCGGGCGTACAGGAAGAGGGGGGAACATAATAAATGCTGGAGGATATTTGAGTTTGCAACATTTTGTCACTGTTGTGTATGACTAAGGGTTTTCTTGTGTACGTACGTGTGTGTGTGTGTGTAAAAGCAGTAATACGAGCTCCGCACTTTTCCACTCATAACTACAGGCAGTCCCATGCACCCCCACCCCCCTCTAGGCAAACAAGCATACGCAGGCGCCCACCTTCATTCTGCTGAGTTTATCGTAGCGGGGCATAACCTTCCGAAAGGTGTGCCTCCAGAGCCGCGGTGCTTTCACCACAGCCATAAAACAGCAAGAGAAAAAGGAAAAGGCGACAGTGACGCCATGCTGTCATATGTGCGCGCAAACACTGATTAACGAGAGCCTTTGGGTTCTTGTAAATATTCATGAAACGGAGATTGCTCATTTATTTAAGTGTGTCTACCTCAAAGTGTGTGCGTACAAAATTAATTCTCCCTGCACATATTTGTTTGTGTTTTTTTTTTTTTTTTTAAACTCATGTTCAAGTGCACATTTGGCTTATGCGTGTGTGTTCCGGGGTGTGGGTGTGCTACCCGGCCTATGTGCACTCATGCTCTCTACTGTCTGGCCTTCTCTTGTTCTCCCAGCTGTCCTAACACTGGTCTGTGTTGACAGTAAACACAGCTGCAGGTCACAGAGGCCCCGCTCTGGTCGGACACGGGGCTCTGAAGGCCAACGGGGGAGAGTGCATACAGGGAGCGTGGAAGTTGCAGCTAGATGGAAAGGCTCTTCTTTAGTGAGGCTAAATACGTTGGAGATGAGGTGTTTTGGAAGGCGAGGAGATCCCTGGCAATAACAAGCGCACTGAAAGAGAAGGTCAGAGAAGAGCATGAGGCCAGCGGCATTACTACAAAGGCAACGAAAAAGGGAAAGATGAAGAAAATAATCGATTTCCATTTAGTAAGTAGAGGACAAAAAATACTAAGGGAGAGAAGTAGGGCTAGCAAGGTGCTACATCAGATATTAGAAACATTCAAGAGGTCAGAATAAAAAAACATCGAACAATACCACACTTGACCTGTGTCCGAGTGTGTGTCATTAAGTCTCAGTGCTATTACGTGTCCACATGTGGGAGACTATTCCCATGATAGTGGATTGGACGCATCGTAACAGATCGATATGTTGTGATAAATCATCTATGACTATATGTTTTTAACAGATGACATTGGCATTACTTACAGACACACTGCCATTAAGAGTCCGTGACCTTTGTGTGTGTGATTGATAGATTGTCTGACCCTGTCTACGTGTCGTGGCCCTCGCCGTAAGAGACACATTGTTTTTGCTACCCACCTATCTCTGAGTATACACTCCCCTGCGAGGGTCTTTGCCGAGGCATAGCGAGGAAGATATGTGAGGCTATACAGACGCATACAAAAACACCAACACTTACACCCCACTGCCATCCTTACACACCAGCACACACACTAGCACCAAAAAAACAAAAAAAAAAACATTTGACGTGTTCCTTTCCGGCCCCTAAGGACAGATCAGGCACAGCTGTGACTTGGGAGGTCACGAGGCTCCGAGGGGTCAGACTGAGCAGACTCTGAGAGAGCCCAACGCAGGGTCACAGGTCACTCCCAGCAGCCCTAGCGGTGTGAAAGGTCATGGGTCAGAGTCTCACCACGATGCGTCGGCAGGGTAGGGTTTCAAAAGGCGGCTGGGGCCAGTGAGAGGCACAGATTTATAGATACTGAGCTGAGCCCCGGTCCTCAGCCTGAGGTAATTACACAGAATATGAGCATGCCCGTTGAGGCTTGGCCGCCATATTTCATTTCCACCCTGAGCCCCTGTAGACTGAAATAATACATGAGATAGCCAGGGAGAGATGAGAGACGAGACCAGGGGGCAGAGAGGGAGAGGACGGAAGAGCCATTGATGCAAGAGAAGAAGAGATGGAAAGCGACGGACGGAGAGAGAGTGAGAAAACGTGGGACGGAGTTAATAAACAAGTTATAAAGTCAGAGTGAGTGCGAGAGTGAGTAGAAGCAAAGGCAAAGGGTCATATTTGTTACTAAACAAAACTTCATTCTTAGCAACAAGACCTTTTGACGTCAAATTCCAGTAAGACAGGGAGAAGGTCACAGGGATCATCCCCGGGGAATGCCGGGAGCCGGAATGACACGAAGCATGGCCAGCAGGGAGTGACGGCCTCGCGAGAGGAGAGGAGCACAGGAACAGATGGAGCGAGGGAGGGGACTGAAAGAAAAGAAGAGCCCAGAAATTAGATTAGTTTAGAAAGTGAAGTTGTGATGCAGCAGGCTTGATATCCTGCTCGGAGCAGTTTCCCGTGAGAACCTGATCGGGCCACCGCGGGCTCAGCGAGACAGTTCAAACATATTTACCCCTCGTTGGAAGGTACAAATTAAATTAGGCTCTTCCACAAAGAGGAGATGTTTTCCCCTTCTGTTCTGATGTCATGGTAGTGGGGCAGTATAGAGTGGGGGTCGGCCTGCTCTGGCCTGAATGCATTTATCTTAGAAGCCATTCATCTTCCAATAACCCCCCCTGCCTCCTCCTCCTTTTCTCGATCCTTCTGTCCCTTTTGCTAAACACTGTATCAAAGTCTTCCCCTGCCTAGTTACCCATGCAAACACACAGACACAGGCTACAACACATGAAACCCAAGAACAGGTCACAGCGTTTTCCTCACCTTAACACCTTCCCTTGTCTGTCCCAGCCTGTCTCTCATCTTCCCTCCCAGTGCCCCCCCCCCTTCTTATCCTGTGTTATTTGAAAAGAGTACATTCTGTGGAACAATTGGACGTGTCCGTGCTTTTGTCTGTGCCTTAACAATGCCATCGTGAGGTTTCATTGGAGATTATTGCAGTAATTGCTTCAGAATTGCGTTGACTTCAGCCTCGGCTGCAGCCTATTCTCTGAGCACATCCAGAGACTATCTGTGTGTGACCTTAGACCAGGGACTGGCAGGGTCACTGGCGGCATGACAGCCTTCCTGTACTGGAACAAGCAAAAAGTTCGGTTTTATGTGCATTTTTTCCCTCCTTCTCACTTTCTCTTCCTGCTCATTACGCCCCTTATGGTTTTCTATCCTCATTTCGTCTTGTTGGTGGATTGTACTGTAAATGTTTCCAGATAGTATTGTGAAGGACAGCACAGGGGAACCTTCACCCTCTAGCCCCTCGTCCTGTATTTATAGAAATCAGCAGCATCTGCTTCCAATGCTGCTGATTTCTTGGAAAGGCAAAAAGAGTTTGATGACTTCGCCAAGCGGTTCGGTGAAGGTTTACTTTGTCCCTTTAGAAAAACGTGCTGGTCTCATGAGTCGACTCATCGCGGTCTTTTGTCATGTGTGTCATCACATCGCGCATCCTGAAAGAAACCCTGTGCGCATTCTTAGCCCGACCTTAACTCTTCCTCTGAGACTAACCTCCACTGTGACACAGAGACAGAAAAAAAGATCCTTGAGAGTCGTACAAACACACGATAAATCAATTCATTATTTACGAGTGAACTCATTCAGAAAGGAAGCATATGTAATCTACTCATCCATGCTGAGAGGATGCTGGGAGAGAGAGAGAGAGAGAGTGAGGAGGAGAGGAAGAGAAGTGGGGTGTGTTCAGGGATGAGGCAGACGGCCAGCTGAGAAAGAATTCTGTTTCTGTTCCTAACTCCCCAAAGAGAGGTGGGAACCAGTAAACAAACAAACCAAGTGAGAAGTGTTTCCTTTTTTAATGACAAAGGGAGAGGCTGGAAAAAAAGGGACGTATGGGTAGGATGTGGCCCAGTGTGTCAGCTGTCAGCCTGTGTGTGTGTGTGTGTGTGTGTGTGCGTGTGCGTGCGTGCCCTCTGCCCTGTTTGTATGCAGGCCAACAGCCTACACAAAGGCACAGAGGGGGCATACACACAGATGGGTAAACAAAGCCATTGTTTACTATTTTGCTTTTTATTATGTTGGGAGAGATTAGTTGTTATTGATTTTTCTCAGTCAGGGCCAAGACAAGTGGAGGCAAGTGGTAAACGTTCCCATCAGTGGCCATATCTTCACACACACACACTCACAGAGAAACCCACTCACAGGGAGTCGCACCCCTCTGCAGGACCCCATGACCGTTGAGTCTGTCACGCCCCTGTCAGTTCCTATCACAGTGTGTCTACCTGAAATATGCAGATGAGTCCTTTGTGGTCCCCTGGCCCAGCCTGGACGCTCATTCTTTCGGGCTCAGGTCTATTATGGCCTGAGCCCAGGGCGGGTCTCCAGCAATTCTCACACACACACACACACACACACACACACTGCACTCCTGGGGTCATAGCCTTTCAACCTCATGGGCTCGACTTCTGCCACCACAGCCTGACAAATCACCCCACGACACACAAAAAAGCGCCAGGGCCCCAGCGTGAGAGGGGCCCAGTTCCAAGCAGCTCCTCCAATCTCTGCTCCACTACAAGCAACGCCAGCGAGCTTCTATTACCCTACTCCCACTGGATTTGGACAAAGGGGAGGAAAGAAGATGTGGGGAAGGAGAGTGGAAAAGAGGAGGCGAGAGAGGGAGAGGGCTGAAAGGGAGAGATGGGGAGAGGGAAAGAGATGACGAGGAAGAAAGAGACATTTGGATTCTTTCATTTGGTGGACTATGATAAATGGCTTGGCCTTTAGCTGGTCTGTGCTCCCCCAGCGCTCTCTCCGGGCCTCCCCTGACAAGAGGGTCTTTGAGGGAGAACGGACCCCAAAAATATTGCTCTTTGTCCCAGACAGAGCACAGCCAAGACCCCAATGCTCTGACTTTAATCAAGTAAAACCAGCAAAGCAAGGGTCTGCTTTTATGTGTGAGAGTCAATCACTTTGTGAGTGTGTGCGGCGCTTCTATACTATTCAAGCATTGTGTGTGTGTGTGTGTGTGTGAGAAGGAGAGACAGAAGAGACAGGAGGGGGAGAAGTCTAGGAGGACTGAAGAAAACTCAGCACACTACATTACACTGGCACGTCTTCCCATTACTTCTTTTAAGACATTCAGAGCTTTGCCTTAGGGGTACGTGGGTAGATTTGGGGGAAAGCTGAATTCAGATACACCCTAAAGGCATATTACAAACTGACTCAGCGATCAAAACAACTTGTGAAGTTCACCTCTAACAAGGGGAGGTCTTAGCATTTCAAAAAATGTTTGGAAAAGAAAAAAAAAAAAGAAAACCTTTTTCTGTATTTAACGTTAAATGAACAAGCGCACATCTGTCTTTCTTGGCAACGCTCGTTCATCAATCACGGTGTACAGCTATTCAGTCGCTATAGTGCAAATGCGTTTTAATGCGTTGCTCTGCTTGATTTCACTATATGGCCAAATAAACAGTGTATCGGATGCATCGCACTAAACCCACAATGGCAAATTATCCAGCGTTTAGAGCGTTACAATCAAGTTAAAAAACTGATTAGCGGGGTTGACAAAAAAATATGTAAAAAGGCAAAGAGCGAATGCCCTTTAGTGTCATAGATGGAGCTTTACGGTGGATTAATTGTTTATGGGGAAGGCCTACTGGCAGCAAGGGTGCACAGGGTAGAATTACACACTTGATAAAATTAATGCTCAGTTCTTGTCGAGGGGGGAAACTTGGGTAAGAAGAGCTCCGCTACTTTTTTTTTTATCCCCATTCTCACAACAGTAGTGTGATACTACTTCTGTAATGGTGTTTCAAGGAGATTGTGTGAGAAAGTGTATGTGAGGCAAATCGAGTGTTTTTTCGGGGTTGCATGGAGTCGTGGGTGGAGAGTGGAGGTTATGGAGCTTTTTTTTTTTTTTTTCTTTTTGTCAACCCCTAACATTCATTCCTAAGCCCTCCCTCGCCTCTTACTCTTCCCTCAGTGTCACAGCCATCTCGTGTCTTGCTTTTGCCTGTGGCCATTCTTGAGTGAAGGATTGGGGTTTAAACTCTGATCACCTCCTTGGTGTTTTTTTGATTCAAAGCAGTCTCTACTGTCTATGTGCGCACATGCACTTCTGTTTGCACATGAATAGCTTGTGTGTGTGTGTGTGTGTGTGTATGCAGTGAGGGCAACCCTCGGTGCCACACAGTGCCACAGTGCCATAATCCCCGCCCTTGCCCAGTGGCCCAGATTAAATCCAGGCTTTGATCCTCCCCCTAATCTGAGTTTACAGTCTCTGGGCTGAGGGTGGGTACTCCACTCTGCCTGCCAGCTACATTCTGCTTGCTTCTTTCCTTCCTCCCTTGTCTGTCTGCCTCCCTGCTGCCCCCCCACTGAGGAGCTGGCAATTGAAATCAGCTTTAGAGTTGCTTAATACAGAAGCGGGCAGAATTAGGCCCTTTAATGCTTGTCATGGTCGAAGATTATATCAATGGCTCTTTTTGTCACCGCTACATTGGAGGCAATGGAGAAGCAGCAAGACTGCCAGCGCGAGACAAAGGATACATTTTTAGATTCAGTTGTAGTTGATCCTGTCTCCCTCTACACTCACACACACACACGTGCACACAGACACACACCTAAAAGGGTGCACGCACGCAAACATCCATGCAGATAAAAAAAAAAAAAAGAAGTACGGAACATGTGTTGCTTGTTTGAGTTAAACTGTAGTTTCGCCGGGGTATCGAGTGATGTACATTTGGTGATTGTAAAATCAACTTCAGTGGCAACCTCTTTTGAAGTGGAGTGTGGTTCATTCGTTCAGGGTCAAACACATACATAGTCTCAATTGGAAACAAAAACCAGAGACTTGGCCATGCTTTAATGCTACAGTGAGTTTGATTTACTGCCCATCTGCGATTGCACAAACAGCCCCCGACTGGGCCCGGACAGAAAGAATAAGAGAGCAGGAGACTCGCTGTCGTTAACCAATTTACCAGTTTATACAAACAAGCCCATGGGTGATTAGAACAGGCTCTTCCTAAAGTAATAGTTTACAACGGGGCACGTTAAAAATAATTATCCCTAACACAATAAAGTTGGAGCAATTTCAGCGGCACAAGACTGGGCTGAGTTAGTGTATTAGCCTTGATGGGCTTGATGAGCTGCTCTGTGTTAGCTGCTCGTATTCGGGGGTAACAAAGCTCAGAAAATCTACTGAGATAATTGACAGGGTGGAAGCAGCGCGTGCATGGCTACACAGTGTGGTGCAATTAAAACACAAATGTCGTTGTGACGTCGCGGGCAGCAAATGCAAAAATGTGGGAATATCAGTGCCACTGCTGCGCTGTTCTTATTTCTGGATTAGAGAAGGTCACATTTCCTCATAATTAACTGTCCTTGTTTATGTTGGATGTGATGAAAATGGACACAGCAGAGGGCCGAGGTGGGAAGGAGAGAGAGATGGAAAACAACATGTGGAAACAAGTCAGGCTTTATTACAGAAAATCTCTTTTGCACGTGTACGAAGCAAAGCCAAGCTCGGCGAAAAGGACACGGCGCACGTATCTGTAGTATCACTCTGACACACTCATCATGTCAATGCTGAGCCTTAAACACCGCTCCTGCTTTTCTCTCTGCTCCCACTGAATAAAACCACATCCCACACATGTACTCTTTAGTGTGAAACACAGACAGGTGCAGGAACAAGCTGACTGACCAACACACACACACACACAGACACCACTCTGTTCTGCTCATCTCTGTCAGATGTGAGTCTAATTCAGCCCCGGGGGATGGGAGTATTGCGCTGGTACATAATACCTGAAACACTCCATTTCTCATTTCCTGGAAGTTTGGGAACCCCCCCCCCCCCCCCCCCCCCCCCCCCCCCAGCAGAGGGCCGAGGTGGGAAGGAGAGAGAGATGGAAAACAACATGTGGAAACAAGTCAGGCTTTATTACAGAAAATCTCTTTTGCACGTGTACGAAGCAAAGCCAAGCTCGGCGAAAAGGACACGGCGCACGTATCTGTAGTATCACTCTGACACACTCATCATGTCAATGCTGAGCCTTAAACACCGCTCCTGCTTTTCTCTCTGCTCCCACTGAATAAAACCACATCCCACACATGTACTCTTTAGTGTGAAACACAGACAGGTGCAGGAACAAGCTGACTGACCAACACACACACACACAGACACCACTCTGTTCTGCTCATCTCTGTCAGATGTGAGTCTAATTCAGCCCCGGGGGATGGGAGTATTGCGCGCGCTGGTAATACCTGAAACACTCCATTTCTCATTTCCTGGAAGTTTGGGAACCCCCCTGAAACACTCCATTTCTCATTTCCTGGAAGTTTGGGACCCCCCCCCCCCCCTCCCCATTCTCCACCCACTCCCCACCCTGCGTGCTGTCTCAACAACAGTCATACACATGCACGGCTAGCATGCGCACACTAAACAAAATGGCACCTTTGACAGCGAGGGGATGTCATGTACGTTACCTTTTGGAAGGCCCAAGCAGTCACAAGTTATTTGTCTTGCTTATTGGCAGGGGTTGGCCAATTAACACCCCGATGCTAGGTCCAGATCACTGGCTCTCTGCGTGGTGGTGGAGTGTGAAATGTACCATAAATCCAGGGCACGGCCCGCAGCACATAAGGGTGACAGAGAGGCCTGGCACAGGGTCGCTCTCACTCGTGTGAATGGCAAAGCGGGGTTCGCGGGGCTGATCCAATTAAGTGCTGCAATATTCATAGCTTTGTGGTCGATGAATTATGAACCCAAATGTTTGCTCCGGCATCATACAATGTGATAAGTGGAATTTAACAAAGAATGGTTTAGCGGAAAATGAATAATACATATTTTGAAATTGTTTTGCCCCAGAACACCTTTTACCCAGACATACAGCAGTGGCTATCATTGCACCTATAGTTTTAAAGGTGCTTATACGTGTTGCATCGACTCTGATTGCACGGCAGAGCCATATGATTCCAGAGTGCAGCTCCACCCCTGAGGCCTGTGAGTGACGAACCCTGGAAGCCTCGAGGTGCTCTCAGACAACTGTCCTCAAACAATCACTTACATGGTATCAGAGGCAAGTCAAGGGGTCAGTGGCCCTTCTTGTTGCTCGCTGATAAGACAACCATTAGTTTAGAATCATCGGCAGGTAGGTGCAGTTCAAAAGGTCAAAGAGGAGCAGAAGGTCACGTCGAGAAAATGCCTTTTGTATTGACATGTAGTCAGTGTTGTGTTGCCCTTCTTAGTTATTGTTGAAAATGAAACAGGACAAAAGCAATGTCTCCCATACACACGTCGTACCTCGGTCCTGTGGCCATGCAGCGATTGACATATCAGCTGGTCACCCTTGACCTACATCACAACAGCTCCATGACCTCCAAGCCTGTTTAAGAGCAGATAGATCATGGTCTAATAAGCTGGGCATCCCCCCAACTTACATGGCAATAAAAATAGGGGGCCGCGACTCTCTTCACTAACACCTCTAAGCATCCCATCATTGACACTTCGTAATATGACTCTGAATGTGGACGTGTCAGTCTGCCCAAAAGGACCCCGAGGGGTGTGAAGGTTGTCTATAATGCCAACAGCACCTCACGCTAAGCCACACCTCTAAACTTGGCTGACTGTTGGAGGTCTTTGTCAAGAGAGTTGACCTGAGGTTCCCTCCTCTTCCTCCTCCTTTTCACTGGAATAAGAATTGTGTCTAAATGACTTGGCATGGAGAGGATGTAAATGAACACTGGGGGTTGTTGTGCTCACAACCAGCCAAGGTCAAGCATCCAGCTGTCAACTCATGTTTGGGACTAATCGTTTATGTGCCTGCACCACTCTGCGCCTGTTCCCTCATCTTCTCTGTGCCTGTCACACACACACACACACACACCTCCCACTCTCCCTTTAACTCAGTGTCCTGTCTTTTATCACTCCATTCTTTTTTGCATTTATTCCATGCATCCTTTATCTGTTTTATCCTTCACATTTCACGTCCCTTCACCCTGTACCTGTAGTGTCGCTACCTCTGTTATCTAATGACTTGCACTACTGTCAGAAGGTGTTTGAAAGTATGACGCTATGGTCACCTTGAAATATCTCCAGACATGGACTAGAGACAGGATTACATGTAGTTTTTGTCGTTTACATTGTACCCATTAGTACACTTAAGTAGTTTTTTTTCTTCTAATCAATCATGTAACCATCACGACCACAGTACTTTGGACTTTAGGTCACTGCCCTATTCTTGTTTATTCACTGTGAAATTATATGTCTGTGTGTCTAATAGGGATAATCCAAGAAACTCCTTTTTATTTCCTATTATTTTTTACCAGAACCAGAATTAAAACAAGAATCAAAATCCATCACGTCCATCTACATGCATTCTCTCTTATCTGGCCGATCACTTCTTGGACTATCACCACGGCCACGGCCATCACCTTCCTCAGTGGTCCGTCCGAGCCCCGCCAACCACGTAAAAATGTGGCAGGTTGCAGAGTTCAAGTCCTTCGAAATGTGAATCGAAACAGCTGCCCCTAATCACTAGCACAAGCTGGGCTTAAGGGCCTCTCAGTTTCACCCCTCATCTGCCTGGAATTTTGAATTTCCTGAGCGGAGATCAAATGGCAGTCCGAGTCAGTGAGACCTTTGATATATGGACACCCATCTCGCGAGGGCCTTCTGCATTGGGATTTACGCTTGACAACACACTCGGTGTCACCTCCGCTCCCGGCGGACGCTCTGCGCCCCTGGAAACATTGGGCCTCTTTGACGGGACAACAGAACCCCCCCCACTCCTAACCCCCTCCCGGAGTGCCCAGCAGTTATTTATTAAATTTGTTGTGCCCACCGTGGTATGGTTTCAGAAGGCCACTTAGTTTTGGATTGCACTCTGGATTTTTCAATTATGTGGTTCATTTCACCTGCTTGTGTTCCTTTACCCCCCAGGATCAAGGGCACGAGAGATCACATTTAATTATTTCAAAACAAGAAGTCTCAACCAGACCCCACAGATCTGTAACATCGGGCTCCCCTATCTGCTGCTCCATCACCTCTACTTCAAATAAGCAGTGTTTAGACTGTTAAAAAAAGAAACTGAGAACCTCCTTCCTCTGCTTCCGATCGCCACATTACCCATGTCAATAAAGAAATTTGTCTACCTATCAGGAGGGTAAATAAAAGGGCAGAATATGGGATTTCCAGAATTCCCCGCTTGTAGGGTCTCATATGGAGTGCATTAGTGGCCACTTTGATTGACAGGTGCTCCTGTGTGTAGCCAGAGGGAGAAGCAAAGAGAGATGGGAGATGATTATATCCCAGGTTATAAGTGAGGGGCTGTCCACAGCAGGCATGAAGATGATATCTGGAGTGGCCGTGGCCTACGGATTAGAGGATGTTAGTCAGACTCTGCACTGGACAATGCGTTCATGTGTGCATTTGTGTGCCTATTCATACTGTGTGTGTGTGTGTGTGTGTGTGTGTGTGTGTGTGTGCATTGCTCTGGTCAACTTACTATAGCCACATTTTAAATCTAAATAAACAGCACTGACATATTAAAAAGTTGGACACGCTTTGGAGTGATCACTGTCAAAAACAGTAAATCATCCGAGGAACTCATGGTATGGCTAACTACTGTATGTTTGAAGCTCAGAGAAGAAGTGTATTTGCTGCATGTACCCGCCCCTGACAGTGTGTTTTTACATCACCTAGCAATAGTATTACATGCTGTAGTAAATAGTCTGTTTGACTGATTTTCTAATGATAGCTGGGGATTATTTACCTGGCTGAGGCTTCACTCTCTTGACCTCTTCTCACTCCTTCATACTTGTATCTTTTTGAAGTTTTTGCCAGACAAGCATTGATTTAGCTCCGGGAGTTTTTAAGACTGTTTTGTGGTTCTGTTGCAATGGGCAGCGTTAGAAAGATGTCTTCAATATTCTCCCAATGATTAAAAATAAATAAATAAATAAATTATTAATTCAACAGATTGATGTCAGTCTGCTATTTCAGCTACATGTGAGAGGCTTTGTTGTAGAGTGTAGATTTTGTAGAGTCAGTTGTTGTGCAATGGTAACCTGTTTGTTTTTATTCTAATTGTAACTCAGTATAAACTGTGTGAACTGTCTGAAAAATGTCTCACACTTACAAAAAAAAGAAAAATGAAAGATTTTGCGATGGTTCCATTTTCCATTTTATTTTGTCAGTCTGTTGGGACTCATGGGAGCCAAATGGTGCTTTGAACAGGATGAAAATAGCCCTTCACAATGTCTTGAGTAGTTCTGTGATTTAAGAGCTTTGTTTTTCTAAGAGTCTCCGGTCATTAAAATAATTCATTACCAATGAACGTTGGAGGCTTCACAACACTTCAGATGGCTTTTCTGCATTCTTCTAAAGACCAAATGAGGTGTGTGTGTGTGTGTGAGGAGGGGGGGGGCTAAATGACTTCATGGTTGGAACCACAGGGGCGACAGGAAAGCTGGGGACCCCGCCGGACAATCAGAATTAATTCTCTGCCGCACACTGAGAGTATGCTTGTGTTCCCAGATCATCAGATCATTGCAGAAGAGATGCCACAGAGGAAATATTTGGTAGAAAGACAGGCAGTGGTTATTTATTTTAAACTGGGGTTTTCCTCAAACTGCAAATTACATAAATCAGGGCAATAAAGAGGATTCATACTGAGACAGGAGTGTCCGGGTGGTGCACGCTCACCAGTTTCTGACCCTGGAGTGTGGGACCCCACCTGACCTCGGGACTCGGGTTCAAACGGTCAATTGCAGGTCACTGGCAGAACGGGGGTGGGGGGGTGTAGTGGGAGGGTGTAGATTGTGGAGCTATGGAGCATGTAGCCTCTAATCCCTAATTAGGGCTCTGAATGAATGACCCCGAAGTTTACCCGCTGGAAAACAGTGCGTCTCTCCAACACATACACATCTTCACTGTCAGAAATACAGTATATACACACAGTGTCCTATTTTTCACATAGAAGATGACAGTGTGTTTACTTGTACCACATGCACTAGCTGTCCCCACTCCTACTGTACGTATCTCTCTCTCTCTCTCTCTCTCTCTCTGTCTGTCTGTCTGTCTCTCCCTCTTTTATCTCTGTTATCATCCCATCTCTCTTGCCATTCATCTGTCTCTCCTGTCCTAGCCACCGGGCTGGCTATCTATCCTTCTAATGAGCTCCACGGACTCCTCTAAACAGTTGTCAAACAATCGTCTCACAGCCATCGCTTTTCCTGGGCTCAAACTAAGACACAAACAGCCGGAAGGGGGGGGGGGGGCAGAGACTGTGGATTTTTGGCACTAAAAAGCACCTTGAATGATGAGATCACAAGTGGGATACAGGTGCCAGTTAATCCATAAATAACTGAAACGGACAAGCAGTTCTTCAAGTTCTCTGTTTAAATTTTATTGTCCTTAACTTAGTTAAACTTCTCAGTTTCCCACAGATAAAATGAAGTGGAGGCATATAATCACATCACAATGCATTTGATTTCAGTGTGTCAACTCTGGACAGAAAAAAAAGTTCTAATGCAAAGAATCATCAATCTTCAAGGTGCGAGAAGGACAGAGACAAATTCTCAACTCTAACTCACCGCAGAGGCCCTCACCCACCACCCGGCGCTATCACGTCCCTCTAATTTTTCTCCAACCTCGTCCTTCTTGAGGCCAACATGGGAACATCAGTCACAGTGTCTGTACAAGCCAAGCACCCATTTCATCAGAAACACCTTCTCTGGCCCCAAACCCGACCCGTTCTCTCCTGGGGTCAGGATAACAGGCTGCAGGGCTAACGCACTGGATGAGAAATGGAGACGTGTGTGCATGTGTGTGTGTGTGTGTCTGTTAGCGCAGATGCCTGCTCAGCTGCATTTGGAATATATGTTACTATTTGTATAATGTGTATGACTGGCCTGTCATGGGGGCCTGGAGAGGTTACACAAACACAGAGGCGGGTTATTTATACTTCCAGGAAATTACGCTTGGTTTCTGGCAGATCTGGCTCAGTCTAGCTGATCCGGCTTGGTCCTGGTCTACAGTCTTGACCTATTTCCAGCCTACGTAGGCCCAGTAATGTACGGACATGCAGAAATGTGCTAATACGGCTGTCACTGACAACCCCAGTGGCCAAACTCATGTCAGTCTCCAGCTCTGAGCCCACCTCCACAGATGGTCCAGCAGCACTTAAGAATTCACCCCCAGGGTTTTACTGCTCTCTTGTATGGACGACTGTCACAGCACAGGGAGCATGTGGTTTAGATATGGGAACAGCATCCTCCAAAAGCTCTCATGGCCTGGCACAATGACACGTCTCCACCCCCAGTTAAAGACGAGACAAGTGGGCATGCCCTCTTTTACGATGGGACACAAGCTACCAGCTGAGGAAAGTCAGAAAAGCTGATTCACACTAAACATTGTATTTCCTGTAACATGACCAAGCATCATCCTTTTTTTTTTTTAAACTCTTAAGTCAGAATTTGGATTTACTTTGCGTGTACTTCTCGTGTTTGTACAGCATTCTAATGACACCTCAAGCAGGGAAGTAGTCGGCCACTGGATGGTGACGATGGTGATTTACTGCGCTGCAGAAATGAAACCTGCTGTCGTCTCTTGTTCAGCCGTCCGCCCACTTCCTCTAAACGAGGAAAAAAATGGCACAAACCCACAAATCAGCATTCACTAATTTGTTTATTGCTCTCGCCCTGGCTGCTGCTCCTCCCTCACCCACCCTGTTTACCACCCCTCCATACGCTCGCTCTGCTTCTCTCCCACTCTCACTGATCTCCCAGCCTTGGAGGAGAAAGGCTTGTGTTTGGTCTTCAGGAAGAAGCTGTCATGTGCATTAAGGCATATATGGGGAAAGGGTGTAATAAGTCCCTTAGGCATGGTGCCCTTCTGAGGAAACGGAACACATCCAGTGACAGTCTTGTTTCACTGTATTTATAATGGTGACTCAGAAGCGGTTGAGTTGTGTGTGTCCCGGAGGTCAAAGCGCACGTGTCACGTGCAGGCGTGAATGCGGGTATGCCTCACATCCGGCACGTGTGCGCGTTTAAAACATATCGGTAAAATAAAATGGCAAGCTGGGCCTGATGGCATCTGGAAAGGTGCCAGGTTAAGTCATAAACAAGCAGGGGGTTGAATCTAGGGGCGAGGGGGCGAGGGGAGGGGAAGGCGGGGCGCTCCTCTAAGTGTGTCTGTCCTGGCAGGTCCCATGCTCAAATTCCACTGATATGACTTTAATCAGACCTAATCTGCTTATCGGCCTCCTGGGGCACTGATCAGCCTAAAGTGCTTAACGGAATGCAGGAACCCATAAGATGCTGCCACTCGAAAGCATAAGGTGGGCTGAGGGTTTATTACTTAATCTGATTAATTAAAACAAACTATACTTTAAGGGGTTCTTTACGTCGGTGCCTTTTTTTTTCCTGACACGTTTTTTTTCTCTTTTCTCTCAGTTGCTCTCATGATCAATTTTAAGACATTACATACTGAGAAGGTTTTTTTTTTTTTTTTTGTATTTAATCTTAAATTGGTGTTTTCTTTAGAGCCCAGTCATTTATTTGACACCATTTTTATCAACCTTTCTCATTTTAATATTGGCCATGTCTAGGTTGCACCACTTCTCTTTTGCTGTGGAAACATTTGCACTTGCATAAAATAATCCATTAAACCGACACGAGACACCCTAAAAAGGAGAAAGATAGAACATATCTCTCCACATTGGAACAGCTCATCACGTCAGAGTGCCAAAGTTCACTCTGCAGAGCATCTGAGAGACGAGACAGGCCATTCCTGTTGTTTGCTGTAATTGTGAAGACTAATAGAATAATCGACTTGATCTTGTAATGCGGGTTAAGAGACATAACCCCAGTTAATGAGAGACAGAGACAAATTTGTTCACGATAATGAATTTCGTTCAAACAAAGCATGTACGGCGGCGTGGCTTGTGCTGTGACAGAGACGGGAGAACCTCAGCGAGGGAGCAGAGTGAGTGCTTTCTGTCTCTGCCTCTCTCCTTAATGCACCTGACACTGTGTGATAAGGTGAATGTGATGCAGGATGAGTTCACAGGCCGTGTCAGGGCACTTGTCACCTGTGCCACCTTGTGATCATAGATTATCAGATTAATGCTGATGCTTCACGTGGGCCACCCTCAATTTAACTTGATTCAAGAGATCAGCGAGGGCGCTACCGGGGTGGAAGTGCTCTGACCTCCACAAGGTTTGATTCATTTACACACAATAAAGCTGGTTTGGCTCCGGCCGCTGTCATTTCTCCGTGTTCATATTTTCCTGCACCTTTGCAACCCTCTCAGTTTCTGCCTCCGTCTCGTCCCAGTGTGTCCTCTGCCAATCTATCTCCTGCTCCCATTGACCTTTCATTCCCTTCATGCATGTCTCCTCTCAGAGGACAGGCCCTTGTGTTGAAGTCCTCCTCATGTTCAATGTGATCAATACAAAGGGCAGGGACCTTGCACACGAATTCCCCCGCTGACTAAACGAGAAGGATTAAAGGCTGCAGGGACTGTGTGGTGGGTGAGTTTGTGACACGGTGTCCTTCTCCGTCTACAGCCCACGTGTGTAGGTGCCTGAAAGAACATCTCATCCTTAAACTTGTGAATAAATGGTGGTGCGATCTTGGCAGGGTCGGCCATGTGAGCGCAGAGTTCACGACCCCAGTGTGTGTGTCACAGCAAAAATGTCCCTGCACGTGATGCAAACACAGACACACACTTATTTAACCGAAGGAGAGGAAAGAAGTGAGCAGAGAGAGAGAGAGAGAGAGAGAGCGAGAGCGAGAGGTGGATTAACAAAGACAGACAGCACCAGCAGCTGGCTGGCCTTTTAGAGATTCCTATTATCTGTGTACTGTAGTATTAATAGAAACTAGTACTCACTCTGCACAGTTCTCCAAAATAGATGCTTATTTTCCTGCGACGGGTGGGCGGAGGTGCTACTCCAGAGGGCAACGTGGCAGAAAAGGGTTAACAGGTGCAGAGGTGAAAATCTAATACAAGAACGTGTCTAATGTTGATGAAGCAGCAGTGACCAGTGACATCTGAATGCTCTTCCAATGGAAAATGAAAGTAAGACAAACACTTGGGGTCATTTGTGATTGCACTCATACACAGCCTGTTTACATGGACCACGTGGACCACTTGGGTTCAGACGGAGTCAAGGTCATGATCAAGTTACACCGTTGGTCAGTCAGCTGGGGGTTTAGACGATGAATTAGCGTGAATACAGAGATAGATCTGTGAGGTATGACGTGGTTTTAACCCGGCATTGTTTATTTGCTGTAACGTTAATGTGGACTCTGTGGATACACTGGTTGGACCTTCCCCATTGACAGATGCCCGCTGGGTTTGCCTGCAGCTCACCTTATGGCCATTATAGGATAAGTAGGAAAATAGATGGATGAATAGATTTTTCTTTTAACCATTCTTCACAATGTATTTTTCTCTCCCACATGTTATGAACTGCTTCAGCATTCTCTCAGTGGTGCTTGCTGTTCAGGCAAATAAAAGCCCTCTTTAATCCAGTGCTCAATGAAAATCCAATATTGCTTCAGACGGTTGTTTTGCAGTATTGTTTGGTGGATTTCAGACCAGCACCCTGTCCTTCACTGTTTGTCCTAGTACAGACAGAACCGTGCAGCACACTCTGCCGTCCCCTCAGCTCCCCAGCAGAACGGATGATGAACTACAGCTGCAGAGGAAAGGACCTTTTTAAAATGTTGTCAAAACACGGTAGTAATTGAATTAATTCTTCTCCACCTCCACCACTTCCTCCCAAGCTCAGGCACCTCAGGGCCTATTAAGTAGTGGTGAGTTGACCCCCCCCCCTCCCTGCCCTCCTCCTGCCCTCTCTGGTTGTCGCTGAGCGGGGGTCCAGCTCTCTCCACTGGGCTTATCACAGGTCAATGTGCAGCAAGGACACACACACACACACTGGACACTTTTTAGCATAACTCCTTAGCTCTATAGCACAGACCTTTCCACAGGGGGTCTGGTGTGTCACCGTGTGCAATTCCAAACAGATAAAGCACAAACACCGAAACACACACTGACAAACATTCGTCCCCTATCTCCCTGCAACTTAAATACACGCACATTTCCCCTTTCCCTTGCCCTCCGCAACCCAACATACACACTCCTAACTCCCACCTCTCTTGTCACCTCCCATCTCCCAGACCAAGGTCAGCTGTCCAGGCCCACGGCTCTTGATGTAGAGGCTTTGACCCAACATGGCCACCTCTGTCTCTCCAGAGAGATTAACACAAGGCAGGGACAGAGAAACTCAGCTCTGCTGCAGCCCCACGTTATCCCGGCCGCTCTCGCTCTCTGTCTCTGCTCTCACTTCTCATTCTGTCTCAGATAACTCCTCACGTCTGCAGACTAGGGACCAGGAAGAGCTGCAAATTGAATATGTCTGGCAGGCAGATCTGTGAATACTCATGGGGGATGTTAGCGAGAGAAAGCAGACTGTAAGTGTCCACATTGTGTCACTCAGGCAACATACATAAAGAAATGTGTAGAGGAAGATAAGAGGGGTTTATTATCCTGCTTGTGGCTTGTGTTTCCATTACACCTTTAAGAAAAATACACTTTTTTGTTCTATGATAACATACCAAACACTGCTGTGTCTTCCAACAGCCAAATACAGCATCCAGTGACATCACTGAAGAGGTGCTGGTTAAAAGGTCAAAAAGGCCCCAGGTTGCCTTTATTTTCCAATCACCGATCCCATTCCATTGCTTGATCTTCCCCTACGTTATTTCTTCTGTGGGGCTGAGGGGCGGCTGCCCCGGCAGTCGAAAGGTTAAACAAAGTGCTGTGACTGTCAGGCTGAGTGAAACCAACTGGCGCTCGGCTATCAGAAGATAATCAAGGCTAATAGGTACATAATGGCTAACAGTGGGGCCGCACTCGCTGGCAGATGCATCATGGGGGACGTAACGCAGACAGCGTGACCTCGCATTCCCACCGCAGCTCTCACCGCTTCAGAGTCATCAGGCGGAAAGAGCCAGACACCAGGAATTTTACCCCTCCTTTACTTTGGGATTACAGGCAATGGCGTTGCCTTGATTGTATATAATACGCTTGTAGTTTGCTGTTTGTCTTTTTCTTGTCCATATCAATCATTTGTTTTTCATTTGACGTTTTAACTTTTTGTAGTCTGTCACTCAATGGACCTTTTGGTGAGTGGCGGCTAGGAATGATGTCACCATGCTGGATGGAAACAGTGGGAGCGTTATTCAGCACCAGTTTATTTAGCAGGGATTTATATGGATGTTAGTAAATTATAGTTCCTGTAGCATATGCTTTCACTTTTGTCTAAACCAACAAACAGTAAATGTGTGTAACTGATGGTCAAAGTGCCCAAAGTCCTGAAGGACACTTTGATCTCAATACCGAAGATTTATGAGCCTCTGAATAAAGAGGATGAGAGCAACACTGCAAGCCAGTATATTGTGGTAATGTCAATAGGGGAGAAAAAAACAGAATCCACTTCAAGTACGGATTAAAAACCACATCTAGACACAGCATTTTGTATTCAGCCTAGATTTAGAGAGTATAAATAACAATGCAGCCCTCAACCAGTCTGTACTGACTTGTTGATGTGACCTCATATTTTCCATGAATACATTCTATAAAAAACACACACACACACATTCTCACAAGTGTGACACTTTGACCTCACACAGCAAAGCGTTAACATGTTTAAATTGAAGCGATTGAGCAGAAAGTTTTGCGTGTTAACGAACGTGCACATGCTCGGTTCTTGGCGTTCTGCAACGCGTCCAGCCAACACTTCCCCTCTGACAGCACTCGGGTGCCCTGGACTCCTCTCCAAAGACTCTCTCTGTAAACAAAGCCTGCTTTTGTTGAGGCCCAGTGCGTCAGAACCATCAGCTCCAGAGGGCAAGAGGGATATGGAGGAGAGATGTAGGGGTGGGTGGAGAGTCAGTCAGAAATAGAGAGAGAGAGTGAGAGAGAGAGAAAGCGTTTAGGTGGGGGTGAAGGGCAGGGGAACTGAGACAGGGGTCTGGGTAATTGCAGCACAATGGAGATTGTGTTTGATCTCTGAGGTGTCCAGGCCTATTTAGTGGGGGTGAATGTGCCAAGCTGAGGAATGTTGTTGCTCTGAAAGGCTGAGTTTATCAGGAGTTCAGCAAGTGAGAACAAGAGAAAAGGAATGTTGTTGCTCTGAAAGGCTGAGTTTATCAGGAGTTCAGCAAGTGAGAACAAGAGAAAAGGAGGGGGGGGGGGGTTGCAGCTTGAGAGAGATAGAGTCAGAGGAGAAAGAGAGAGAGGGACATAGAGTTTAGCCAGGCTGCCTTTTCATTATTGGCTAATTATGCCTTTAAACCCTCTGAGAGCTTCACTGTACACACTGTTCACACATGTTGTATGGACTGTATCATGCGCCTCTCTTTGTATTTGAATGGCCAGTTTGGTCTGTGGTGCAGTGCAGCAGCAGCAGCAGCAGCAGCCTCCTGATAGCAGGGCTAAACTGCTGGAGAGCAGAGAGTGCCCGCACAGAGCAGAAGGCTCTTTGAACTCTGTCTGTACTCTCTGCTGCAGAGCTTGAACTGGGTTAATCGCTATTAATATTTAACATGCTGCCAAAGTTCCAGCCCAGAAACTATATCAAAGCCAAGAGCTCCATCCAGCCGAGCCCTTTCGCTGCTCTTCTGTAGCTGGCTGGCTGGCATAAACACACTGAAGCTGCCGACATGAGACTCGCAATGAAACTTATTTAATTCTTTTTATTAAATAAAGGAGAGGATTCTTTTCCATTTTCCATTGTGCTTGATATTGGATTTCCTTTAAGTTTTAGCCTTCTCTCTGTGCGGAGCAACAAATCGCATCCGCTCGTGTTTGTGTTTGTGTTTTTACGTCATTCATTTGTCTGGCTGTAAATATCTATAAGAAGGCTCGTGGGATTTTAGTACAATATCTTGACCTATAAGATGCATTATTGACACAGTTGAAAAATGAGTAAAAGTGTTGGGAGGATGGGGCTGGTTATGAAACAACTCCAGGTCACCAGGGGTCTGCTCTTCTGCTGTTGCCGCTCCTCTCGCTGTCTGTCTGCACTGTCAGCTCGCAAACTGGATTATTTCATCAGAGTTCAAGCCTCGATTGCCTCTGCCACTGCAGTCTTTTTCACTCTGTGCCCTCCTCTTTACATCTATCTCTCCATCTCTCTCTGTCTGCCTCCCTATCTATCGCTCTCCGCTTCGCCTCTCCGCTCCCAGCGCCAGGACCTCAAACAGCATGGTTAAATACCCAGGCCAATGTGTCGCTCTTCAAAGAGACTCAGGTAGTAGATACGCTGGCAATGGGCCAGAATCAAAATGAACAGTTGTTGTAGAGGATTGTGGCTGCACTTCACGTGGACCTCAGTCGAACCACATTAAGGGGCCCCACATGGGCCGAAGTCTTCCCACAAGGCTGTTGAAATATGGGCCCTGAGCCCCACTTCGCCCTCTCCGAAAAACCCACTAATACCACGCAGGGACCCATTTTTATTTCACTTCATAAATCAGGCCAGCAGGACAAGGAAGTTCATTTGGCGTAGAAGAGCTTATGTTAGCTTTAGTCCCCGTCGTAAAGTTCCCTCTCTCTGTACATCTGCCTGTGCGAGTCCCACGCAGCAAAAAACAACAGAGACCAAAAGCACGTCTAAATGGCCAGAATTAGCTGTGATGACTTAAGATTTAGAAAATGAGTGACTGTTTGTTGCTACAAGTCCTGCCTGATAAAATATTAAAGCGCTGCTGAAGGGAGAGCTTTGTAGAAGACAAAGGCTGGAAGCAATTTGTGTAGCTACCAAATTAAAGTTATTCAGCACCAGGGGTAATTTAATTACCATTCTTTAAATGTTTGAATGACTTTGACCTCTGGAGTGCTCGGAGGTCGTGCAGGTGTATTTACTTAAGCTAATTCAGAATCAGTAACATGAAACAAGGTCCCAAATCAAACAAGCCCCCTCCTCAAATATCTGGTTACCAAGCACCAGCTCTTTGTGTTTGGAAATTAAATTAATATCTATCCACCGTGTCATTAGCCCTGTTTTCTCTAAACCTTGAAACATCTCTTAGGCCATTCTTATCCCCCTGAGCAAACATGCCAGTGATGGGCTTGACAATGAAAAGACAAAAAGAAAGAGAGAGAGAGAGAGAGAGAAGAGGTCTAGACAATGAGAAGCACTGAGAAAGACATAAACAACAGATGAAATAAGCTGACAGTGTTTCCCAGGATGCACCTCTCCCAGCATGGCTCATGAATGGAAACAGGTGTGTGTGATTGTGCGGTGGGTCTTGAAGATTCAGGCCTATGTGGCATGTCTACTGCCTAGGTGATTTGGGTCAATGGAGCACATCTGGTACTAGTCACAACAGAGTGCACACGTCCACGGCCCTCAGACACCCCACCAGGCGAGTAGGGAGAGAGGGAGAAAGAGAACGAGAGAGGCAAGGGCAAGGAAACATCTGGGTTCTCTCTTTCTCTCTCTTGCACACACACACACACACACACTTGAGATTCTGTGCTTTCTGGGGTTGCTTGGATTCCTCCAGGTGCATCTGGACTCGGATCGAGAAGAACAAGAGTGTGTGTGTGTGTGTATATATGAGAATGGGGGGGGGCATGTTTGATTGACAGCCTCGAACCTGAATGTTCCCTGAGCCGGTTGAGTAACTCTCCCATCATGCCGATTTTCTCTGTTTTTTTTTTTTTTTTTTAACTTTTTTCTCTTTTTTTATTTTTATCTTTTCCCTTGTTCCATCCAAGGGTTTTTCCCTCCACTTTGTCTCTGCTCCACGGTCTTACCTCATTTGCTGGTACAGACTCATTTCTGAGTTGACCTTATAACTCAGAACATTTTTTATTTTGCTCTGCACGTAAATCAAAATAGCATCTCGTTTCAGTTCTTGTGTCCAATGCTGGATCTTCATGAGTCATGCAGTAATGTGGAGCATCACAGACAGAAAGGAGACACACACACACACACACACACAGCTAGACTGCGAGTCTGTACTTTGGCTTGGCTCCAAATGTGAAGTGGACTTGATTCACTGTGGTAATGATAGGGTAAACCTGTATATGAGACACCGTATTGAATTCTGATGCTGGGATTGTTCAGCACTGACAGCTCTCTCTGCCTCTCTCCCTCTCTTTCTAACCCACTTACCTCACTTCACCCACTACCTCACCACATGCCCAAGGCAACAGCAATAAACATGATTGGTCCTTCACACAAAGGAAGGCGGGCCATCATCTGGACAGGCATGACAAGGGGCACGTGAAATTGATTTCGAGTGTATCGGCCTGTGTGGGTATATGTTTGTGTGTGTGTGTGTGTCTGTGTGCGTGTGTTAACACTGGGTTTTTGGATTCTCTCACTAAGTTTGAGCAGTGTGACGAATATGGGAAGTGATGGCATGTAGAGCAGAGCGTTTCCTGCCTTTACTCGTAACAGTGGCTAAGGAAACAAATACAGGTTCCTCTCTTTAATGCACACAAACCAAACAAAGAGCCATGTGTCATAAATGTGAATGTGTTTGCCACTGACTGTGTCTGTTAAAGAGCAGGGAACATTACATTTGACACTCAGGCAGCATAACAAGAGGCAAATGTCTCGGAACCAACGCACCTCGACCAAACTATTCAAACCACTTGATCCAAATAAAACAGAAATGAATCCTCCTCACAAATCAAGAAATCTCTGTAGGTTGAATTTCCCTACAACCACTCATCCACTCATTAAATTTGGCGAGTGTTTGCACCCTACTCAAGTGGCCATTTACTGTGTGTGTGTTAATTTCATGTGGTAGTGACACCGGGTGACACGAGGGAACGGCGTATGACCCTTGGTTCTTAATCTGGTTAACTAGAGCTGAATGGGTCAGAGTAATGGCTGTAATCCTCACATCTAAGCACAGAAAACCAGCACAAAATAAAAACCGGTGCACTTCTTTTGAGTACTGTTAATGTTCTGTTAACTCAACTGACATCTGCACCAGTTTAAATGGTTGCTGACATACATGCATGAAACCGTTGTTCAAAACCTTTATCCCCCATTCTAGACTTAATCCTAATTCTTGTGAACTATAACCAGATCCGTTCCAAAATAAGTTGTATTGCTCTAATTCCCATAATTCCCTTAATGGCTTGCTCCTTGTTGTTTTCTGTTTTCAGTCGTCTCGCTGTGTTTCTAGGTTAGCGTGATCGGGCAGCGTGTGTGGTAGCTGTGTGTGTAGGAGTAGCCTTGTGACCGGAGTTACATTGTTCATCCACAGCTATGGACTCTTGGCCCAGAAACAAAGCCCACACACACAGTCAGCTCACTACGATCCCACTTGGATTCAGACCAAACCATCTCACATACAGGTCAACCTGATTTGTGCTGCAACTACGTTTGTAAATTCGAATGTCCTTCAGGACGGCTCCGGTTGTTCAGATGAGCCGCAGTCAACAAATAACACCACAGCTTCGTAAATGCACACTTGTTTTTCGTGTGCCTCTTTCATGACGCATACATCAGCTGCTTGTTTTTGTCCCTCAGTCATCATCATAGGGGTTTGCACCCTGTCATGGATGAGGCTGCTGATGTGAGTGCCGGGTTACTGGACCCCATCTTCCTTGCAGTTGGCTAGTATTGGCAGACAGTCGGTCTGCTTGGTTATGAACAGGAAAATGATTTTTCCTCCATGGATTCCAGATAAAAATGTAGCTTTAACTTTTTCAGTAAAAGTTTGCAATTCAGCCTCTCTCTCCAGTTTTATTGACTCTGCTGAACGTTTTCATCTGCATTTGTTTGTGTGATGGTTCTTTTCGTGGGATGATGCAAAAATTACACAATCGATTTCCAGGGAATTCAGTGGAAGGGTAAAAGGTGAAGGAAGAACCAATTAGATTTTGGAGCAGATCCAGATTAACGGATCGAGGAATTCTTCTCACCCTCATTAACATGGCAAGAGAGGGCGTAAGCTTTAGAGGAGGACCACACTCTCTCAGCACTCCTCTACTCACCTGCACCAAGAAGGTTATGTTTTCTGTCTTTTAGTAGAATTCCATAAAAATGAAAGGTATGCAAGAAACCAAAGCTGAAACTGGGAGCTCTGACTGGAGCGAATGAGCAGAAATATGTGGTGCACACAGTCATCTAGCAAAGGAACAAAACCCTAGGTTATAGATCAAAAGGTGTGTTGGTTTGTGATGAAACCGTGGCAGACGATATGATAGGGAAACGTCGCTTTAGAGGGAATTAGCCTTGGTGGAGATAAGAGTCCTCAGAGTGCAACTTTAGTTTTGTAAGTGTTTCTTTCTTCAGTTTTACACCCTGTTGTTGATTCTCTCCATCTTCTGGCCCTGTATGGCTCTAGGAATGAAAGAATGACAAGGTTAAGCTGTATACGCGTTGCATATTTTGAAAAATGTCAAATAGGCCTGTTTACACTTCTGTATAAGATATTCATGGCAAACTTGCAACACCACACAAACATAAGGATCCTGCTGAGATAAACAGAGCGAAGGTGGAGGAGTGTGAGGAATTTGGGATTCTCTGACTCGCCCCTGCTGTGCCAGCTCTGGAGTAATGGAAGCTTGGAATTGGAAGCAGCCAGAGAGAGAGAGAGAGAGAGAGAGAGAGAGAGGGGGGCATCAATCCTTTTCCTCACCGCTGCAGGAAGAGGGTCTAATATAGGTGTCGTCCAAACACTACTCTTTCCCTAATCCCCAGACACTTGAACAGATCTCAAAGGGAAAGAACAGTTTACACATCGTGTGCTCTCCTTAACCACAGGCTTTGGCAAATACATTTAATGTGCTTGACAATATTTTTCTATAGTTTTTTTTGGTCTGTTTACGCTTGTTTATGTTTGTTGTGATGGCAGATCTGTTTGAGTCGTATTTGGACCACAGCGCACATTTTCCTGGCTACGGCCGATCTTTGTGGTCGCAGCAGTCTCTCCTTCGCTCCTACATCTCCTCATCTCACAGCATTTCTTGGCGTCCTGTCTGCAGAAATGCACGAGACACATGCCGCTGAAAAACTGCATTGATTACAAAACTCATCACCATTCTTCCACCCGAACAGGAGGAGACATCGTAACCTGTTTCATCATTAGTTTCCAGTGACATCATTGCCGGCCACTCCTGCCAGCCTCATGAGTAGTTGGCGTGGCCAGCGATGAGGCTTTCTGTGTGTCTGCTGCACCTAAATTAGGCTGCGCTAATACTGCAGATTGGTGTGTGTGTGTGTGCATTCATAGATTTGTGTCCTTAAGTGTGCATGTATTTGGCGTTTGTACATAGCAAATCCTTTCCTTGTAGCACAGTGTTTCTGGTTCCCAATATCTGTCCATTTGTCCGTCCATCTGCCCGTCCTCGTTCTGAACATGAGGACAAACACTGATCTTAGAAGCAAGGAAACAAGCTCCTCCAATTTTCTAGCCTGCTAAGGTCCACCTCACCCAAAATTAATCCCCCTTGCTTTGGAAGCACATTTTCCATTTATTAAGAAAACACACGTAATTAAAACATGCACACAAATCCACTCGACAAACACATGCATGCCTAAACACAGAGCTGCCCAGCGCCCCTCCTTACTGTAATCACCAGTAAAAGAAGGTTATTGGGCTCCTCTGACATGTTTACTGACTGTTGTCACTGTACAACACGGCGTTCGCTGGAAGGACCTCGCTGTGAACTTTTGAACCGCGCCCATAAAAACAGCAGTACTGCTTTGCTGTAATGCCGTTCAATGTTACCTTTAAGCCCTCAGTAAGTGGGATTTAGAAAATAATGCCCTTATGCAGCCTGTTTACACAAGATCCATAGCCGCCACACTCTTGCCGCCACCGCCTACCCCCCTGCCCCTCCTTCCTCAAATCACATTTAATAGGGCTAGTTTGATCCCACGCCAGCATAAGCATACACTTGCTATGACCTTGGTTGAATTTAATGGGGGTTAAAGAAGTTTTCACATTGGCAGTGTGCACATTAATAGTTTGTCTGGCGGATTTGGTAAATTGGAAGAGACGGAAGTGGAGTCAAAGTGTCCGATTAATTGGTTCTGCACCCCCCCACACACACACCCCCACCGCCACTCTGCTCCAACCCTGCTTGTGCTCCCAACATCCGGTCCAGGTTCTCCTTGGGATACTCAGTCACATTGTTTTGGGGGTCAGTACTTTTACTAGCTCCCTGTTTATATCTCTCTGCATGTGTTCCTATATATACATATAGATTTAGATGTATAAACACTTATGTGGGGAAAGCCTGCCCAGTCTTTGGTAAATAAAGTTGTAGAATTAAGATGATTTGCAAAAAAAACATTAGTTGTAGTTTTACTAGAATTCCTGCATGTGTTGATTTAAATTTATCCCGATTTCCGTGCTCTGTCTTCATCCCCCAATCATTTTATTTATGAATTTATTGTTTTGTTCCACATTTCACTGGATTTGGTGGGATTATCGCTCATAGTCCATTAAACATTTTCCAGATATGGCAATGCCAGCCTCAATAATGTTATTTATTTTTCATGAGTGTCTTTACAGCCATCAGACTGTAATATATGTGATAATAGCATGGGATGTAGCATCATCGTGGGAGCCAAACAAGTCGAGTAATCCACTGTAATTGGTTGGATTTTTTGCAGTGAGTCAACCTCTCTGTCTGCCTGCCTCTGTGCCTTTGATAATCCAATATACATTTCTTTAATCTTTACCCTCTGCGTTGCGCAAATTAATTAAATATTGACAAGAAATCCGGCGAAACCACAGAAAAACAGAATGTCACAGCTAAACTGATTACTTCCATGACAGAGGTAAGAGAGCGACGAGGGGAGATGTATGATCCATCTCATGCACTATAAATGATTAAAGACCATAGACAATGGCTGAATCCTGCAACCAGTGTGCAGACTGAATGCTGTCTAAGGCGAGGCTCGTCTGTCATCATTCTGCGGCCACTTGTAAATCTTTTCCCCCGCAAAGCCAACATGAAAATGATAACAATGTCTTTCTGAGTGTTTTGCTCCCAGGGAGAATCCCATTTCCCTTCTTTAAAGCCAAAGCACCATCTGTCACCCTGGTCCTGATAATGAAACACTAAGAGAAACACTCCTAGGATCTCTCTCTCACACACACACACACACACACACACGTACAGAAAAACCTAACATGTTGTAGCAGATGATTTGAGTAGAGTCCATGCAAGCTGATGATGTTTCATCCCCCATGGTAACCTTAGAATGACCCTTGTCCTTTCCTCCGCAAGGGTAATTGGCCAATCTGGTAGGCATGCACATTGTGGAAAAGAGCCAAAAGTATTCTGGATGTTGTGTGTGGCCGCAATATGTGCATATTCACATATTTATACTCCCAACAGACTGGTCGGTGTTCACGTGCTCATTCACATGCCTGTGTCTATGTAGCGGCATGCCTAGGACTGTGTTTGTGTCTGACTATTTCAAGAGACTCAACATACACAGTGATGATGGAGTTGATTTTATTAGGGTGGAGATTAGGGTCATGTTGCAATGCACTTGCTGTGGTCTTATTATTCTGATGTCTGCCTCTGAGTTTCCTACTGCAGGGAAACAGCTGGCGTGGTAACATGATCCAGACCACCAGCTACCCTCTCACTCCTTCACAGCCAAAGCCAAAGCCCAGGCCAAGGACTGATTCAGATGTACTGAAGGCACATACAGCAACTCCTCTTTACTTACAAGTGTATGCAGCAAAAACAAAAAAATAAAAAATAAAAATGAAACTGCCCGAACCGCACGGGATAGTCTGCAGAGCTTCCTTCTATGGCGTGCAAAAGAAACAAGTTTTTATTTTCCTTCCAAAACGGTGCGGAAAGAAAGGAATGGGTGGCTGAGAATGAGTGTGGAGGAGTAAGGAAAAGCCCTCTGGCTGGGAGAGGCAGGAGAAGCTGTGAGTGTTGGGGAGGGAGGAGGATGATTCTCACTACCATCATGTGGCTGCACCGAATCCCTTCTCTCCTCTCCTCTCCTGCTCTGTGTGAGCAGCGAGTTTGGCCCGGGGCACATGTTCAGATATGGGTGCTAGTGATTGGTTTGCTGCCAACAGTGGCAAAGGTCAAGCTGCTCTGTGCTCTTTGTTGTTGTTTCCTCAGAGTCACTGTTGTATTCTGTTCTCCACTGCAATCCCATGTTTCATTATTACAGTCGGAGGTGGGATGGAGGGCGGTGCGAGTTGCATTTGGTACACGGTTGTTTATTCCCCATTTTGGCGCTTGCTTTTTTAGTTGCTTTATTACATTTGTTTAGCTTATATAACATGCCACCTCTTTTACTCTCGACACAGCAGGAAGTTGTTTGAATTGAATCTTAATAGCTATGTTCAGAAATAACGCGGCTATATTCAGAGATTAATCGCCATATTCAGAAATAACATCGTTTTTACAGAGCCTTACAGCAGGTGTGTTCAGATAAAAGTGTTATCTGTTTGCTGCCAAAAAGAGCAAAATGTGGCTTTGCTGATTAAAAATTAGGGGAACTAATTAGTGTTAAGGAAAGTCCCATGTGAAACAATGAGCAGTAAAAAAAAAAAGATATTATTAGGCGTGTGTCATCAATTATTAACTTGATGTTAAAAGAAGACAAAGGAGAAATTTCCCAAAGTTGCTTTCTGCAGAGACAGAGAAAGAAAGAAAGCGAGGGAGAGATAAATGTTCACCCCGATGAATCATAAGCACAAGTGTTTGGTAGTTTGACCTAATTCAGTCCTCGGTGTCATGTGACTGTAAAATATTCATGTTGTGATGCCAAGTGAGGCAATTGTTTTCATCAGGAATAAATGCTTAAATTATGATATCTTATCTTAATCCCCCTTCTCTCTATACAATTACATTGTTTGTCAATGCCTGAGTGGAAACTGAGAAGTAAGGGAATAGATTATATAACCTGTAAAGATTATATAACTTAATATGTTCTGTGCATGATTAATTTCCCATTAGCGCTGATGGGACTACCAGATGCACCATTTAAATTCTATCATGAGCAAATGTAGTAATACATCTTGGGTACTGCGTAGCATGTACTTAAAGAAGATATACTGTTTGTTGTACTCTCAGTTCTGCCTGATTCAGCTGGAAAAGAAAGCTGCCCAGTACAATGGATAGAATGGAAACAAAGTTTTGAGACAATGTTTTTTTAACATTGTATGTTTACAACACTTCCCTACTCTCCAGGGAATAATGGATGGATTAAAGGGTGAACCAGTATAACAGACAAATTAAAAAAAGGTGGCATAGCTACACAGTTGATTAGTGCGTCTCATCACCCGGAGGTTAAATGACTCCATCCTTAAATGGCAGTTTCGGGTGCGGGCTATCCGTCCTGAGCCCCTCACACTAGTCTAACCCATGACAGACGACCCATGCGTGTTTTATTGCATCTATTGCGCATCTCTCATCCTGATCATTTCCTTTTATAGGTTGCTTTGCACTGTAGGCAGCTGTGGCTAATGCTATTAGCCACAAGGAGAGCCCTGTTTGCAATGGAGCCTACAGGAAGTGCAGACATGTAGTTGTCTCTCAGAAAACCTGATTTAGTGGATATTATGCTGAAAGGTTGATATGGTTTTATTGATTAATAACTAAAATATGTTCCCTACCTGCAGCTTTAACCCTAAGTGCTTACTTTTTATTCACTATTGACCCTTTTTTATTGATTATGAACTTTTAGAGAGCTCTTTTACGGTGACTAGGTGCATCCCACCTCTTGTACGCTGCTTTGGCTGAACAGGCTCCAGCCTCCCACAACCCTCGACAGGATCCGTGTTAAATAAAATAAATGGATTGTGTTGTTTGGCCCATGTTTGGTTTCTTGTCTCTCTACAACTTTTTTCGAAGTTGTTTTATACTCTCTGCCACTATTTGTGTAACTGTTTTTGCAGTCAGTGTGTGTGTGTCCTCGGGCCTGTTATTTTAACCCCTGAGGTGTGTGCGTTTCATCCCCCTGCCCTCTTACTCCTGAGAGGTGAACCAAGCACACTTAAGACTGATGTGTGTCAACAGCATAGACAGCGAGACTCTAGCCTGCAGGACTTTTCATTTTCCATTATGTTTTCCACAGTTGTGTGTGTGTGTGTGTGTGTGTGTGTGTGTGAGAGAATGTATGGTTTGGCTACTAGACGGTGGTTAAAATAAGAGAGGTTATGAGGGGCACCGGAAAACCATGGCAACCATTAGTCATTACTGTAACAGTTATTCTTTTATAATTACTACTTGCACATGCTCTGGAAAAGCAGATCATTAGATTAACTCCATTTCAGGTATTTGACTTGGAGTTTAAACGTGCACGAAATATCATTTCTGCAGCAAATGAAGTGGTGGTATTAAAAATGTCCTGAGCCATATTTCTTTGAGGAAACTTCTTAGCTCTTTGGCTGTTTCTCATCATCGAGATATTTTGTCTGCTCAGCTGAATTTAAGTTTTCCTAAAATCCCCATTTCCGCCCTCTCTCACCATTCCTCCACCCTGCTATACTTTTCCCTGTACCTCCACTCCTCCCCTCGTTTCCATCCCATTCTATTATCAACTTCCCTTCCTCCCCGTTTTCCATATTGGCCTTTTTGGGTCTCACGAGCCAGTCGCTTTTCTTCATAGAGCCGGGAAAGGCGCTTGAGCAGTGAATAATTCTGAACATGATAAATCCCACCTTAAATCCAGCCATGAGACTCCAACAGGGTTCCACATGTAATTCTAAGCCCTATTATAGGGCCACTAATGCCGGTTGAGGATGGCGAATCACGGCACAGCCTGCAGCCATATAAGAATTAGAAATAAATATGCATCGGTACCAGATAAATATAGCAAGCGGCAAATCTGCCGTGAGACTGACTGTGTGTGTGTGTGTGTGTGTGTGTGAGACGGAGGGAGAGAAGCCACAATTTGCAGGCGATGAGGGGAATTCGCAACAGCTCCCTGCTTAATTGATGGATTAAATTCAGTGGCTAAGGGGTTGGAGCTAATGTGTGCCATAATTTAGAAAAAAAGAAGGCTCAATAACATTTTTTGGTTGGTATGTAAGGAAATGTGTTTTGCTATAGTGATGGAACACCTCATTTCAGGGCTTGTATTAGGTGTCTCATGGTGGCAGTTGAGGTCTCTATCAGTGGTGTTTATCTTTCTGTTTATTGACTGTGGAATTACTTCAGCACTAAATGAGGGCTGTAAGCCAGCCTGGGTAGAGCTCCAGCTCTGGATATTTTGTGCATACGATGACCCCCTTTGAAGTCACATAAGTATAAGTGTAATATTATTTTACTGAGCCCCGACCAGACAAATTCTTTATGCCTGTTTCCTCGAGCTGCGCTACAGCTGCTTATGCTGTAGCTGTGGATCCAAAAGCTGATCTCCTCTCCCTCAAATAGCAGAGTTCCTCAGATTCACTCCATTCCCCCGTCTCAGACAGTCTGGCCATCCAATCAGAACGCAGGATTAGGAGAGATGATTCGTGATTGAACCCAATTCACGCACCGGTCTACCGCCTTTAATTTACATGGCTTACATGCCACTGGCTCCCTGTTACGCTAATGATAGCATCTTCAGAATCAGTGCACCTCACATTTTTCAAGGGTAGAAAAGGAGCTCAATCTGCAGTGTTATCAAAGTGTAAGAATCTATTAGAATATTCTCAGAGGTTTTCTCCTGGCTCTGTCACAGCAGACCTGAGCCACATGCCTCATAATCTGATTCAGGAGCAGAGCAATGCTACTGTTTCACTCTTACTCTGGTGTTGTCCATTTTAAACCTGTCGACATTGAATGGGATGTTTTTTTCGCTTGTGGTGACGCTGGTTGCCGCTGTCTTTCTGAATCTGCAGAAGTGACTGAGTGACTCAATGTGAACGTGAGGATGCACTGTTGTCATGATCTGCAATGTCAATTGTGTGTCTGCCAACCTTTATTTAAAGATTATAAAACCGACATCCTTGAATGCTTCTCATACATTTTGTTAGTGATGTCCTCAACTGTTAACATTGGCCAGCGTGTGATAGAATTGCACTTGTTCCTTATACCAGCCTGTTCAAACTGTGTCTCGCAAATCTGTCCTAAACTTTTTGAGACAACCCTCTTGTAGAAAGACACAGACAGCAGACTGTGTACACTCCGTTAGCAGAGACAACACACATCTATATTCAGGTAAAAGAAACCGACAATACCTCAACTTGCACTGTCAACTCTCAGATCTTAGGCCTTTTATGATGTGTCTATTTGCAGCCACTCTCCCTCTTTTGAACCGCGTGCCTTTTTGTGCAGCGGAACAGGGTTTGCTGTTCGTGTGTGCAACCTCTTACTCTCAATTAAACGCTGACTGTAAGTAGTCGATACATCAGATCGAGGTCACAGTGGGATACTGTAAAAAAAAAAAAAAAAAATCAGTTCAACAAAAGAACGATAGCACCAGCAGAAAATCCAGTGAAATGAAAGAGACAGACAAAAGGGGCTTTACATATAGCCGTCCCGTCGCTTTCATATCGGCGATCATACCATTCCGCTGTAACACCCTGTAGACTTGTCACTTGTTGCAGTTAACCTGCGGGTGCTTATTACCCCTCGCTGTGTGCCATCCTCACCATGGCAGTTACATTTTAATTAAGTATTTTGTTGCATTAGAGACCTCAGTTTAAACTTCAAACGTCTTATTAGATCATTTCCCCCCTCTGTGTTCCGACATGAAGACTGAACACTGCAGAGCTCCTCTAATTTTTTTTTTTTTTTTTTTTATCTGAAGGCATATTCTCGTTTTTGTTCTCCTTCAGTGGAACAGTGGCACTATGACACAGTATTAGAAAATCCTTGTTTTCTTAACTTATTAATTTCTTGTGTCTCTCTAACCGAGCGGCGCGGAGATGACACGGCATGCTGGGATATTCTCTTCAGATGGCGATGGTGGTTGCGGCGGAGGGCGGGAAGTAGTGGGTGGAGGGCTTCCTCTTCACTCCCTCTGTCTCTCTCGCTCTTCGTTTGCGTTCCTCCCTCAGCTCATCACTTCATCAGGCTTCTCCGCGGAACACTTAGCCCTGAGGAGAAGCCGTGGGTGGGGGTCTGTAACTTTTGATGAATGAATACATCTCTGACTCACTCCTCTTTTATCTGCGTGTTTAATCTTGACTCTCTCTCACTCTGTGTCTCTCTCCATCTCTCATTTGCTCCCTCTCTGAACTTCTTCCTCTCTCCCCTCTCTCTCTGGCCTCTGCTCCTCGCTCAAGACAGTGGTTGCTGATTTAATTGGATTGTGCTGAACTCTGGCTCTCTGTTGCATCTCTTATGATCATCTCAGAGACTCTTTGACTCAGACTTCCTGTGAAGTTCAGCTTTGTAACATTGTGTGAACTTTGGTATCTGTCAGAGCGGCTTCTCTACTCCAGGTACACTGCGTCGAGGAGTTTATCAATTATCTAGAAAGTCTGCTGTAACTTGAGTCAGAAGTGTTGTGAGCATAGGCAGAGCCGAGCATAAAATCAGGACAGCTGCGATGACTGTGTTTATGACATGACCAGAATTTACCACAGGTCCGGGGTCTCACAGAGCCAACGAAGCCATCCAGAGAAAAACAAGGCTGTGTCTTGGACGCTCTACCCACACAGGGCTCACATCCTTGGGCTTGCCCCGGTGCCTAGCTCCACGCCCTCCCGCTTCTCCTCTCCTCTCTCCCCTACCTCCCTGAGCTTGATTGAAGGAGATGATTAAGACATCAAAAGCCGCGTCTCATTGTAGATCAAAACTCAGGGCTGAGAGCATGATCCCACATAGACTTCCGCTGCATCCCCACAGCCGGAGATTTGCCATTCCCAGCAGCTCTCCTGCTCTACTCCATTAGTATCTCCATGCCAATCGGAGGCTCCCCAGGGTTCGACATGTAGCCAAGGATGAGTCAGTGCTGTGCAATCAACTCCATCCACGGAGAGGCAGGTGCTTTAGTGGTAAGACACAGCGGTGTGTGTGTGTGTGTGTGTGTGTGTGTGTGTGTAGGGGCATCTGTATCTGTGTGTTTGTGTGCATGTGTTTATCATAGCTCAAGGCCCTTATTCACCCCCACTGTTTTATCATCCCCAACACTGAACAGCAGCAGCCCATCACACCGCCTCTATCTCCTTTTCTCTCCTTTCTCTTTCTCTTTCACTCTCACTCTCTCCCTTGAGGGGTTTTAGTTCATGTGATTCCACGCTCCAGCTTTAGCTCAACTTTGCCACTTGGCAGTCTTGGAAGATTTTTTTTTTTTTTCGGCTTGTCTCTCGTTTTACTCCTGCTGTTAAAGTGGTGATAAAGAGAACAGAAAAATACATACAGGATCATGAGGAGAGACTTTTCCCTGCTTGTGAAATGAAGTGCTTCATGTTCCGTCTGAGCGACGTCAGTGGAAAAGGGAGGGAGAGCCAGTCAGAGTCTGTGAGGACAAATTGTGAGGGGAAAAAATTAATAAATGTGGTTCCCATCCAGGCATGGAAATAATGGGAGGAAATAATTGGACTTATTGTAGCTGAGGGGGGTTAATAATAATAATCTAAATACAAAAAAGGAGGTTTATGAAATGATTTGGTATTTGTTTTTAGCACCATAGAGATAAAACTGAGCGAAGAACACACTGCAAAAATAACGTTATTATCATCCCACAACCTGGCTTTTCGAGGATTTTTTTTCCTCCATGTTCACTGTAATTTGCTGCTGATGTCATGCTTGGTACAGGCAGCAGCACAATCGCCAATGTTCCTGGAAACACAACCTATGAATAGTCTTTCTATCCCTGAGAGACACAGAGGAATGTGCGCCACCCAAACACACACGCTGCGCTGTAAGCAGGTCGGACATTAATTCACGATTGACAATGTTAGAATCATCCTTAATTAATCTCCACTTATCAGCTCATCGAGGGCTGGAGCTACAGTCGTAAGGGCAGCCACTCGGTCATTGGGTTTTAGCCAGTCAACCAGTGAGTCAAGCCCCGGGGCTAAGCTCATTAAGGCAGGAGAGTCCCCTACTCTCTGTCCCTTCGCGATGCACCTAAGGGCCACCCCTCCCTGTCAACTCCTTGCCTTTAATTGAGTTCTCACTTGTCTTTATTTTACTGTCAGCATTATACCCCTCGCATTGTTATCCCTCGCTCCGTCCCCTTTTTCTTGTGCCCATGTCTTCCCGTTCCTTTACTGCTGCTCCCACCAACACTTCTTTTTTCGGTATTTCAGAGAGTAAGCACTTTCTCCATATTAAGATGTGAAATTCATTTTGACACTGGGCTGGAAATAGAGTGGAACCGGCAATATGCCCCTATCTGCCCCCCACCCCCCTCTCTCTCCCCCTCCCTCTCTCTCACCCTCTCCTTACTGCTTTTTTCCCTCCTTCTTCAATCCATGCATCCGCTCTTCCTGCCTACTTTCTTAAATCACCCACAGAGTATCCAGGAAACTAAGGGCCGGCATTGCCCCAAATTATATTTTCATAAGAAAGGAATATATTTGCACCTTTTTCTGTGAGTTGAGTCTAAAAAGAGCAAGAGAAAGAAAATGACGGCTAGAAATAGGTATCATTGAAAAAGCAGCAACAAAGACAGGCTTTTCAAAAACAAATTAAAGACATATATAGACTCTGTGATGTCTGTGGTGTGACAGTATGTTTCAGTGAATAAACTGATGATGCAACCTAATGTGCTGGTGGATGGATGAGATTAAGTTGATATATGGATTTCATGAAAACCATTGAATGAAGATCCTTATCCCTGAGCCAAGTGTTTTACTTAAAGTGTTATAGAGGTAGCAGAAGACATGAAGATGATTAGACTGACTGTTAAATCTGGCCACTAGCCCAGAGTTAATTCTCATGGCTGAATAACTGTGGCTACATGGCTGGATTGCCTCAACTGCCACACTCTCCCTGAGATGATATGATGCAACCGGATAAAGAGCTGAGTGTGTGCATGCATAAATGCACTTTAGCCAAGCAGTGGCTTGACTTATTTGATTTTTTTTTCCCATCATGGCTAAATGTTTGTTTTCCCCCCCGGGACGTCAGCGCTGCGAGATCATGACTCCAGCCATGTTACTGAGGTGGATTTGATCCTTTAGGCGTGTCTTAGCCTTAAAATCACCTCTCACTTGAAGAGATATACATTCAAAGCATATGCAGGCATGCACTGTATACAGTGTGCAATGGAGCATACCAATGCAAGCGCACACAAATGCTTGAATGGACACAGAGACTGGCGCATAAGAAGACATATACTTCATTTCATGATATAAGTTATTATCTCATGGCTGTGGACTGTGTGCTGTGCAGGGTAAAGGTGCATGTTTTTGTTTCTGTTTGTGCTTTGTAACATGATGTTCAGGTTTCCCCCAACTTACGTAAATGCCATTATGGCAGCTTGAGCCTAACCACTGTTGCATTTGATGAGGTTGCACTACACCCTCTGAGTTTTGCTGCTTCTTCCGGCCAGGCTGGTCCCATTCTGACCTGAATCAGGAGTCATCTGAGTGTGGCCTGAGCAAGACATATACAAATAAACCCAAATAGCAGATTTAAACAGACACACCTACACATGCACACACAAAGTCTTTCTCTGCCACACATAGAAAGCCTCCCAACCACTCGCGCTGCACACCAAGTGTTCCAATTTGATTGTAATCGAATAAGTCTAAAAAAGCAATCAGCAGCAGCCAATGGCTGTTCAACTTAACCCCCTGGCTCTGTATGACTAGACTGAGATAATTGTCCTGTAATGTGGTCGAGAGGGCAAGAGGGGAGGGGGAGAGGGAGCAAGACAGAGAGCAGAGGGTCAGGGCCCATCTCCTCACTGAAAATAGCCCCTAAATGTGCAAGGCAAGGCTCCCATTATTAGGCCTTTTCCGAGTTGACAGGGATGTGGCCGAGGCCTGTTTACATTTGCTGGTGATATTTGGAGTGAGGGACCGTAGAGAGGGGGGCAGGGGGGAAATAAATTACCAGGATGGTCCAGGAGGTGCAAGGCAGGTAATTGCAGTTGACAGTCCAGTCTGCCACACAGTCAATTTGAGCCTGAGCCCAGGTCCCTTCTACTATAGCACACAGTACTTATACACAGCACACATCTGTCTGCATAGGTACATGCCCAGACACCATCTCTGTCTCCCTCTCTCTCCCTCTTCTTCTCTAGCAGTAGAATTATGTCGTCAGCAAGATATGAGCAGCCATGTCTTCCCTGCTAGGTGCACACTCCATGTCCTTATTTTCCCTATAGTTTAATTTTCCACTGAGAAATATTGAATTTTGGGCAGGGTGATAGTGTACCTGTCAGTGATAGGGCGTCATCTCTAACTCCCTCTGACAGGTGGACCATTATATCTGCGAGGAAAAATAATCCCCCTCAACTTTAAGGCAAGCAAATTTCAGCCCTGTTTGTTGGTGATTGCAGAGGAGCAGGAAAGAAAAGGCCTCTTAACTAAATCTGCTCCGATCAGTTAATGAAAGACGTCATTGAAAAAAGCTGATTGCTTTTTTTCAAAGTGAACATACAGTAGGGGTGTTTACCAATCAGCTATTTTTGAGAATCCACTTTGGTGAACCTCACAATGGGTACTTAACTCCTACACATTCATGGCCCAGTATCTATTTTAAATCATTTAGCAGAGATGATGATCTTTCCTACGGGATCCTTACATACAGAACTGAATCTAATATTTTTTATATAGAATGAGTGTAACCCACTTGGTTTGGCATATCTGTCTTATTGTAAAGGGTTAATCAGACTTCACACTGCCAAGGCCTCAGTGAAGTGCAGCATTAAATTGGGTGCGATTCTAAAAGGTTGATAAAAATCTAAACAGTGCCTTGCAGTCAGTGGAAGTCAGGCAGTGAGCGTTGAAACTCAGTCTGTGGACCACGCTGTGTCCTCAGATAAACTACAGCAGTGGGCAACTGGTGGGAATCCTATCTGTCCTGACAGATCATTTTGGTAATTTGTGTTTTTGTAAACAAAGCAATTTTGTCTCAACTCCAGCGCTCTGGGAGCTCAACATGCTCCTCATTCCACTCTGCTGTCCTCCATGTTAAGGTTGGGAATGCCCAGTGGCCCCCTCAGTCTACTGTACCATAGATGACATCAACCCCTCTGGTCCCACATCCCTGCAACCACTTGACATTTCTATCGACATTTCCCACAGTGCTCTCACATTAAAGGGCGTGACATTTCATTTGCACACGATGTTGATTAAAATACACCCTCATCGTCTCAAGAAAAAAAAAATGTGTATAAGGCCATTTTTGTACCCTCTTCTTAGGGGGGTGGAGAAGAGGTGAGGGAATACATAGAAGATCAGCACATTCAAGGGATCATGAAGAGGTTATTTCTGTAAAGACTGTTAGATCACTCAGACAACATCTGTTTGCTTATTCTTGAAATTGACTATTAATAGAAAGTAATCATCAATGAAAACAGATATTTATACTTCTTAATATTTCTTTCTATCATGGCCCATAGGTATTCGGCAACATTTCTTCTCACAATGCCTTTTAATGCAAATACAACCTGAATTGAATCACGCCGAATTCAGTCCCAGTCCGTCAGTGGCAGGTCACATTTACGTCTGTGTCAGGCCACCTGCGTGGTGCTGCAGTCTACTGATGCGGTAGCCCCAGCTGGACCCGTGCAATCTGACTCCAGGCCAGGTCTCACCTGCCAGCTCCTATCGGCTCCTCGGCTCGTACGCTGGCCTGGGGCCTGTCACTGACGGGCAGCCTGCCGTCCACTCTAAACGGCTGGCTTCCAAAGACATTGGCTGGTGTCTCCTCTCCTCTGCCTGAAACTGCTTCTGACAGCACATGTTTATTTTCCCTACTTGGTTCATGCTTCTCCTTTGTCTCATAAAGCTTGTCAGAGACATAAAACGTGTTTTATCTGATAGTCTTCGTATCACTAGAATATTTTTTGATGGTGAGGTGATGGCACATAATTTGAAATACCTCATGCACTCCAGCTGAACGAGACGAGCGCTGACCTGTGTTTCCACTCGTTCTTCTCACCGTACTGCGGTCACAGTGCCGTGACATCTGTAACTCAATTATATGAAATGAGCACAAAGGGAAGTGTATAACCATAAAATAGGCATTTATGGTATACGTTTATCCCCGAGCAGCCAATAGGAATCCAGACAATAGTAACATAGTAACCTAATTAAAAGCAGTTGATGTAATACCCAATGACCGCTCAATTGTTAAACTAGGGGAGGTGTATAGGTTAATCATAGCCTGTGAGCAGCTTCATGTAATAGAACCATAATATGATAATTAGTTCACTTTTACCCAAACTTATCTGTGTCAATAAAAAATATAGCTGAGCATACACACACTGCATGGCTTTGGCCTGATCCAATATATCACAGGAGACAAAACATCCACTATCCACGCTCCGCGCTGCCCTGCTTCATGTACAGGCGTCGCCATAATGAGCGTCTACCATTACTACAAGGTGTTAGATCACCATTGTGCCTTACAGATATGTTAATTTAGCGACTATTATATGAAGGTTGCCCTTGCACCTTGGCAGTATTTCTGTAATTACTACGGTGACAGCGTTGTCCCACATGGCTACGCTATTATAGCCCAAGAGGTTGTGCTGAGGAGTGATGCCGTTATTAGCATACCTTTTGTTGTGAGCAAATTCAGTAACCTACAAATTGGCACAGTTACAGAAACGATGGGAGAAGACTTTTTGCGTGTTCCAGAAAAAAAAAGCGTCAGCATATAACTTTCGAGAAATAATCTTTTGCATTTCTCATCTTTAGTAAAGAAGTTGATCCCACTTTCTTATATTCTAACCCTCTAATGAACTGCCCCATTTTGCAGCACGCCATCGTTTACACGCACACACACGCACACACAAAAAACAGTATGCTCCGGCAGCAATTCCTCCAGCAGCTGGCTACGGTTACAGTGCAGATATCATAGACTACCATCAAGTTATGGAGATGACAGTTATATCATCAACTCCATCAGCCCTCCTCAGTGAAACAATTTTCAGTGTCTACAGGGGCAGACACAAACAAACCGTTCTCCTGATATTCTTTTTCCAAGCAATCGGGCTGCAAGGGTCCCTCCCAGCTCGAGGGGATGGCAGCAGGCCTGTGGAGAAATGGATGGAGGGCGAGAACAGGAATACAGGGAAGGGGTTGTGTTTGTGTGTGTGTGTGTGAGTGAGAGAGATGAAACAAAAGAGAGAGACAGAACGACAAAGAGGGGAGAGAGGGGAGCCTAAATTGGGAATCTATTACTGAGGCATGGGTACAGCAGCCCCTCTCTGTCTCCCATAAACACACAGAAATGTGTTCAAGTGCAGGGGCTTTATAAGTTTCCCCTTCTCCAGAGTAATGTGCTTTGAATGGCTGGTAAAATGGGACTGGGAGAATTTCATTCCCGCTGCCTCCCCAGGCGATTCACCTTTGCCCCACCGATGATATGAGCCCTTTTCTATTTTTTCCACTTTTACTCTCCCTCGTTCCCTCTTTCCATCTACCTGACTGATGGAGAGGTGGAGAAATAAATGGAGAGCAGTGGCACAGCAGGGGATGCCGAGACGGAAATGCAGCGAGAGAGAGAGAAGCGCGCGGGAGGGAGGCGGATCGGGGTACAGGGCTTATTTATTTAGTGGAATGAGGCAGGTGCGTTATCCACAGCTCAGATTAGCTCATCTGTTTATGCTAAATGCCACACCATGGGAAGCGCGGCCGTGTCACAGGAAGTACAGAAACCCATTTTTCTCACTGTCTGCTGCTTGCACCGATCGCTGGGTCCGTTCCGTTCGCCCCTCAGACCTTTGCTGAGATCCACATATCGGATGTAGTCAACAGATTATTGGCTTTCCTTTTCACTTAGCTTGCTGTATCTAGTTTCCTAATAATTCAACTCGCCAATACGCTTGTTTCTTATTTCGCTTGATTCAATTACACGAACGGACATTTTCTTTTTGATTTACAAAACACAACTGAGGTAGTGCTTTCTGCGGCCCTCTTAACCTATGGGTCCCCCTACACCCAAATGAGTTGACTCAGAGATTAAAGCACGTTCAGGTCCCGCGTTGGCCCCTATACTAACATGAAGTCATGGAGCTCTGGGTTCTGGGTCTCTCAGCACCCACTTAAACATGACTGATGGACTGTAAGCCACGGTAACACTAGATGTTAAAAACATTATAGCCACAGAACAACATCCAGTTGTTCATGTAATGCACATGCATGATGAAAGTCGTAGCTCGGGGACATGCTGTCCCCTGCATGTGTGTATGTTATGTGCTGCTTACACCCTTTTATGGTAAAACTGTGAGTTTAGAGAATAAGTGCGCTATTATGTGTCAGGCACTACATCATACGCGACTTATCACCTTTACTCAGCATGTAGTGCAGCGAGATTTAGATAAAGATAATAAACTCCATTATTTATTTATATCAATCTTCACCAAGAACTGTTTATATGACCATAAGCGATTCAATGTATAGATAGATCGATGAACAGTATAGATAAGCAGAAAATGCTTGTTTGTACTGGCTGCACTATTTTAATTTCCTCTCAGGTAAAAGCATAAACATATGATCGAATCTGTGCGTGTTATCAGAGGAGCTGCTGACAATCAGTCTAATATATATTTCAGACTGAGATGAGAGACTGACACATGTTGGATTCAGCCAAAGGAAATAATAAAAGCAACAGTGAAAGAAATATTACACCTGTTCATCCAGTTCAGCGCTTCCCCGGTGGTCATATTCTTCTCCATTAACCCTGGGCTTGTTCATTACCGCGTGATTTTTCCGCCGCTGCACCCCATGAGGAGAGCGTGGCCGAGACCCAACCTTTCACCTCTTTGTCCTCATGCGGAAAATCCTCTCGATAAGACAGGCAATGGCTGAAACGCTGTTGCGTGTGTCTCTGTGTCTTTTGTGTATCCACCTTGTGCATAGCATGTGAGAGGGTCGTCACCCCCCCCCGGCTGCATGTGCGGTTCCCACCTACGTCCTCCTCTGCTCGCCGAGCGGCGAGGCCAGCGCTGGGTGTGCTGTTTTCCTGCCATTAGAAGATGCTCGGTAATGCTCCAGTGCTGGCATCGCTCACTCTTCTCCAGTGGCGAGAGTAAATGGAGCAGCTTTTCACAAACAATAAATCCCAGAGGGTCCCTCGGTTTCCCTCTCCCCCTCACCTCAGAGCACTGGCTTTTCATTTGTTTTATTTACATAGCCGCCTTTATGAGCTTTCATCAGCAGGTCTGCTTATATAGGAAACTAATGGCTTCTCAGAGCTGTAATTCGAAAGTGTGTGCGTGTGTGCATCCATCCATATATTTTATGTTGGTATTTCCACCCATGGATTTGCATCAATATGCGTGTTTATTGTCCTCTATCTTGAGAGCTAAAAATCAACATTCTCATGAAGGCTTGTGTTTTTGTCCAATATAACCTCGACTTTACTTTTCACTTTCTCTTCCCGTCTCTCTCCTCATTTCCTATATCTCTGCTCTGTCTGCCTGTGAATCAATTTTTCACACCTACATTGCTCATTGATTATCCATCATCACTGCAGCTACGCTACAAGATTCGCTGAATAAATACCACAAATGAGTCCTTGCCTAAAGATCTAAACCTGTTTTACCAAACAACTTAATGCAACACCTCTGTCTCTGTTTAACTTCTTAGTTGGTGTTTTTTCATTATTTCATCATACAGCAATTTTCCTGTTTTTATATGTTTTTATTTCACAAACTCAGGAAGCGACGCAGAAATAAACAGACGCATTTATGTTGTGGGAAAAATAACACTTCCACCACCTTTGCTCCCCTCCTCTCCCTGTTTAACGCCCTGCGTGCCCCCCTTGGGCTAAACAGAAATAGGTCCAGCTTAGGGCCATAATTGGTCTTGATCCTTGGGCTGCAGGCATATTCCAGCGGTGGGTCTGGATGGGGGGCTTGTTATGTGTGAAAAGGTGGCAGGGGAATGCCTGGCCAGTAATTAACAGTGTGCAGGAGACTGTGGAGGAGGAAATTTAAAAGTGAATGGGGGAGGCCAGTTCATTCTATGGCCCCTGCTCTGCCTCTCTGTCCGCCTCCTCTGTTTCTCATCTATTCAGTCTTGCCTGTTATTGGAGCTGATGGGTTTATAGAGATTTTCACACTTTTGGAAGTTGAGCTGGCATTGTGAATTTGTTTTTTTGCTTGCTCCCCCATTTCGCGCCCCCTTTGGCCCAGCCCGCCACACACAAACATGCTTCAGCTGCCTCGCTCCTTTTCCACTCCCTTACTCCGAGCCATTTCTTTCCTTGAATGAAAGTTAATTGGTAATATATATATATAAAAATAAGAGAAAAGCATTTCAAACATGGGACATAAACAAAACTGATGTCAAGATAAAAAGGGTGAAATAAGATGCTGCGGATGTCAAACTGGAAAGGCTGGAAAGAAAAAAAGGTTTTGGGTGATAAGGGCTGTCGTGGGTTTTGTGCTGAGATTCTAAACACGCCTGACCCAGAAAACCTCCTGCTGTGTTTAAAATATGTGAATGGCAAATGCTTTAAAGATCCAAATGACCAGACTTACTTCAGAGTTCTGGACTGACAACTGCTCAGGTCTGCAGTATAAACCTCTCCTCATCTCATGCGTCTCCCTGTCTGTATTGTTAATTGCTTGACTCTCAACCCATATTTATTCAGGATCCATCTTTGTATCTTATCTCTGATAGACTGGAGGACTCACTCACCCACTCAATCACTCACCAACTCACTCAGCACAGAGTTAAGTCTCCATCTTGTATAGATTTAGTCTACACAGTGTTTCCCATGGCTGAGCTGTCTAAACAAAGAGAGGAGTTGAATAAATTGTAACACAAACCGCACAAATATTATAATAACATTGCGGAATGATTAATGTGATACAGTTAGGGTATAAACAAGCCCATGCAGTCATGACCCCTCGTGAAAACTACAGTTATTCTGGTTTTTTAGATGGCTTGTCTGTAGTCGGCGACACAGACACTCTCCCCACAAATAAACACCCTCTTCCCTCCCTTTATTGTTCCTTTTCCAGATGCCAGTAAACAAACTTCAGATTCTTCTCTAAAAGTTCAGTTCCCTGTATTTTCAGGAAAGTTGATAAGCAAAGTTGCTGCTTGCAATTAAGCACAGGACGGGTAAATACCACCGCATTATTAATGCGTACTTCATGAAGCTTACATTAATATACAATTTGCCAGCTAAAAGTAAAACAACAGCTCTGTCATTGTGGCTCCTTGTTAAAAATACATTTGTATGCTTACACATCTGAAGTATAGGAAAATCTGAATTTGCTGCCTTCAGCTACAACCAAATAAATATTTATATTCTCTCAAATTTATATTCTCTGGATACCTTCGATTGAGATGTTAACAAAATACTGCGCACACTGGTACGTGTGTGTGTGTGTGTGTGTGTGTAATAGTGTTTTGTAAGAGCAACAAATTGCTGTTCGCGTCTTGTTTCTCCCTCAAGATACACCCGGGTGTTAGTATGCCAGTGTCTCTGCAGCCTCTTGTCTTCTCTGCAGCCAGGTTGGGTCCAGACTAAACACGTTAGATTGAGAAGCCTGTTTACGGTGTTTAGGCAGGCAGACAGACAGACGGACAGGAAGTGGGCTAAGCGATGAGAACCTCCCCGACAGCTCCAGAGATAAATGGATGCTCTGCTAAATGAAGGAAGGAGAGACTTCAAATGAGCCGTCGCAGGGAAGCACCCGGAATGGGGTTTTAAACACTTTCCCAAGGTGTGCACTTGTACAACACAGTGTGCATGTGTGTGTGTGTGAGTGTGGGATTTTTAAGTATGTCTGTTCCTGTGCCCCCCTGTGTGTGGTTTCTGGGGGTAACAGGTGGGAGCTCTGCCATGTCCTGGTTAACAAGAGTGTTATTGTGCTGTTCTGTCCTGCATGACTGACCGTCAGCTGTGCAGGGTCATCCTCCTTCCCCCTTAACCCCGGAACGCTAACACGCCAGCCACGCATGCACGCACACACATAACAAACACACTTTTCGGACGGACACATGCATGCAGACTCGGGGACACACCCAATCGCGCACACACAAACAGGTTCTTGTCATGCATCGGTTGGTGGCCTGTAATTGAAGGACATGATCAGTGATATTTCTGATTTGGTGGCCCGATGCACCCCAGTGACGAGGCATCTGCTTTCCTTTTGTTTTTTCCTGCTGCAGAGCAGAGCTTCTCAAAGCCTATACAGGACAGAGGCACACACACACACACACACACACACACACACACACACACACACACACACTCCCCCTCCCAGCTGCATACATGCATGCACATAGCTTTCCTAAGTTACTCGCACACAGTGGCCCGGGGCAGTCTTGCAGTTCTGTAACACTACCCAACAACAATACTCCCTCAAATGCTTGGCTGTTTACTTTCTGAAAGAGTTAAAGTCGTCCACTTAAAGGATTACCTTACGCTTCCCTGAACCCCATGCCCTCGTTGGCCTATGCTCTCACCTCTGTGCCACACACACACACACACACAGACTGACAGACCTGCGCATGTATCCACGAACATAAGAAGACACGATGCCTGACCACGCTCATGCACACAGACACGTCCAAATCCACGCTGACAGCCACACAAAGACGAGGATGTAGAAACAAAGTGCACTGATGGAGATTGCCTTTGTCCCTGCTTTACTTTAATCTATTCTTCTGTACCAGCTACTGACTTTCACCAGAGCAATAAAGAGCTGTCAGGAAGCACGCGTCCTTCTGCCCACTTCCTCATTAATTTAACCAAGGGGTTGATTTATTTTTTTTTCACCCCCCATTTCTTTTACATCTAAACCATTTAACATTAACTTCCTGTTCTTTTACTGCTCGGGATGTTTTACATTCTTTTTTTCCTTGTAAGACATCGGAGGATATACATTTCCAAGATTTCTTAGCACTGTGATTTGAAGCACTTGTGGTAACTTTGAGGGAGGGGAGTGCCACTCCTCTCCCTGTCTCCTCTCTCTCTGCACTCTGAAGTGGAGCTCAAGTGCTCTGACAATCTCCACCTTGTCTTATAAAGCACCCCCTCCTGGGTTGGGCGGGGCGATCAAAGCGCAGAGGCGGGGATGCGGGGTCGTAACCGACGGACTTGTTTACCAACAGACTAATTATCGCCCTCCCCTGCGCTGCTCCTTGCAAGGCCCTGTATGGCTCTCAGTTTGAATCATTGTGCTCAAAGCAAAGGGTAGGAATCAGGGTTTGAGCGAGCGAGAGGGGCCGGAGGCGTGTCAGTAACCCCTTGCTGACTTGAGCAATTATGTGCGTGTTGGTTTGTACCGGCAGGTGTGCGCTCTAAGCCGCGTCCGTTGTTATACTCTCTGAGCCCACTGCGTGCTTGAATGCCCCTCTATTTGAGGAATTCCTCTCGTTTATGAGCTGTACGTGCATGTCTGTGTTAGCTTTTCCCTTAATCGTGGAGTTGTTACTGTTATAACCTCCTACAGCCTCTTGTCTCCCAGCTTAACAAAAAGCCACATAAAGGTCCGAGGGGGTTTTAGGCTCTGATGCCGTCCAGCACCCGTTTAATTACAGCTCTCATGGGCAGGAAATGCCAGGCTTATGGGGGTATCAGGCCCAGCACTGTGGCACAGAGATGTCCATTTTGCTATAATCCACCTCCCTGGATAAACATTCAACGAGGCTTGAGTCACTTAGCACGTCTATTTGTAGCAATGCAGTGGGGGACTGGCCCCATGCAGATTGATGGAGACACACACTTTCAAGAAAAACAACATATTCTCTAAAATTGGAATTGTAACGTTCCTATTGTAGTATGGTTTGGGTAGTGTGCATTTTATTTTAGATTTCTTGCACCTACATATGGGCATACATCATGACCTTTTAAAAAAACCCTTGCATCTTGGCAGCAGCACACACTTGCATAGAGTCACAAAGTCACTCAACACACACCGAGGAGGGCCCCTAAATTAACATAAAGTCATGCCTGCCCCTGGGAGAATGCCGTAGACAGCTGACTACTGGAGCTTATGAGAATGCTCAGTTGTCAAGAGGGAAGAATTCACATGAAGGTGCCGCTTCCAGTTTATGTGTTATGCAAAACCCCCGCATGCCAGCTAGTGCACATGGTATGTACATGTGTGTGATGTGGGGTCATGTATGTGTGTGTTGGGGCACTTGAATGCGCACACATCTCACTTTATAACGCTGTGTAGGATGGTGTTTAGAAACTGTCTGTTTCTGTGCATGTCTGTATTATATTTTTGAATCAGCTGCATTTCTGATCAGCCTTTTTCAACTGTGTGTTTGTTTGAGTGCCTTGTGTGTGTGTGTGTGTGTGTGTGTGTGTGTGTGTGAGAGAGAGAGAGAGACAAAAAGAAGACAAAAGACAGGCAGAGAAAGCCAGATCCCACAAAGACTCTACGATCTGTTTGATGTTGCTTTCCTGACCTTGCGAGGTGTGTGAACACACATCCTGTTCAGAGTTGAGCTCCAGCAGCACGAGGAAATGTGCAACTGTAACATACTTTGCTCATGATGGCATTTGACAAGTGGGTTAGCTATTTCACTGTCGTCTTTAGAGGTCACTGTGAGGGCTGTGTAGGACACCCTCTAATGCTCTGCTCTCCTCTTCGCTCCAGCCACAGTGTGACATGCAAAATACTACTGGTAGAAATTGTAACATATCTGACGCATCAGGAATGTATTGATTCAGCTGGCTATGACTCAGTTATTTGAGGTGAGGTGAAACTGGATCTCAAGCTATTTAAATGAAGTATTCATATATATTTTTTAAGTATGGCTAATGTAACAGTCCTAATCCTTGACAGTAAAAAATATGTCAAAGGGCCATGCTGTCACCGGCTGTATGTTTTGTTCCAGGGTCACTCATTTTCCAGGAGGTGTGTGAAATAGCACTGACCGCATAAAACCCCTGACACTGAAGTATGGCATGTCACAGGTGAGCCCTACAACATGGAACACACACAAACACACACACGCATCGACCAGCACAGAGGCATATCAACAGCTGGCCACACTGGATGGTGCGCCTGTTGAGTGAGGGCGAAATTCTCAGACACACTGCTAAGGTTATAGAAGCCATGAAATATTGTGCACTGTTCCCATTCTAAACACGCTTGTTGTGAATATATTGGGTGTGTGTGTGTGCGCTGCTGCACAATGAGCTGTTCACCTATTCACCTTATTCAAACCTGAATAGTCTGTTTTGTCATTTTAAACATCAGTTCAATCAGAATCCACCTTTCGTTAATGATGAGTCAGTCCTCGAACAAGAGCAAACCTCCCCCCCATCTCATATTCACCCGGTGACTCAACCTACCCACCCACGTTCCGTGTCTCTCACCCTTGCTTCACCCAACTTTCTCAACCGTGCCTTCCTTCAAACACCAGGCCATTTCCGCTCTCTTCCCCTGCTCAACAAATATGTTCTTTGGAGCCCTTCCCAGAATACTTTGGCATTCACCAATGCCCACTCCCAATCTGCTCTCGTTTGACAACGATCCAGACGACAGCAAGGGGGCAGTGAAGGTGGCGGGAGGGTACGCCCATATAGTTACCAAGCGCTAATGGCACAAGTCGCCCTCAAGAAATAAAAAGAGGAGAGAAGGAGATTTACCTTATGCCCTCTTTTTTCGTAATATGGCATTAATGTGAGGACATGTTTTGTTCTCAGGGGACGGGCTACACAAATTGAGCCCCTGCCTAAAAATATCCATTCTTGTCCTCTTTGAGGGAAACTATGACTCTGCCTAACAACTGCTGTGAACTTATGAACAAGTGATGAAAGGCTGGACGAGAGAGAGATGAGAGAAAGATGGGAAGGGGGTGAGAGAGGGATGAGAGACAGATGGGTGGGGGAGGTAGGAGCGGAGTATGACCCAGTGAAGGAGCGAGGGAGTGATGGGGTGAAGACATGGACATTGTGGGTCAGGACAAGGGTTAAACTATCTCCTCCCTTGAACCCAAAAACAAGGATGTTCTCAGAAGGAATTGGGGGACATCTAATCTGATAAACTAAAACATGTTGTGACTCTAACTGAAAACACAAGTGTTTAAAAATGCACTGGCAACCGGACCAGACTGGGTGAGTTCTGTTCCCACAGTAGATATCTCGTTTTGGAGACAGGACGTTCAGAGAGGCCTTTGCTGCTCAGTGGATATCACCTGCGTACAGCTGCAGAATCTTTGCGAGAGTGGAACATGTCAACTGTCAATTTACAGCACCACTAACTTGTATTTACATCTAATCACAGTTTACTCTGTGGTGCCATTAAATCCCTCCTCAGCAAAGCACTCCAATCGTACCCGGCTACATTTTTTGTCCTCCCTCACATTTCGTCAAACCTCTGTTTGTCCTCTCGTCCGCTCTCACACATGGCACTTCAGAACTGCTCACTAAGGCTTCAGCAATCTCCCGGTAATGGTGTTTTTTAAGTGGCCTGTTTGCATAGAGGGTCTATGGAGAGCGGGCCCATGATAGAGCCAGTGACTAAGTGGGGGCTGTTACAGTGACTGAACTCATATTCAGAGCCCAGTCATCCACTGGGGGACTGGCTGCTACTGTAGTCTGGCTGTGGTCTCCGAGCTATCACCAGCCAACACACTTTTAGCAGCCTACTGTAATGTGACACTTGGGGATTTTTCAAAGCGTCACGGCTGTGTAGCATACTTGTACCATGTGTAGCATACGCGGCAGTTAATGCCTTTATATGTATGTCTGCATGTCCGGGGGTGTTTGCATTCGCCCGTGTGAACAAACCCACTTGTTTTTTGTGTGTTTTGTGACTGTGTGCATGCAGAGTTGTGAATGCATAGTTAACATAGCTTCCTCTGATTTGATTGTTACCACAATGAGTCCCCCTGAGTGCCCCTGAAGAATTATTAGTCCCCTGCCTTCATCTCTGCGTTTAGATTTCTTTTTATGGTTTCTTTCGAATTTTTAGTGAAGTTATTTGCTCTCACTTGGCCGTTGATAAAAGCTGCATTAAAGCAGAGTGACTTTGATGCAGAGGAGAGGAACCTTTGGCAACGAGCCTTGATGAGACAGCCAAGTGGCCGGCCAGCCAGGTTTTCATTAGATGAATGCTGTGTGGGACTCTAGCCAGATAAGATGGGCGCCAACATACTGGAGCCAACCAATATAGTTATAGCAAGGTGCTCTCTATTTCACTTCCTCTACGTCACTGTCTGTCTCTGTGGACGTCGGTGTCTGTCTCTCGCTGTATAACCCGAGAGAGGGCAAGACCAGTCTGAACGGCTTCCATGCCCTTTGCAAATCAACACACCCAGAGCAGCGATTTCCATAAAGATGTCTTGGCCCAGCTTTGCTTAAGAATAGGTCGACTGAAATAGGTGGCTTAGCAGTAAATGTCAGAGAGAGATCCAAGAAGGCAGAGAGACACGGTGAGAAACAGAATGAGAGGGGAGAGTAAAGGGGAGAAAATGTGTGAAGACATAGCATGCAGAAATATGAAAAATTCAAAGGTTCATAGCTGAATTGCAGCTGTCGACGTATGATTTGTAAAACAGGCTTGCAGTCAGAAGATATTTTTAAACAGACTGTTGAATTTTTATACGTATTTGCAATATTTATTCACAAAACTTCATCGTCACTGTGTAACATAATTAGCTTGGAAGTCAAGGATTCAATTCATCTAGGAGCCAGTGTCCTTCCCTCATCAAGTGCCATTAAGGAAAACTACATGATGACGGTGTACCAGAGTTTCTGTTTCTGTGCCAATAACTTTATCTACATGTCTACATCACTCATCGTTAGCGAGTAGCTAACGTCGAGGAGGCCAGGGGACGGACTGGGTGAAGGTCACCTGTGTTATTCCAGGGCCAGTCTTTTACTGGTGGTCACACTTTTTCCCCCAGACCATGTAGGATGCCCTGGATTCCCACAGACAATAATAGCTACAGAGAGATGTGTTGAAGAGCGCAGCTGGGGCATGACTTTTCTCCTCTGTCTGGGGATCACACACCATTTAAAATGACACGCTGTGACTCTGCTGCTCTTTCACAGAGATGCCTAACACGGTAAAACAGAGTCACAAAGTAAATCGTCATATAAATTGCCAGGAATGCAATCCTGTTTTTTTTTTTTTCCGCCTGACGCACTGTGACGAGGAACACGTATAATCTGCAGTGTTCCTCGGTGACATATCGATTGATGATGGTGAGATAATTCTGCAAGGGCATGAAATTAAAAAAAGGGGTCACTTCTGCCTTTTAGCCTCTTATCAAGCATCCCCCTGTTGTATTCAGCTGTTTTAGATTCCTGCATTCCTTAGCCAGGGCCCCTTGTCCTTAGTCAGCATTTAGCTTGTGAAAGACATGACCCCGAGAACGACCTACACACACACACACACACACACACACACTCACCTCTTTGGTTTATACCTGCATACACACTCACACACAACACACATACTTACACACTTACCAACATTTTACAGGTGTTAGGTTTACCGTTTGATTAGGTGTTGCTGTGTGTACGTGGCATGGCAAAGCCTCTCCGTGATTGTTTTAACTTCTGAGAGCTTGCATGTGTGTGTGTGTGTGTGTGTGTGTTTGTGCACAGGCAGTGCGACAGATAGCTGATATCTATCGGGGCGTTAAGCTGATTAGTGTGAACTGTGGCCAGGTTCATTTGCATACGTTTCTTATCTCATTAGATTGGTATCAGCCTCTGTCACCATGCAAGGCCTCGACCGGGATGTCTTCGTACCTCGTTCTGCAGACACACACGCGCACACACACACACACACACACAAATACACATTCACCCTTGATGCCCCTGGCTAACAACAACACTAATGTGTGACACCAGCCAAGAAGTGCAGGCTCCTCATCTCCTCTTGTCACCAGCCCTACTACACCGCTGTCACGGCAGCACATCACATCTTCTCCTCAGGCTCCCCGTGTCCCTGGTCTTATCAAGGTCATTAGCTTGCATCTCTGACTCTCATCTCCACACTGTCATCCTTGTTCAGCTCATTGTTTTCCTCCTTCCCCCTTGTTTATCTGCCATTGTTCTTCATTTAAACTCTGTGATTGCAGAGATATTGTTTTAGGTTTGGAATGAAGATGTTTATTATGTCAGAAGAAAGTATTGGCATCAATACAATGTAAGGATGTAAAGCTTAATAGAAGGAATTGTGCATCGTAGAGACAATGCAAAGACAATTTCTCTTCTCATTTATGCACTTAATAATAGTGCATAAACATGGAATAAAAACTGACTTCATCTATTGTCAGACATTAAACTAATAGCTTGCATGCAGCAACTTGTCTATCCATCCATCCATCCATCTATTCATCCATCCATCCAACCATGCCTCTCATACTTGAGGGTCATGGGGGGGGGTGACATTGAGCGAGTGGTGGTCCACACCCTGAGCATCCACTAGACTAGCATCCACATATGTATCATTTAACATCGTTCGACGAGGTGATTAAAACGTCATGAATTGGGATGACCCTTGCTTGATCACTTGACATCTTTATTGACAATTGAAATTTACGCATTTCTTTTTTTATTTAAAGCCAAACTGTAACCAGTCTTCCTGTTACACAGTAGCGTAGAGAATAACACAGTGAGATTAATAGTTTTGCAGTAAATCGGGAAATAATCTTTTAGCTCGCGTTGCAGCAGCGGCCCTGTTACTTTGAATCATTTGAAGATCCACTCTCTCCGCTTACGCTCGCGTGGTTTCCTCGGGCAGTGCTGATGTTTAAAGATGCGTCTCACTCCGCCACTAGATAACATTTTATTTACTATCATGCGCTCCCGACCAAGGACAGCATTAACACTTTGTTTTATGAGTTCTGTCAGTGCCGCCACGCCTGTGGACAAACCAATACATTGTTCTCATTTATCTATCATGTCCTCATCCGCCTTGAGTGAGCGGACCTGCGCTGAGTGCTTGTTTCAGCATTGCTCAGTCATCTCCCGTACATATTTCTATTGTCAGGCCGGACCATGGATACTGATGGAGACATACTGTATATCATTGCCTGCGCGGCCAGTGGAGAGACATAGAGGTCATATTCATTTTAAGTTAGAGCCAATAGTGGAGGTTACAGTGTGCTGAGGTTAGCATATGTCCTCCTATAGCAATTTCGGTATATTTACATTCATAAACAAGGAGATAGTGAGGAAGTCTGGAAGTACAATAAAACTGTCATGGCTGGAGGGAGACCTTTGCTTGATAATATTATCACTCTCCTCAGTCAGAGTATGGCTGTGTTACACCTCCATGGGTTAGTGACAGGTTTAGAACGTGCACCTTGAGATGGGAAGAAGAACAACGTGAGATAAGAGTATTAGTGGGGAGGGGAGGATAATAACTAATCGGCCTTGAGCAATTTTCTTTAGTATTTTCATGTTCCTTCTCCAAGTGTTGCTAATTGGTTTCATGTCTTTGTTTGTTGCAGGGTTTTTGTAAACAATAATGTATAAAGGGTGGATTTCTACATGAGATCTGAAGGATCTGAATTCCAAAATAATTTCCTGATTGTTGTAAACATTTTACAACACTTACATCTAGTTCATGCCAAGTGTCTGGTTTGGAGAGTTCGCTCTCGTCCATTTTATTGCATTTTAAGTTTGTGCTCATAGCGCTGCGATGAACTGGTGACTTTTCCAAGGTGTACCCCACGCCTCGCCTGCTCTCACTCAGTCGCCGGAGTTACCCTTGGTTGCCAGCCTGGACTCAGAAAGCACAAGCACTTGGTGTAAGTTACTGTGAAATTCCACTGGGGGCCTGACCATGCATGCTGAGCTTTGGAACTTGTTTAAATTGTTTTAAAACCAATCCGCAATGTAACTGGCAGCTAGTGAAGGAGGCAGGTATTGGGGGGATTTGGGCCCTAATACAAACGACTCCTCCCAATCTCGGCATCAACTTTCTCAACTTTATTTCCCAAAGTTCTGCAACTTCACCGCGAAGATCAGTCGATCGGGTGGAGGATACGATGGAAGTTTTTTCCCTGACCTCTCCTAAATGTCCAGATTTGAACATGAGAGCCCCACAGTTTACCTCTCAGTGATTATTTTGTTCCCTTAACATGTACCTCCTCTGCGATGAAAGAAGTACTTGTACATGCCTGCGGGTTAACTGTTAGTTAGAGTTAGTAGGGAAAAGAGAGCTGCAGAGACAGCCCCTCACATCTCTGTTTCCTTCAAGAGGCTAATGCTTTATTTATAACACTGCACCCCCCAGGTGCGCACCCCAGGTCCCCGCACAGCCCTTTCTCTTCCCCACAGGTATACGCCGCGCCTCTGCCTTGTGCTGTGCTACCTAACGCACCTTCACATGCCTTTCCTTTCAACATCCCACTCCTACGGCTGCAAAAGAGGAGGAAGTTGAGGAGAGAGATACAAAGACTCGGCGTAACGCAACATACAATCTGCAGACTGAAGCGGTTTCACAGCCGTGGTCTCCGAAGTCTCGCTGCAGCTCTCTCGTGTGCGCGAGAAAAAGAAGCCGAATCCCCTATCCTCCAGCCCCGCTCACTCCTGTCGCGCTGAAAAACACCACAGAGGAGAAAGAGAAAGCGAGAGATGGGGTAAAAGAAATGTTGGGGAACACTAAAGGAATGGAGAAGTAGAATTGGAGGCGGGGGGGTGGGGGGGTGATTGGAGAAGACAAAGAACTGCAGGGGGGGGTAAGTAGAAAGGAGAGATTGAAGAAAGCATGATAAAGAAGGGAGAGAAATGGTGTCTAGCTCTTTTTAAACTTGGAGATGCTCAATCCCTTCTTCTCACTCCAACCTGCATTTCTGGGTCACTAGAGACATTTAAACTGCACTTATAATTAACAGCTATTTTTAAACAGGGAGGGAGAAGTGGAGCGGTGGCGAGGTACAAAAGCATTAAAATTGCCCCAGATTCGCTATTGAATAGGACACATCAAGGCAATATGCTGGCAGATCAAAGTGAGCGAGGAGAAAGGAGACAGGGCCGATCAGTGGGGATAAATTGTTCCTTTTATAATGGCATAAGAATAGACCTCTCTGCAGCTGAAACAATTTAATAACTGCATTCATTACCTCTGTCCGGCCCGTCTCGCTGTCTGTCTGCTGCACAATGTGCAAACGCCTCTGCCATGCACTACCTCTCTTTGTCTCTCTTTACCCCCTTTTCCCTTTGTCTTCCAAACTTATCACCTCACTCACTCTCTTTCTTTCCCTCCATCTCTCAGTCCCCGTTTTCCCTCCCTCCTCCTCCCTCTCTGCCCACCCTCCGTTGAATCCAGCATCCTCCACCTGTCCCCCAGCACCTTATCCCCACCGCCTCGCCTCCTGCATACTTCAGCAGTAGCTACAGTAGCAGAGGTTCCACTGAGCCGATGTGCTGCAGGCCCCACAATGAAGATGTGCAATGTCTGACACTCTTGGAATGAGAGCCCTAATAGAAGGGGAAGCGGTTATCACAGAGCTCCCCCAGGACCAGCCTCTGTGTGCCTGACGCTAATTATGGCGCATGCAAATGAATGTGCAGCATTAAAGTCAGGAGGAGCCTGCATGACTCCATGTAGTGGGGGTGTGCGTGCGTGTGTGTGTGTGTGTGTGTCTACAAAATATGCTGTTCACAGTGTGAGGATTTGAGCTTGTTTGGAAACATATAAATGTGGTTTTCGGTGCACTTGTCCGTGCACAGCAGGAATAAACCGCCAGGCCAACACCCGTTTTACCTTTCACACCTGCGTTGGTTTAGATACGTGCTTACACTGATTCATTCTTTATTCTTTTATTCATTAGTATAGACTCACACAGTAGGCCATGCATCAAGGATTAGGATGAAGAAATCTCTCTCTTACTCACACACACACACACACACACACGCACACTGTGAGGCTGAGCAGAGAGGATCTCACAGGAGGATTCCTATAAATACATCTCCCTCACATTCACGAGCAACCTCTCCAAGAGGGCGTCTTTATTAAAACCATTTTGTCTTCTCTTTGTATGCTTGTGTGTGTGTGTGTGTGTGTGTGTCAGCATATCTTTAGATTTGTGTTGATATGTCTGGACATTGTGTTACTGTGTGTTTTTTATTTGTGACAGTTTGTACACTTTAATTGTATTTTCCTATTTCTGCATGTGTTCGCACCAGCACCTTTATGTACCACCCCCTGTCTGTTTTCCATCGTTATGTGTGTGTTGGCGTACGTGTGTGTGTGTGTGTGTGTGCATCTGTGTGTGTAGTCGTTATGTTGGCCATCTTATCTCCCCATTAGCCTCTTGTGCCCTGACCAGTATTCCCTCTCTCCCCTTCCTGCTTTCTCTAATGGGTAATTTAGCCATGCTCGCCTGACATCTAGCCTATTCCTTGTTTAGTTGCCATGGCTACGCAGGCCTATGGATTGCTCCCTTGCTCCCCTGGCCTTGCTGTGGATGCTATAGATGTCTCAACTATTAGAGGGCAGAGCTGCTAAACACAGAGCGCACACACACACACACAGACACACAGAGATTTGAGACAACACAAATAAACCCTCTGACATGAATATAGATTAAACTCTTTGTAGAATAAGATCTCTGACTGAAATAGAGTGTAATCATGAAGGTGGTCGAGATGGAGTTTCGATGGCAGGTTAATAATGTGACAAACTATGTTTTTTAACACCATCATTAGATCAAATGAAGATACACTTGTCTTGAATACATCGATAAAAGCCACCAGGGTTGTGGGAGCCATAATGGTGCTGATATTTTCACTTCACTATTGGTTCCTAAACAATACTCTTTTTTACACCAATATGCTTACACAGCCCCCTGTACTTCTTACAAACGTAAAACTTAAAAAAAAAGAAGAAGTGGTTAGTCTGTCTGTGGCTTTTAAAGTATATTTCATGCATGTATTGATGTACAATGACCAAAATCTCATATTCCAACAGAAGTATTTTATCATTTGTCATTTTACAAATAAGATATAGTTGTTACTGCCTTTTTCTTGATCGTTTAATTTGGAGCCTTGTCTGCAGTTTTTTTTGCCGGGTGCATCGCTGCAGGCAAAAGCCTCCTGCTGCGTTTAACTTTGGAGTTGGTTTTTAGCACTTGACTGTACTTTTGTCGCTCTAGGTGTTAAAAAGAAATTAGAAGTCTATGGGGGGGTTTGCTGCTGCTGTGTGAGTACAGATTCATGGTCCATGTTGGAGTTTTCATATTTAGAACGCGTCGATGTGACAGTGGCACCACTCCTCGCTCTGTTTTGGCTTCTGTATCTGAATCAGCCAGTTCTACACCTGCAGAGGAACAAAGGGTCAATGAAGAAAAATACTGTAGTTGAACCGCTTAAAATACCACAAGACACGTGTGGGTTTCTTGCATTCGTCTCTGGTGTATTTGTGTAACATTACATCAGGCGGCCGATCTATAGCGATATTAGATCATGATGCAAACATGCTGCATGTTTATTGACTGGCTGACTGATGAGATTTACTCCTATGCTGTTGAAATGTGTCTGTTTTCCACAGCGTTTGAGCAAATAAGCCAGTGTCAGAATCAAAGTTTGGAAGCCTGGTTGAGCTCATCCAGAAATAATTTCTCTGCAAGATGATGAGAGGAGACAGCGAATTTGAGTGGTCTCTTTTGATTTTGCTTTATAGTCATCTCAGGTAGCTTTTAACGTTATAGTTTGCACTGTGTTGTATTTTTTTATAAGGTTTTATCGTCTCTACTTCCTTGTTATGACAGATCCGGGCCTGGCTGGAGGCAGCAACCTGCTGATAGATGAGGCCCTTTTGTGCTTCCCGAAAAGAAATCATAACCCAGACACCTACAGAGGCCAAGCTAGATGAGTCAGTGAGGAAACATAAACGCATGTGTGCGTATTCACTGTGTGAGAGCGTGTGTGTCCGTGTGCATGAGCGTTTGTGTGATATCGATTTTTTTTTTTTCATTTTCTTAGTGAAATATATAAAATGTATTTGAAAGGTTCATAGTCTTTGCCTCTCAAGAAACTTTAGTACTTTGTACTTTGTCATGAGTTGCGCAGGGTTGTTGCAGTAGATGCGGCGCCACGTGCCAGAACTGCTTTCGACAAAAGTTACACAACAGCAGCACATGGGAAGAATGAGGGTTGTTGGCAGGTGGAGAAAAAAAGTGCATGTTTGGATTTGGTCTCTGTTCCTCATGTATTCTGCAGGACTTGCAAGTTAGAGGTACAGGGTTGCAGCAAGGGGCTCCGGGGTCAAAACAAACAAGCGCGCTTGAAGCCTTCCGCGCTTTTGCAGAAGATCTTGTTGTCTTTGAAGTTCTCGCTATCGAGTGCAAAGGAGAGAAGGAGAGGCAAACGGGTGTCGGGAGAGCAGCGAGGGAAGGGGAGCGAGTTACAGAAGTGCGAAGCCCTTGAGTTGAAACTGTGCCTGGCTGGGCCTACAGAGAGCAGATGACAGTAGCTTTGGTTCCTTTTGCAGAGCTCACAGTGCGTTTGCCTTACATAACCCCTCCCATTGTGCTTTTTCAATTATTTGGGGAGAAATCTTATGTATGCACTTTAAAAGTTAATACTTTTATGTGTTCCGAAGCGAGTGGGCGCGTCGCAGATCACATTTAAAGGAGATGCCTCTGACAAGTTCTCAGAATATCAACGATTATAATATTCTGTGAGGTATATTAGGTTAGGTTATGAGTTTAACAGTGTGCGCCAGGGTTTTAAAGGAGAGAGTGCGGGCACTGAGAGGCGTATCGCGTTGTAAGAGCAGACACAAGCAGTGCAAAGTCATTCTTATTTTTTCACCCCTTCCCCCAACACGGATTCCCCTTAAGGTGCCCCTTACCCCCTCCTCCCCCCCCCCCCCCCCCCCCCCCCCCCCCCCCCCCCCCCCTTGCCTCTGCTTCTCTGCGAGGTTAAAGCGCACCTTCCCACTAAAGGGCTCTGGGGTCACGCATCTGCATGTGAAATGTGAACCCGCTGACATTCCAGGGCAGCCCTAAGCCGTGCAGTCCTTTTGTTCACCAGGGTACCAGTGTCAGGCCTAACAAGCCTGGCGAAAAGACTCTGAGGGAAGAGAGAGGGAAGGAGAGAGACGACGGAGAGAGAGAGGGAGAGAGGCTGCTGTGTTATTGATGCCCTCCGCAACAATCCATTTTCACAAATGCCAAAGTCAGAAAAAAAAGAGGGGGAAGTTATGTTGCCCGAAATGGTGATACAAATTATTTCTTTACTGCACAACCTCCAAATGACATTGTTGCCATGAGCTGGCGGTAACACCGAATGTCATTGCTTTGGGTTTGTTAAAATGGTAATGCACGGAGCGCGTCCATATATTGAATAAGGTCAAGGCAATAAAAAAACAGTCGGTCTCCTTGACAACAATGCAGACGTTTAGGGACTGTGCGAGCAGCGTCGGCGCTGGAATTGCTTATATTCACCGTCTAATATTTAACAGAAATATGTGGCTTTTATACGATTCAACCTTCTGATCTCTGAATCCGCAAAACTAGATTAAACCTGGTATGTTCGACGCGACAGAGGGTTTTCAGGCGGAGGGCAGCGGACACGCAGGCTCTTTTAAATCAGGCAGCACACAGAGGTGCTATGGCAGGGCCGGGGTCCTTTCAGCCTGTGAATTAAGTTCTGAGGCACAAAGGGCAGCTATTCACCAGGCAGTGATGGACTTCACACTAGCCTTTATGTCCTCACTGGCAGGCAGAGGGAGAGGGAGAGAGGGGAGGGGAAAAAAGTTGGAATAAGTGAAACAGAAAAAAGAGACATTGCCCAGGGAGCAGCGGTATAGACTGACAAATATTTTTAGTTGAAGGTATTCATTAAAATGGCCACAGGCACTCCTACATGTGTTTCTGTCGTTTCCAGTGGACTGGAGTGTTTTGAAGTGGACTGGAGTGTTTTTAAACTCATTATATTTCTGCTTGTTGTGGCCGATGGACAAAAACAACATCCAGCATCAAATGACGGCTCTTGACGATGATGATGCACGGGAGGAAACGTGAGACAACAGGTGTCAGTGTGAGGGCATACGTGTCACGTTTTTATGAGGCTAAAAAAAGAATACGAATGTATGCGTAGGTTTCATGCTCACTGTATGTAGAGGACTATCTGGGAGCTCATCTCTTTCCTGGTAAATTCCCCATTGTTGTTACACAGTAATGTTGGTCAGCTTTGTGCTGTCATGTTTACCCACGTGAACATCCGCTCAGATTACTAACAGGGGAAAGATCACTCAAGATAATGAGTCTCACTTCTATCTTCACTGGATTTTCTCTCGAGCAGAATGAAGTAAGTTTAGTATATAAAGTACAGAAAGTCTTGAAGAAACTCACAATGTAGTCTCGAGTGAATGATTTCAGACACAGTCATAAACCAAAAGCAGCATCTTAACACATTTAATATCAAATGTAAAGGACATTTTTTTTAAATATATGATTTGAATACATTCACTTGCTTCACACTGTTGAATGTGAATGCGCAATGACACCGCAGCACCTGTCGGGAGTTCGATAAAAGCATCACATCTTGTCAGGAGCGAGCCCACTACATGCAGCTGTTATTGCCATTATGAACCTGCTTTATTTGAAATCTCTAAAATCAACACTTCCTGCACCGAGGGTGCCGTATATGCTCTGCTATGCACCTGCGATGTCGCTGTTATCGCAGCGTATTAATGAGCCCGAAGGTCCACGCTTGCTGTCACCAAACCTCTCAGGGGTCGTTCAAGCACATGCACTAAAACCTGCGTCTCACACACACACACACACACACGTGCGCTGCCCTTTTCATCGTACACTTTTACTTACACATTTTAAGTGGGGCCGCACACTCCCATCCCACATTCCTGCCCCTGGGGGAGCCGGGTGCAGTGTGAGTGATTCAGTTAGCGTTACTACGTACATTAGAGCTGTCCATCCATCCGGTCTGCTTTTCCAAACACATCCATCCCGGTCCTAGTTAAAACACTGGGGGATCTCCTTCGCTCCACCTCCGCCACCACCCCTCCCAAAGTCTTTTATGATGTCCATAAAATGGAAGAGTGCAGCTTTACTTGAACTAATAATATCTGAGCTTACAGGGCCGTGATTGATGATCTTTAAAGCCGGCCCGATCGGTCTCATCTTTCTTCAGATTTTTATCACTGACTTGTTTGCAGTCATGTGCAATCACAAGCACCGAGAGAGGTAACAAGTGCTTGATGTATGATGCTTGAGCCACTTTTGTCAGCTACGTATTTCCCTCCTCTCCCTCCACTTTTGTTTTTTTTTTTCTCTCTCTTCCGTTTTCTATTTTAACCCTAGGATTCCATTTGTTGCCTTGCTTAAATTGTTGGTCGGTTGTTTTACTGTGTTCTCTCTCCCTCCCTCCCTCTCTCTCTCTCTCTCTCTCTGCTTCTTTCTCGCTTTCTTTCTTCAGATGGTGGGGATGTCTTCTCCTGGGGGATGGGGCAAGAGGTGAGCCAAACATTTTTCTACTTTTGGCCCCGTCAGGAGAAGCAGAATAAGAACAACACTGGACTTAAGTTTTTTTTTTTGTTCACAACACTCACACACACAGACACGGAAACTTTTTCCTTTTTTTTTTTTTTTTTTTTTTTATTTTATTTTAAAGATCTTTTCCCCTCCAGAGTAGAGATTAAAAGGTTTTTTGGGGGGGCTTGTGTCTGAGCCCTCCCCTCAAGCACTTAATATCCTTCATGGTGTGCCAAGAACGCACATCTTTTTAAATTCTATAAATCACCTTTATGGGGTCTGCTGTTTGTCCATTTCAACTCCTCTGCTTCACATGGACAGAGCAGGAAATCCTCTTTGTGGAATCTACTGTAGTTTAGTTTATGTCCCTTTGAATGTGCATATAGCCGCAAGTGTGTGTGTGTGTGTGTGTGTGTGTGTGTGTGTGTTTGCTGGCCCTGTCCTGTCTTCTCCTCCTCCTCTGTTCGATAAAGAATCCCACCTGTCACTGAGGATTGTTCTGGCCTTTCATTTAAGACGTTCTTTAAAGTGCCGCATCATTACACAGCCCCCAGACAGAGCCCGGAGAGTGTAAAACCTAGGCCCACCTCAATCCCTCTGTTCCTCTGACTGTCTCTGATTCTTTTTCCTCCCGGCTCTGGTGTTTATCTGGGAGGTCGTTTGAAACCTCGGCCAACATGTGATCACTTTTACAACGTGGCAGCGAGGGGGGAGGCTTTGCTAGGACAGTGAAACAAACACGCAGGTGAAGGTTAGCGGAACGGGGGTGGGGGGTGGGGGCAATGAAAATGGTAGACATCAGCTGTTATGAGCTTTGACGTGGCCTTGGCTTCCACACTGCACTCTTATTGTGCTTCTAGTCTAACTAGACTCATTGGATTTTCATAAGCGTCCTCACGTCTATATGACTCAAAGTTAGTCTCTGCAAGGGCACAGTCAATTTCCTCTCTCCCCCTCATCACGTTCTTTCTTTCTCCTCCTTCTCCCATCTCTATCTCCACCCTCATTCCCTCGCTCTTCCCCGTTGCTCGCCACTCGTACCCATCTTTTTGCATTTTTTTTATTACTCTTCCTCCATCTTCCGTGTCTTTCTGCCCTCTCTCTCTCTCGCTCGCTCGCGCTCTCTCTCTCCTCTGTCGTGGAGCCGCTCTGATGATTGATTGTTTCTCTGTGCAGTCTGACAGGATGTAGCACACTCTCAGCCCCAGGGGCCCCTCGCAGACTGCACCACCTGATTAAGACTCCCCCTGTAATCAGCCACATAGTGCCACACCGAAACTACTCCCATCAACACGTAAAAAATAAGAAAGGTTCCACCTTCTGAAAGATAACACTGTTTGTCGCTGGAGAAGACATGAGACGAGGGGCCATCTTGAACTTTTTTTTTTTTTTTTTTTGCTAAGCGGATACCCTCCTCTCTCTAGGGCTTTAACGCTCTTATGTATCAGTAGCAGCAGAAAAGCAAAAGGTCTTAAACCTAATAAAAGTTCCCTGCTGCATTACTAAGGTAAACCCAGGCAGCTCTAACCCTATTATGGCTGGTAATAGTATTACAGATCGAAATCTCATTGTTTTCCTCCTATTGAGACAAAAAGACGGACGGCCTGCGCTGTATCACATGATTGAGGTGAGAAGGCATTTGAATGATGTCAGAGAGCGTGCGCCACAGCCAGAATCAATATGTTAACCGCACATAACGGAGGAAACAGGTATGTTTTCAAAGCAGGACAAGTCAAAGTGTCGCATCGGAGCTGCTGAGGAAGCAATCGCTTTCAATGTGAAAAAAGTAATATCTACATCTGTGATTATTACTTCACATTATGGATTATTGGATTAACTAGTACGCCAGTGAAGCTGAGGCCATAAACTCAATAAAGGCAAATACATCTGCAGTCAAGAGTTGAGTCTGGATTGCTAATGTCAGCTATGTGATGGCAGGGTCAACCGTCTGCCGAAGTTCAAACTGGACAGGGACCTAAATTGGCATAGCATCCAATTGACTTTAGATACAAGCGCTAAACAGCCTGCATAATGAGGTGGAGAGCAGATGATGTTAGCGCAGAGATGAACTACAGATTAGAGTACATCAGCACTGGCAATGAATGACAAAAAGCAAAAAACCAAATCAAAAAACCAAAGCAAAATTCCTTCAGAGTAAATGATTTGATTCTCAGGGAAACGTTGATGGCTGAGATAGGAAAAGTGAAATAATTAACACACTAATGAATGATTATAATATTCTCAAGATGAAGTTAATGCTTTTCTTCTATTTAAACTTCTGACAACATTTCTCCAAAATGGTCACACTGGAATGAAACGGCTGCCATACACGTAGACGGGCCGATTTTGGACAAATCTAACACCAACTCACAGATAAACAATAGTTTACATGGAGTTCAAGCACAACACACCAGAAGTTAAGAAGTATTATCACCTGGGTAACACCAGTGTTTATACAGTACAGTGCATAGTTTGGCTATTGGGCCCTTCGATAGCAGCCCCGTCTGTAATGTAATGATCCGGGTGACTCATCAGGCATAGGAAATTATAAAGGAGCCGGTCTGATGGCTGTGGAAACCCCGGGCCTGGTTCCAACACAGTTCAGGCCCCATCAAACCCTGGATCTGTTCCAAATTGATGCTAATATGGTCTGGGCTGCAGCAGTGGAGCAAAATGAGCATTATTGATACCGCGGATGTACAGGTCCTCCTCTGTACGAAGGAAGAAAACATGAGGAAAAAAAGGAAGAGCGAAACCTTTCTGTGTTTGAATAGTACATGAGAGCACGAGCGATCGTGCTCTCATGTATGTGTACATGTTGTGAGCGTCGTTGTTTGTGTGGCAGTGTTTTGCCATGCGCACATTTATATCTGTCTGAGTTTCCCCCCTTTTCCTTCCTGCTGATGCCATCAGTACACACGTCGTGACTGATGACAGTCGTTGCCACAGTCTGATGCTCCGCTGCTTAATGTCCTTTTTGTTTATTAATTAACTGCAGGACATATATGCTGAGACACACCTATTGATTCCACTGCTGCATTAATTGATTTTGTGCTTCACTAATCATATTGTTGCTGCAAGATCATTACTGGGCCTCTGTGTTGTCTTTTGTGGTGCCGGATTGTTGCTGCTGCTGTACTGTGCTGTTCTTAGTTTTGTGGGTGCAGCGTGGAGTGCTGTTGTCATTTTAAATCGATCCTTTTATTATGTGATAGTTTTTTCAGGATAAGGCGGAGAGGGGGAGTGTGACAAATAAATCCTGACAATCACTTCTAAACTCCTCCCCAGGTCTTTACTAAAAATATATCACTTCTAATTGTAAACACCAGCCGAATAAATAAACATGTTATTGTTGGGTTTGAGGGTAAATCATGCATGTGCCACTGATGTAAGAAATTATTAACCAAATAACGTAAACAGCTGGAAATAAAAAATAATTCCAAATGAATTCAGAATGAGCTGTTACCCCTCGTCGTCCCCCCCACTCTCTCTCTCTCTCTCTCTCTCTCTCTCTCTCTCTCTCTCTCTCCATCCTCAGTGTTTGTCAGAGAGACTTGTTTGTACTTATTAATTCAGAAATACATCTCAGCATGTCCTGCTGAGGTTGAAGCAGGTTTTTAATTTCCGCACTGGCCTAAAATATTCCTCCATCTAATATGCTGCCACTTCTGCAAAATCGCAAGTCTGAAACAAAATCTGTGAGCAAACTAGAAATAGAGTGCACACCACTATCAAGGCCCGACAGTCCTCTGAAATCAAGCAAGCCAAACCCGGAGATAGATATCAGTCCTCTGAATATGCCTGATAGTTTTCATCCAGATCCATGCACCCTGGGAAATCAGTGAAAACGCAACACACACACACACACACACACACACACACACACACACACACTCACTACTTGCAATGTTTACTCAAAAACTTTGACCCCTTAAAACAAATCAATATCTTCCTCCACCACATCACATGTTATGGCACAGGAGCTGAGTGCAGATCTTCTAATGAGTAACTTTTCCCCTTCAAATGGTTTTTGCTTGAATTTTTCAGAGGTTTGAGGACAAGAAACTAACCAGTGTTTCACACTCCAGGCAAAACAATAGAAGTAAAGCTCATTTTACATAACAGAAACAAGAATCCCCTTCTCTCTGTCCAGAGCTACTCTAATATTTAATATTATACATTATAGTGAATTAATACTTCACCGGCCCTTCCACCCAGTGAAAATGCAGTTTTGATAGCAAATAAAACATGACCTTTCTGTCAGAGGTAGGAACAGAAATGTCCAGCTTGATTTTAAACACGTTTTCTGTGTTGACTACTTGACAGCTAAGAAAAGACGAGAGCGGCCGCTGCTATACAACACCACTCTTCCACCACTGGAGCAAACAGATTCTGGGGTTCGTGTGCGTCTGAGTGCCAGAGGTTCCCCAGTGAGTCTGAACGGGGTTACAGTGTAGCCAAAGCATCTGTCTGCTGCTCACCTCCCAGATCCGCCGGTTCAGCTTGACTGGGCCCAGTTATCTTGGTTTCATACTGACAACTGTCTGGGAAAGGTCTGTCTGGGGTTCAAGTACATTAAAGTCATCCTCTCCCCTCCCACTGAGCCCCAACACAGATGGCTCCAGATGCAGCTGGCACAGCATGGAGCGGCACCTGACAGCGCTCATTCACTCACTCACACACACACACACACAAAGTATAAACACACGTGGACGTGTAAACTCAGGTATGGACACATCTGCTCACTTACTGTACCTAAACCCAAGTAAACTTACACTTGCATAGTCTGATGGAGGCACACACACCCGCACCTATAAACACTCACACACACACACACGCTCGCACACACAGTCTCTCAGCAGGAACATATGCTGCGGCGCGTCTACAAATCCTCACTGTAGCGCACATTCAAATAAGCAATTAAAGACCCAGATTACTGCGCGGCGCACACACACGCACACACTTAAAATGTAAACCCACACATATTGTGCTCACTTTCAAACATATGCTAGGGCATGCTGACGTGCACATGGGCACAGTGCAGAAATCCCTTTGTCTCTGCAGGAGCGAACACGGAAGGAGAGAAGCAGGACAGCTGAGAGAAGTCAGATTGAACAGCCTCACCATTTACAACACAGAAGAGAGAGAGAAAGATGTAAATTGAGGACAATGCATTCCATTGTGCTGCACGAGATGCTGTGGTTATTAAGCCTTTGTGTGTGAATAGAGGTTTTACACAGACACGCTCGCCAATGAGGGATTGCATTGCCAGGCAGTTGCACATGATGGTAAATGAAACATGAAACACACTAGACTTTTTTCTTTTTTTTTTTAGTCTGGTGACAGAAATATGCAGAGAGCCTTTTCTAACAGTATTTCCTCCTGGGTGACAGCCATTTGAGCCAAGATGAATTGCCAGTTCTCTGTGTCATATTTAACTACACGCAGCAGATATCATAGCAGGGCTTTGCAAAGATGCACTTAAATTATGACGCTCGTTGACAAATCCAACAACCATGTTTACACTCAGGAGCGGCAGGGCAGCGTGAATTAAGATGAGGTGAGAGATAGATCTGAGCAGCCGCCGCGCTCAACGGGAAGATTCATCTTTTCCCCTCCAAAATTGAAACGCCACTCTGGCATGTGTCTTTATTTAACTCTTGTGTCTACGAGCAATGAAATCATTTGGATTAAACTTTTATTTAATCCTGTGACTGACACTGTATCATTATTTCGCTCGCAGGGACAGCTCGGACTCGGCGAGGACAGGATTCACATCTCTGCTCCTCATCTTCTCAACTATTCTCAGCTCACCGGAGTCACACACATACGAGCCGGGGACATCTACAGTGCAGCTGTCACAGGTGAGCCAGACCTGCTCTGGAAGCCCACTGTGAGGTTTCCTCTTTCCCTCGCCATCCTTTTTTTTTCTGTCACTGCACATATCTCTCATTGTAATGTATGGGTTTTTTTTTTCAAAAATCTTTTAAAGTTGTATTCACTCGGCGTAAAATGCCAAAAAAAAAAAAAAAAAAAAAAAAACTTAATAAGTTGAAAATCTTATTTTCCCAGCCGTATCCCTCACTGTGGCTTTGAGCCATGCTCATTTTTCATCTACATCATTTCATTGAGTTTTAATTAACACAACAAGGAATCAGTGTCCTCAAATGACATCACTCGGAGCACAAATTCAACCTCATTAGCGCTCGATATCTCTTAAACCATCCCAGCTAAATTGTGCAACACTGCAGTCCGATGCAGCGTTATGTGTTCGATGGAGAGCATAATGAACTGATTTGTTGTTAAACCAGATATCCCCTAAACTACTGCTGTGAAGACATGTCTGTCCCCGTAGCTACTCTGTTATTAATAAGACCGGGAGATAAGGAAACACCTTCTCTTTACATCAGCTTTTCCACTCGCCTGGTCGTCTTTCCTGTAACTCCCCCCAAAAAAGTAAGACTCAGATTTCTCTCTCTGCCGCCCAACTTTAAGAAAAAGGCATTTGCAGAGCCTCCCTTTTTTCCCCGGTACCTTTCTCTGTCTTTTACATTTTTCAGCAATCCCCTTCATTGCCCCTCTGCTCCATCGAGAGCAATTGAACTGCCACGAAAACTTGTTCTAATACATTTGCACTGTTACAACGTGTCAAGCTTCTGCTTCTCCTTCAATTGCTGCTTTTCCTTCTGTCACACAGATGGAATTAAAGTGGTTACACAACAAATGTAACATCAGCCGCTAAAAGAGAGAAGGGGAAAAAAAAAAAAAAAAAAGCTCATTGTGCTTGTTTCAAGACCAGGGCACATTTACAGCACCCGACTCTACGGCAATATTCCGTTAAAAGAATTGCCTATTGTTGAACAGAGACGTCTGCTGGCACTGCGTGCGGAGTTTCGCTCGAAATGCCACCGGTTCATTAAATGAACTGCAGAGAACATATTAAGTTTGGTCCCATTTGAATTCTTGGCGCAGGGAAGACTATTTGGAGAGTGGAGCCCCGCTTGCCTTTGGTACATTATGTCTTTAGGTGATCTATAAAATGTTATTATTTAAAACAAGCTCTTTATGGATTGCTTATGAGGCATGCTTAGCACATGATTGATCTGACCTTTCACAGACGGTCGTTCTTTGGGAAAACATCAGCCTTAACCTTTTTTAGCTGGATTACACTGCCAGCGCCTCTGTACAGGCGCTGTGTGTGTGTGTGTGCGTATATACATTATGTATGTGTGCGTCAGCAGCTTAGGCGCCAGTGTGTGTGGGTGAAAACGCCTCGCAACGCCGCCTCACATGCTTTTATAAGGTTTGCTCCTCTGAAATGAAACTAATACATTACTGATTGATTGATCAATCATGTCTGAAAGGGTATCCGCATCTGTGTGCGTGCACGTCTTGCGTGCGGCGAGGCTACGTGCAGCCTGATGCAGGATAGAGATTGATGGAGGCCTGCCGTGAGGAGGATACTCAGTTATCTCCTTGTAATTAAAATCCACCTCATAAAGATTATTGACTCCCCCACCATACAAACCAGCATGCTCCCTTGCTTGGCAGGGTTTGCAAAGCGCTTCTTAAAAAATGAAAAATAGCATATTAAGCAGCACATATTTCCCATTTATGCAGAACATTTAGATGTGGTTAAGTTATCGTAATGTGCAATAAAACCTGGATGTGAAATTTGTAATCCACTTTGGAAAATTGCTTACTATATTGCTTTAACATCCCCTGAAAGAGCTTTTGAGATGTGTGTGCCAGGTTTATTGTATGCCATAATTTAAAAGTCCTCAATGCAGGCAGTAAATATAAATTTATTAGTGGCAGGTTTAAATAGGCAGACTGAGGTAGTATGAGTGAGTGGATGCTTGAGTGTTTGCTCCGCGTGTGTGTGTGTGTGTGTGTGTGTGTGTCTTTGATAAGTGCCAAATAAGAATGTCTTCCCTCTGCTCAGCACGCCATGAAGAAGAGTGAGTGTGTGTGCATACGGTGTACGTAGGGTTAGTGTTTCAGCGCAGTACTGTACATCCACACACTGTCTTCCCTCTCCTCTCCTCAACTACTTCGGCCATTTACCTGTGTTATTACAACATGACAAGAGTGCAACTTAAATCTGAATTTGAACATCAAGCCAACACATACATCTTCACAGACTAGAAGACACAGAAGAACGCCTATCCGACCATCTTTAAATTAGTGGATTCACCCAATTCTACAGGTGCACTCCAGATTTAATGGATTCAGTACACTTCCAACAGATTTTGTGGAAACCCGACTGACTAACAACCATCAGTGACAATGACCTCGTTTTTTGTGGGGTGGGGGGGGGTTAATGTGGTAAAATGACTGTGCATGTTTCTGAGCTTTTCCCTCTTTTGTCCACATGTGCAGCAGGTGGAGAGCTGCTTCTCTGGGGCCAGATCCCCTGTGTGTCCCTGGTCACTGACCATCCAGGCCTCAAAAGACTTTGGACCCCCCAGTCTGTTTCATTGGCAGGCAGAAAGGTGTGTGTGTGTCTATGCGTGCATGTGTGTGTGTGATAGAGAGAGGGGGGGGAGACTGCGCAAATTAAGTTTTCCGGCTCCTCAAGAGGGAAGTAGATGAAAGCCTCAGGATTTTCCGAGTATATGAGATTTGGCTGGATATGCATAAATTCTTAAAGGGTAAGTCCACACTGAATCACACAGGACTGAGCGCTGCCTTCGGTTTAAGGAATATATCACTCCTGGCCACGCGACAATCGATGACGCCCCAGCTGATGTTTAGCCTTTCGAAGATGATGTTGCAGATTTGCCGCCTAACGCTGTACAGTTGATTTTGATTCTATTTTATGGTAAAAGCAATCTGCAAGAAACACTAAGAGTGTATGATTCTCATGCAGGTGCGTGACGTCGCCTGTGGGAACTGGCACATGATGGCCCTCACCACACGTGAGTACGACATCGTCCATCCCGAAACATTCAAACCCATCCCACTGGTGGTAACGACAAAGATTCAACCAGTTCAATTCTTCCTGGTTTTCCCTCTTCCTCCTCCACCCGGGTTTCTCTTCCCCTTCTCTAAATGATGTCTCGCTCCTCCTCAAAGCCCCTCCTCACTCACTTTTCACTCATCAAACCATAATTCACTTCAGAGGGAGGCATCATTAATGCACAGTAGGACCCAGCAGCTTGATGTGTGCTAATTATATTGTGTGTTTTACACGCTGGATGACTTTTGCTTAGTCAGTGATGAGCTTAGTCTCTGGTAATTGTTTTTTGGATATGATGAGTTTATAAAAGCCTGCGTGTGTGTGTGTGTGTGTGTGTGCATCTGAGTGTGTTATGCATTTGTGTGTGAGCCTTTTTACAACGTGAGCATGCAGGTCTTCAAACATATCTGCGCCCATGCGAGTGCAGTCGTGCACAAACATGTACACAACACGCTGTTTTAACAAGTGGCCCGAAACTGAAACTGATCCCCCATCACACGCTCCTGTGAACTTAATAATGATTAGCAAACAGTCGAAATCTCCACTTCACTCCGACACTTTAAAAGTGCATGCAACTTTAAACCTCCATCAATCCCACGCAAAACGGAGACGTGCACCGTCAAACCAGCGGCGCGCTGCATGACTCGCTTGCATTCCGTGCAACACATGTGATCCTTTTAGCACTGTACATCACTCAGCGCCGGAGCTGGAAACGCTGCTCAGCCTTTTGGCTAATCACGGTGATTGGAGGTGTCCTTTGGCTCACCTGGGGGCTTCCAATCCTATTAGGCCAACCGTCCTGAGCCTCGCACACCCAACAGCCGCCTGTGTTTGATCACTGGTGCTTAAAGCCCACACTTGTCCTCTTATGTTGGTGTTCAGGCACGGTGGAGAGGAGCTGCAGGGTGGGGTTTGGTGGGGGAGGGAGGTGGGGGGTTAAAGTGTGATCTCCTTAACTCTCTAGGGGGTTAGAGGGGAGTTCGGTGCCCCACCTCCCTCGGCGAGCTCTGCTCCTCTGACTGGAGCTGGTCGTTAAACTTCAGATGTCGGCTGAGAGGCTGCAAGTTGTTTCCAAGCAAAAGGGGAAAAGGGATGGAGGGAATGGGAGAGTGAAAGATTAAGAGAGAGGGAGAGAGAGAATGAAGCGGAGGTTGAACGTTCCTGTTGTGTTTTCACCTTTTAAAGAGTCTTTGGAGCATGGAAGCTCTGTCATGTGTTTAGAAGTAAATACACCTCATCCCATGAGGCCTGTCACCTCCCGCTACCCTCCGCCTACCTCTGCCACGTTCTGCCTCCCCTCCATTACTCCCTCACCCAACCTTCCCCCGTGACTGCTCTGCTCCCTCGCAGCTCACCCATTACTGTGGCTCTCCTGTGGCTCTCCTTCCTCCCCCACTCCTCCCCCCTGCCCTCCTCCTCCTCCTCCTCCTTCATCCCTGGGCCAGGAGCGCCCAGGAAGAGCCATGTGTTTCCAAAGTGGACTGGATGGGAAATCGAAGCAGGGCTTCTGTGTTTATCAAGCTACAGCTCCGTCACCTTGCTCCAACTCCCGTCTGGAGGCCCCGGCAAATTGGTGACAGCAGCAACAACCCTGCAGCACACATGCCCCTTTTTTCCCTGCACACACACACACACACACACACACACAGCACCTTGGCCTGTTTAGTTTTATTGCTGGTGTCAGGTGAGGAGGTGGAGGTAGGAGTGCTGTCTATGTTCACCTCACACACACGTACACACACACTCGCACACAGTCATTTCCACCCCTGCCGACACCTTGGCTAACAAGGCCTGTGAACCGCCGTGACAGAACTCGGAGACTTGTCAGAGTCCCAGTCATTTAATGCCAAGACCCGGCCCTGGCTCTAACCCACCAGGGTTCCTGTGTGCACACGGAGCCACAGTAGACTGCACAGTGATATAGTGAACATGAGTTTACTGCACACTGCTGTTCATATTCAAGCCTATTGTTATTTAAGTGGGTCTGCAGCAATGATTTCAATAAAATGCTGAATCAAAGTCAAGTAAGTAATTTAGGTTCATTTATTTGGATTCACAATCTATATAAATGTTGTTGTCCATCTTTGTAGCAGTGACGTCCTGTGTCTGTAAACCTGCTGCATCACCGACATCTTTATCCAAAGTATGTAATTGTCAGTCATTACAGGCAGTTCTTCACAGACCGCTGCCCCCTTTGTTGCATGTACACAGGATGCTGGTTGTTCAATACCTTTTTTTCCGGTGCCCCCCCCCCACCCCCACCCCATCTCTCAATTTGCTGTGATCATGTGAGCGGAGGAGAAAGGAGAGTAGACTGAGGTTAGAGCCCTGCATGGCCTTGCTACCTTAGAAATGAACTGCACAAACAACGGCCGGCCATTGTGCCTGTAAGAGCTTACAATGATGCCATTTAAGAGAGTATCGATCCAGCCAGTGCAGGGTCAATCACTGAATCAATGGTGTGTGGGTCGGTCAGCTGGAAGGCCAGTTGAATGCATGAATGAACGCATGGCTGGATAACGAATGAATGGACGGTTGGGTAACGGATGGATGGATGTTTGGATTGATTCATGGATTTAAAAAGATGTGTTGGGACAGTAGAGTCAGAGCTGAATAAACATGAACTTGTGTGCGAGTCTGCTCTTGTTTGCACACGTCTCATAGATCTGTGGAGGCAGAGATGTCTCACTCAATGCCATTAACAGAAAAACTGAAACTAGTAACGAGTTGACAATGAAAGGAGCAGAGTTACATGGCGCTGTCACTAAAAAAAAAACAGCCGCATACTTAAATGCGATGCTTGTCTACTCGAGGTGTTATGGTACAGGCACCCAAAAGGGAAAAAAGTGACTGTAAATGTACTGTAAAACTCAAATAGACAAGCATCAACTGGTTTGTTTAACAGTTCACCCGGCCCATGCCTCCACAACTTGACTTCAGTAAATCTGCTCGATTCATTGTCAACATCCACCGTCGCTCTTGTGTTTGCCGTTAACACGCTCGTGTGAGATGTCACAGCAGCTGCACTGAAATCAACAGTAAATCTCAAAGAAAAACAAAACTTCAGTTCAACATTCCTACTTTTTATTACCGGCCTGTGACTTTTTATAAGGAAGCCATGCAGCACTAAGGACATGCAGTATGCATGGGAGCCAGCGACCTACTACCAGCTATTTTTCTTTAGATATACACAGGCTGAGGTTGACATCCCTCAAGGAGTTGCACTGTGTACGTATATATATAAAGTTTCACCCTGAAAGTACAGACTTAAATTAAAAACAGTCATTGTCATTAGCATGTTCTTGGTGGATTCTTGTGATGTGTTTACACCAGGGTTGATTGACCTAGTTACCCAGCCCCTGGCAGCGGAGAAATGCAGCACAATGCAACACAAGGGAGAGGTATAGAATCTGTTATTATTCTTACATGTGAGGGAGCACACATGAAAACCCACACAGCGATCGTCTGGGGCTCACAGAGGTCGTGCCTCGTGACGGAAGAGGAGGAAAAAGGGAGGATGCTCATTTAAAATTCTGTAAGAGATGTCAATTGTGCCCTCTGCATATTTCTATGGAAAATTTGTAAATAGATCCTTTGTAAATAGCTTCTCTCTTGCCAATCACCCTGTCTGCTCTCTGCACAGCAGCATTAAAAATTGATCCTTAGCCGCACCAGGGTGAAATGCTAACATCGCTGCCAAATGACTGATTAAAAAGAAAAACCTTTAATCTTTGCTTAAAAGTGTCTACTGCCTTGGCATGCCTCTCCCCTGTGCTCCCCTATCTTCCAAGGCTGCGAAGGAGAAGGAGGGGGTCGCCGTGGGGGAAACGGGGTCACGCTTCATGTAGAGTCAGCACTGTACAGCGATATAGCTCGAGAGGTGAGGGATTTCTCTCAGAGCAGATCTAGGAATCGACATGTATTGCTCTCCTCGGAATTTAACCTTAAGCCAAAGGTTAAAGACATATTTGAGTATTCCACAAGAGCGGGGCGAAATGTGCGAGCGCTCGGACTAATAGCTCGCAAGAAAAAAAACAGCTCCTGCGTCTAAGTCCAGGTCCTCAGCTGGGTGGCTTTGACCTGCCTCCACCTCAAATCTCAATTTGATCTGGTTTGATTAAAAAAAAAAAAGACATAAAGGTGACGGCTGGATATGCTGAAAGGTGCATTTTTGTTTTCAGGGAGCGCGGAGAGGAACAGAGGATGCGATCACCCACAACGTAAAGCTCTCTTCGGAGACGTTGACAGGAATCCCACACCGGCAGAGCACGCAGAGAAAGAAAACACAGCGCGAGTAAGATAAACACACCTCCTCTCTCTTGCTCTATGGCCCTTTTATTGACTCGCCGGCAAACTGTACAGCTCGATCTGTAACTCACTCGCTAACTCAACAGCAGTGGATCGCTCCTGATTGATATCTTCCCCTTCCGCACTTCCTGTCTGCCTTGTTGATTTTCACTGTTTGCTTCCCAAACCCACTTCCATTCGTTTCTTTATGCATGCAGTAATGAGCGACACAACATTACAAGTTGCACTTGAGTAAACAGCACAGCTCTCACAACCCAAGTGAAGTGAATATACTCACTCACCTCTCAGAATATCAGTGACGACTGGCAAATTGTCACCCAGAACCACACACACACCCACACACACTCACACACCTAAGCTCCTGCCCCTCCCCATCTCTGTCATTCAGGTGTTTACTGTCATTCATACTCAGGGTTTTGTATAATCCTCTCACCACACCTGAGTGCTCCCCACTCAGAGTCACTGGATTTACCTCCCTCCCTCTTTCTCCCCCTCTTTCCCTCTTTCCCTCTCTCTCCCTCAGCCCTTTTTCATTTTGCATCACAGCCATTCTTGTACCCACATTCCCATTCCTTGTGTAAATAACCACAGACAAAAAAAAAAGAAGACAGTTACAGACATTTTAAGATTTACACACACCGCTCGCCGCGTGCTGTATGTTTTCAGTCATCCCCTCTCATCAGCCGCTTTGTTTGGAGAAGTGTCTTTGCCTGTAGCCATAAATTAGGGGTTGTGATTTAACTCATTGAGACAAAAGAGAAAGACAACGAAACATGAATAAAACAAATGATGTGGAGAAGGTGAGGGTGGGGGAGACAGAGAGAGAGAGAGGGAGAGAGTGTGTGAGGAGAGGAGGGTGAACTGAAGGCAGAAATGGGCCAGTATATATTTCTGCTCTACTTTCACTTGGGGAAGGCTTCATTAAGAAGTCTGTTTCCAGAGCAGGGTGGAATTTGTGTGTGCATGAGTGTGTCTCAGCCCAGAGGAGTGTGTGTAGGACTGTGTCGATGCACGTGCACGTCCATGCATACATGCATGCATGCCCGTAAAAAATTATTTGTGTGTGCTCAGAGAGAGAGTGAGAGAGATTTCTTAAATAATTTATGCCGAGAACTCTCTAATTGGTATCAAGTTTTTAAATGGGGTCAAATGTTGCGGTGCAGTTTCATGCAGCTTTCCTCTCGCCTTAAGTCGGTTTCATTACATCTGGCGCTGCGCTGCCGCCGCTTCATTGGACTTGAACCTCTAAATGCTGTCTGTGCCTATTGACTGGGGCCTCTGCTCTCAGACGGGAGAAACATGCTGCACCCGGCTGAGGAGGGATTTCACTTTTATTGCTGCGGTAGAGCTGTGTTAGTCCGTCTGCTCATGTCTGTTACATAGAGAACATTCTATGAGAGATCTGGTGAGTCGTAAACATCAAACAGAAGCACACACACGCACACACACACACACCCATAGAGCCTAAGGCAGTGCACGGAGCTGGTATTAGATCTAAGCCCCCTAATAAAGCCAATTAGAATTATACTCTGCATTGGTGAAGGCAACTTTTACCAGGGCAATTCCCTCACCTCCACACACACAAGCCTAGACACATCCATGCAATATGACTGCTGAATTAACCAGACATACCAGTGGAATCACTTTTTTATCGTTTCCTTTTTACAGACACTTGATATGTTGAGTGTAGCGTGTTTGGTTTAAGGTAATCACATTACTTACTTAACAGTAAAGCATTATTCATCACGTTACTTGCCATATTACTTCTTTGTGGAGGTGGAAAAACTCTTCCCTTTACTTTCTACTAACATGATCTGAGGTGACATCTTTCTAAAGTAATAGATCATTAACTTCAAATTACTTTTCAGTAAAATTTCTCAAAGTTTTCTTTTCAGACATGCCACAATGTGTCACAAGTGGAATAACTGAACAGAGATTGTGTTTCTTCCTGACAGGGCTTAAAGCACACGAGTCCCGATCTGCAGAGACCAGAAGACCCAGAGGAAGAGGAGGGAGATGAAGAACGCCGAAAAAAACCCCATGATGAAGGCAATGGAGCGTTACCTGATTCAGCATTCGCCGGAGCCAGGTCTGCAACAGGGATAGACTGGAGAGGAAATGGCCGCTCATCAATCAAGTCCGACCAGGGGACAGAGAGGGTGGCTTGCAGAACAGAGGGGCCGCTGGAGCTGAGGAAGGAACCACGCAGGAGCAGAACAAGCGGAGCAACAGTCTTCACCACTTTGCATCTCCTACCTAAGACAGCAGGAGAACAGGGCAGGCCATCAGCCAGCTCCTTGCCCAGGCTGCTGACCAAGCAACAAGCTCAGGGCACAGTTTTAGCCGAGGCTCAAAAAGTGAGTGTTACTAATTCCACAAATCTCTTTGTGTCTCTCTGTGTCTCACGTGGGGGGGGTTCATCTTATCGACTTGACGTGCTTGACGTGTGCATCGCTTGACGAGATGCAGCGTCAAATGTGGGTGATTTGGACATGTGATAAGTTCAATACAAATCCAGGCAGATCCATTGGAGGGTACGTGTGTCCTGAAGACAAAGGTTTGCGCGTATCAAATTTGATTTCCTTTACTTTGCCTCTTTTGTCTCAGTGAGTATAATCCGAACATTATTTTTACGTTTATCAGGATGAGCTGGCAACATCTCAGGGCTGCTGGCCCTCAACCCTTTATTTGTTCTACTTTATGTGATGGTGTGAGATAGCGACAGTAAGTGGATTTCAACTGAGAGGCTGTGTTGAATTGCTTTGGCTGAGTTTAAAGAAGAAAGTGTGCATTCTATACCCTAGCATCAAGTCATTTAGCCTGCATTTTAGAAGTCATCCTGAGAACAGGATGGATTATTTTCACTGCATTCTTGAATGTTTTCACATGTGTTTGTCTTTCCAGGAGAGATCTACACATTTGACTGCACTGCTCCAACAATCTGGAAGTGATAGCAGCCTTTTGCAGAGTCCCAAGCTGAGACTAAAACCCAGACCTCCTGGGAGATGTCCAGGTCCTGGGGCTCAGAGAGTGGCTTCATGTCACCGCTCAAGAACAAATCTACACACTGGTCCACAGTCTCCCGTTTGCAATTCTTCTCCCCGTCTGACTCCTGAACAACAGACATCCCCCTCCTTCCACCAGAGACCACAAGCCGAAGCCTCTCGTTCTTCTTCTGAGGCGTCCAGGTACTGTCCAACACACAGGAGAGCGGTTTCCTCCCCTGGCGCTCCTTGGAAGAAACTATAAAAAAAAACAGCAGACCCAGTTCTGTCCACCAGTGGAGCCGAGAATATTTATTTCATGCCTTAATGTTTTAAACATGCGTATTTACCCTTTCATGCCAGGTTACGTGAGCTACTTGAAATCAAAATGGGTTGATTGTATAACCCTCTGGATAATACACATCCCCGGCTATGAGAGAGAATGTGCACTCTATTGTCTACTTGATAATGCTTTCTGGAGGCCACATACAAAGATGAACAGTTATGGCTCCAAGATGACGGGGAAACAGTTCTCAAAAACTGACTTCAGATCAGTACTAAAGGACTCCACTTTACCCCAAACTGTGATTTGCCAAATGTGCTCTTCTTTCAAACCATCTCAGTCGATGACTGTCATGAACCTTGACCTCCTCTCAAAGCATTAGGCTTTGGTGTTTGCAGCGGGAGCTGCGTGCAGGAGTTTCAGAGTCCTTGAACATTCTCACAGAACTTGACAGAGTTGGAGAGTTGAGTTTTTTTTTTGTTTTTTTTTTTCCACCATACATACTACCAAGCCACATTGATTTTAATACTTACAGTGTGTTGTTTATTAAAGACATAACGCCCTCTCACATCTTGGCTTCTTGTAAGACATTTCACGCTGGAGTGTTTTCATGGCTGCCCATCTCTGCAGTGTGAGTCACATGTGCTCACTGCCACGGCTCCTTCAGAGTGTGGGGAAATTGATTTGTTGCAGAGATAACGTTATATGATGAGGTTGAACAGGATCACTCCTGATCTCTCTGCTCTGTTTTGTTTTCAAGTTTCCTTGAAAGAAGTCGTTCTAAGGACTTTTTCTCTTTTTTAAACTGGTTCATTGACGCGGTGTCAAGCACAACCATATGGTCATTCCTCTTTCACAGTTTTACTTAAAAGCTCATTGATGGTTCCTTAATGTACGAAAACAGATCTGCCTGATTAAACTCCATCGGTGTTTGAAGCAAAAGGAAAAATCTCCATGTTGCAGATGGGCCAAGTAACATGATATAGATCTCTGAGTTTACTGAAATATGGGCTGTATATGTTGTTTGTTTTGGAGATGTGCCATCTGAGTGAGGGACACATCAAAGCTATTCAATACCTTGATCCCTGTTTTTTTATTATTAGTCTTAAAGAATGATACTAATAGTAGGCATTTAAAAGCAAATCTTCAGGAAGCTAATCTGCAAAATATTAACAGAGCCTGTGAATTGCTTCAGTGTTTAACTGACCAAACACTGCCTCCACGCAGACATGAAGCACTGATGGCATTGAGACATCTGCCCATCCCTCCTCATCATCTCTTAAACTCCCGGCGGTTTGTTTTTGGTGTGTGTGTGTGTGTGTGTGTGTGAAAGCGTCGGCCCTGTATCACGTCTCTGCCCTGTGAGATTCCTGCCAATCGATTCAAGGTGAGGTCTGTCGATTAAACACCCTGAGCCATGCTCTCCACCTAACCCCAGGGTGGTTCCCACCCCAAACACACACATACACACACCCATAACAAACACACGCACAGCCGCCAACTTCATCTGTCATCCATCAATACCTCCATCGGGGCCTCTATTGATCCCCTCCATCCAGCCTCTTCACCCCATGCAGTACAACACCCGGGCTGCGCCGCCGTGTGTGCAGGTGTAATTTCTGACAGATTTACAATAAAGCTCGAGTTATTATTTAACTCTTCCGGCCTCAGCGTGCTCTTTGATTTAGCACCCTGGGAAGGGATGAGTTACAGCTGACACGGAGAATCTGCCGGGGCTGGAATGGTAGGCACCCGGTTCATAACTCAGCCGCCGAATGTGTAGTTAGTCAATCACTTGATCTGTAATCACAAATGCTGCCAGAAATTACATGAGTGATGAGATGTAATAAAAGCACTTACTTTTCCTGCTCTGTCTCTTAAGTGTTATTGGCAGACCCCACTCTCCCAGGAGGCCGCGGCTGTGAAACAAAATCCCGATATAAACTGCCTCATTGGTCCCTGCCTCACGCACCCTCTCTGGTGTACTGTATGTGTGTGTGTGTGTGTGTGCGTGTGTGTGTTAATGCAGAGTGCTTCCACCACAGTGTAACACAAAGCTCTTTTCGGCAGTCTTTCTTCCACTCTCACATTGCTTTGCTTCAGGACAAATGATCCTCACTCCAGTAAAGACAGTCATCTGTGTCTCCATCATTTATAATCTCTGATGTCGGCAGAGGTGCAGGGAAACTCAATTCACTGACGATGGCTGTTTTTTTAAACAGACCCGCTGCCATTAATTGGTCAGTAAAACACACTGTGTAAAAATATAGTTTTAAAGGCGTCGGCTATGCGGCGGTTAGCGCGATTAAAACTTTCCTTGCCTGAGCCTGGTCTCGGCCGAGTGCGGGGTGATAAGTTGCGGTAGTTGAGAGATATGACCTTATGTACAGGTAATCAAACATCCTGGGGCCAGGACACAAACCTTTTCTTTGACTGTCTGTGCCTCACGGCCTTTGGCAGGAGGTCATGCGTGACAGTTTTATTGATCCGGACCTCTATAATAATTACACAGCGTCTTGCATGCACTATTGATCAGGCCTATTGATAAAATCATATTTTACTGTAAAGGTCTGTTGATTTGATGCATTACAGCATAAATCTCTTCTCACAAGCAGCCGAGTTGGAACTCCTACTGCTGAGTGATGGATGCTGCTGCAGATAAACGCACACACACACACACACTATTTATATCTATTGTCTGAATGGGACAGTAACAGACACAGGTTAAAGAAAGACGGAGATGTAATGATATCCACACCTTTAGTCCATCCATATAAATAGACAATCACATAGGGATGACAAGGAGGATCTGCCATCCAGCCCAGCTCATATGATGTGATATATAAGCGAGGGTGTTTATGGAGTCACCGCTCCATCTTATCATGATTTGTATTGTCAGCGGGGGCTGGATCTGCATGGTGGTAATAGATTCTAATGTGGTTCAAATGCCCCATGGTGAATGGGAAATAGAGATGAATGTGACAGATCATACAGAACTTGTGCCGTGTATAAACAGCCTTTAGAGCTGTTGCTCTCACAGGGAGGGAAGTGTAGACGGTGTCGCGGCTGGTGCATACAGGGAAATGTCATTGGCGGTATTAAAGCGGCGGGGATCGGATCCCGAGAGCCGACCTCTGCAGTTGATGCATTGAAACCGATGCGATTTCCAGAGGAGAAACACTCTATACTTTGGCTACTGCCGTTTTTCTTGTGTTAAAGAGGTCTCTGTTATATTCAAGTTGCGTGCAAGCTGAAATGCAGACTAATGGAGAGCTAAACATAAAGTGTCAGGTAATTTACACTGGTGCCTATATGGTGTGGAGCATTATCACTCTTTGATCCAACCATGGAAAAACATAACATGTGTAATAAAGGAAAAGAGCAAATTTATTACTATTGGAGGAAAGGAAAATACTTCTTTATGGTTCAGGTTAAAAAGCAGCTTACTAGACCATGTTTCCGCTTTGGCCGCTAGTTCAAAAGCGTGTTTTCTTTTTGGACTTTTCTCTGGCTGGATTCTGAACCACTTGGGGGTAGTTCGCTGTGGCTGTGGTGCACCAGTGACGGGCTGGTTTTCACATTTAAAGCAGCCAAAGGGACGTGGGGAACTTGTTCGTGTTCAAGAGGCCTACACGAATCAAAAAGCCGGGATATCGAGTTAATCGCCGGCCCCCGCCAAGTCCCCGCAGAGCAGCGGTTGCTGCTGCAAAATGCTGAACAGCCAGGCTGGCTGCAGCGGAGGAATTTTGTCCTGCGGAGGACAGAGGAAGGTAAATTGATCCTAATCGACAGTGATTTGTTTCATAAGCATAAAACCTGCTTCAATGTGAGCTCTTTTAAATGTCGTGGAATTCTGATGTGACTAACAGCAGAGGTATAGCTTCTTTTATTATTTTCTCAGGCAAACCAGGCTCATGGAAACCTGTGAAAGGCAAATAAATCAACTGCAAAGCATCGAAATAAATGGAAGTGAGGTAACATATTTAAAAAAAAAAAAAGGGTTTGTCATATAAGAGTTTTTTTTTCCCTTTGCATTTTTCCTCAGTATTTTCAAGATCAGTTGGGAAGCTTACATCCACGGTGAATGATTGATATGGTATGGAATGTATCTATGGCGCATAACTAAAGAATTCTGCTGACTTTGAATATACTCACTACTTTTGTAGCACAGCTGTTTGAAATGCTAATATAAAGCTTGTGAAATAGCAACAATACCGCCAGTGTGTTCCCCAGAGCTGGGGGGGAGACGGCAGAGCAAGACAAAGGCAGTTTTTAATCTGAGAGGGAAGCATACAGTGGCGATTCTCTGTGACATGGTGATTGATATAAGTGAGTAGTATATTTACTGAGTCTGACGGGATAGGAGAAAGAGAGTGTTTTCTTCCCATCCGCACGCTTATCTCCCGCCATAAATCACAGCCGATGGGATGCATAAATGTGGATGAGCAAACGTCGTATTGCTCCGACTCGGGCTATTCCACTTTGACCTTTACATTTGGCATTGGTCACTGGCGCTAAATGCATGCCGCAACCTTCCCTGACCTTGGGCTATTCATATTTAATGGCCATGAAGCCTGATGGTTCAGCAGATAACATACAGTATATTAGCACACACACACAAACACACCACACACACAGAGATCGCACAGAGTCACTTTAGTCAAGCCAAACAGAGTTTAATGCCACAATTTCATATTCTGATCACGACAACCTTTTTTAATTTTCTCTGTCGATTAAAAATATCACACAAAGACAAGAAATGACCCTTTTTACCTCCTGCTCATTTGTTTCTTTACAGCTGCGATTCCATTACTCCTTACCCGAGAGCACTCAGTGATGTCCTATGTCCGTCCTAACCTTTGACTCCAGCCAGTGCTTTAAAGGTTCTGCACTTTGCCCTCTCCCATTTGACCTGTCTGAAGTATACCTTTATAATTGCGCCTGTCGCTATCAAACGCTCATATGAGAGGCTGCAGGGGCAGGGGGCTGAAGTCTGTCCAGTAACCTTTTGGCCTCTCGTGCATCCATTCTGCTTAGAGCAAATGCAGCTGGCGTCCTCCCCCTACCCACAATCCCATACTGTATTAGTCTGCATGTCGGAGTTATTGATGGCACTCTGGAAATATTTTATTGGTCAGTCATGACCTTTGACTTGGGTAATGCAAACACTAACCCCCTAAAGCTTCTTATTGACATGAACACAGATGCATGGATATGTGTGTATGTGTAATTGTATGTATGTATGTATATATATATTAAAATATACACTAATCTTCCCACCATTCATGTATAGGATCAATAGTCCTAACACAAAGGATCAAAAATATGAATAATTCCTCTATCTATCATCTATCTAACAGCCAGAGTGTAAAAATACAAACATCTAAAGAGCATATATCATATACACTACAGAATGGTACTTCCTCCTATCCTCCTCCTTTTATTCCACATAAGTCTCTTCATCAGATGAAGTGTAGCTCGAACTGAAGCACCCACAATTAAGATAAGCCCGACCACAGCTGGACAATTACCTGCCAACTAACCTTTTCTGGAGGCACTTAAGAATGTAAGGACCCCTGAGGATAGATGTGCCCCGAGTAGAACAAGCACTTCAACAGTCCAGGGAGAGTGAAATGTATGAGAATGGAGGGGTAGAAAGAGAGGGAGTGACAGAGAGAGGAGGAAAATGATAGAAATAGAGAAAAAGACAGTATCATGGTGAGATTACCTAATCCTCTGTCTGAGAGGAGTATTTGAAGGACCTGGTGGTGTCAGACATGTGAGGGCTTTGTGGAGGTTTACCCAGGAGAGGCCAGCTTAGCGGGGGGATCTAGCTGAGCACCAGGTGACCGGTGCCCTGTCCCCAAGCACAAACCTCAGCCCATGGCTTTGTAAACACTGTTAAATTGATTGCAGGGAGCTGATGAGATTTCCCTGCAGCCTGGGTCATTATCACATTGTGTGTCAGCCCTAACTCACTCGCACTGAGTCGTCTACGGCTCGTCACTCTCCTATATGCTGCAGTTTTTTAATGTAAATGACAGTGTTTTCAGTCAGAAGTTCATATATCTGTCACACGGTGTCTAGTGGAGGACATGCAGCCATTTTTAAAATGTGCCATTAATTATGTATTTTTTTAAAAACTGAAAAGCGCTGGTTGGTATTTCATGTGCAGTGTGAGCAGCAACAGTCAGGGTTTTGCAATCTAACCCTGCTGCACGGTGGGGTGAGTTTCAGCACTGTATGATATCTGATCCCAAAAACCCTGCAGGGCAGCCACAGCAAATCAACAATGGATTAATGGATCTGGTTCTGCTCATAAATCTCTGTGGGATTGGAAAGCATTGGAGGACAGTCAGCCTGTAGTGGTGTGCTTAATGTTACAGGCAGTTTGGGTTTCCCATCGTTCAAAGCAGTGACAGGGCAGTAAAGATGTGGCAGCATCTGATGTCTGTGTTAAATCAGTGAATGTCAGGAATGCAGGCTTGCCAGTCCACAGCACTGAGAGCCACACGGACACTCATTCACCGGCACAGGTTTGTTTGTCAATAACTCCCAATGCGTTTTCCATAGCTCTTAGCATACGGCGGGACAGCTTCACGCACCGTGGCAAAGACAGAAAGGTGTGTCGTGCACACGTTCCCTAATTCACCGGTGTCAGTACAACACCGAGCGCAGTAAGGCCTGGCCATAGATCACGGTGGTTAACAGTTAGCTGTTCCTGCAGGTGTGTAGGGAATGGCAGTAACTGCTTCCATTACTGGAGAGAATGGCCCAACTCCCACAGCCCCCTCCAGACAACGCTGCCATTACCCATCCATTGTAAGGCCTGAGAGGGAGCTGTAAGTACGGCAGACTTATGGCTTTGTTCGAGTGACTGGATGGTCTCCTCTGGCTCAGCACTGGATAAGGAGGGACGCTGGTATGGAAGGATAGCCAGATAGAGTGATAGAGATGGAGGGCGAGGACGAATCAAACACCCCCCTGATATCCTGCCACGGCCGTTACCCCCACCCCCCCACCCCCGACGTCCTCGTGAGTAGAGCGCAGGCTGCGGGGTGGGGAGGGTTATTTGGTGCTATTTTTACAAGAAACGGGTTGATTTGTCTTAGGCCATTACCGTCTATTACAGCTGCGAGTCTTGGGGAAAAGGTGGGAAGCGGCAGACGCTGGCATTCTGCCTAAAGAGAAATCAATGAAACAAATTAATCCTTCGCAGGCAGCGGTGACACAGTAATCCATCATTCAGGGGGTGCTTTTACACACTGAATCAGGGAGCCGAGGCGAGGGAGGTGGAGGGATTGGGGGTCGGCAGGGGGGGGCTGGGTTGGAGGGTGACGCTGGCTGAGGAGGGGCGGGTGGGGGAGAGCGGCACCACCGAGGCCCTGGGGGACAGGGGGAAGACATCCGTGCTACAGTAACACTGGGGTAACGGTGGGTGGTGGCAGGGAATCAAGTGGCTCTAAGCCCTTCCATTACATCCTTGAGCTGCCTGTGGACATACAGAGCGGGAGGAGGAGGAGGAGGAGGAGGAGGCCAGGGACATACACACAATCAGCTGAGCCGCACCATGGACATGATCGTGATTACACACATATGCCTACATATATTTTCTCCGTTGCCAATCACTTTGCTGCCTGGTTTGACCCCACTGGGCTGGTGGTGCGGGATGATCGGGGTCTTGTACAGGCAGCAAGCGGTTCATCAGTGCGTGGACATGTGAGAGGGGAGGAGTGGAATAGGACAAGTCAGGGAAAATGCGAGACCCCGTGGTGATCCCGCTGTCTGCTTGACATTCCCACATTGCCGCAACTTGCATCGTTGATCTTGAAGGCAGCACACCAATGTCCAGGTGTCCCCACCCACCCGCATATCGGAGGCTCACTGCCCTCTTCCCTGAGACCGCAAAACTACACTAAAAGCACATTCCACCCCTTTCACTATTCAAAGAGCCGAATACATGCACCCACATTCACCACGGAGATGCGCCAGTGCTCGGCCAATTAGAGCTCAGATCTGTCCATGTGACTGGAGTCACGTGATCAGCTGCCCTGTGAGGAAACAGTCCCGTCCAGGCCAGGAGGAAGGCATGTGAGGCAGCTGTACCCTCAAAGGAATCACATAACAGGCAACATCAAATAATATCACAGTTCAACTGGGAGCGAGGAGAAGAAACACACACACATACATACACGCATATCGAGATTGATGTGTTTTTATTAAGATCTCTGCTGCGTTGCATTGGCTTTTAGTGATATTACATCATTATGAAAGCAAGTTCAAGAGCACGATTCATTCAGTGTGACTGTATTAGTCGGCTCCGCTGGTCTCCAGGCTCCTCTGTGGCACTGTGGCTGCTGTGCTGACATTCATTGATGGTGACTATGTGTGTTTTTACAGCACTGACTTGTAGCTATACAGCTCTGATGGAGGGTGGTGACGCTTAGGAAGCCCGGGTCAGTGCACGGGGAAAAAAAGGGCAACAGCCCGAGCCATTATTTGCTGTGTCGTTGTAATAGGTGGTGCCACTTACCTTAACCAGTTTCTTGAAGAGGAATACCAATAGCCCCCTGCTCCTCCTCCTCCTCCTCCCCCCCCCCCCCCCCCCCCCCTGCTCCCCCCCCCCGAGACACAGGTGGTAGCATTCTGTGGATTGGCAGGTTAGAAAATCAGAGAAAATTGTTGGCGGAGGGAGAAAGGAGGCGGGGGTGTGCTGGACGAAGGGAGAGAGGGAGGGTGAGGTTGAGATTGGGCAGGGTGGGGCAGTGGAGAGGAAGGGTAAAGGGAGCGAGAGCGGTCAGGGAGGGAAGAAGGGAGAGAGGGAAAGGATGGAAAAATGTGGGGATATTGCAGCAGAGCGGATGGTGTGCGGGAGGCAGAGTGAGAAATGTTGCCGGAAATGCTAGAGCCAGCAGCATGTGTAAAAAACCACACTGCAACATTTCTCATTCTTGACATCACTGACAAGCTTCCCAAACACACACTCTTTAACACAGCCGCTCCGCCAAGATCCACTCTGTTGTTTTCTCTCCTTCTGTAAACAGGGCAGATGTCGCGGGTATTACGTTTAACCAGTAACTGTGACTCGTCGTTCGAAAGGGTGTGTGATCGGAGATTGTCGCGGCAAACACAGTAAAACACAAGAACTTTCTCGGGCTCTCTCTTTAAGTCCTGTAGGAGACGCGTAGTTAGAGGAGGGGGTGAAGAATGACGGATATGAGGGGAGGGGAGGAGGACAGGAGATTGTTGTGGAATGTTTGCAGTTCTGGCCAGAACTCGACCATCTCATTTGTCAGGGCTTGACCCCAACTCTTGGGTCAAAGGTCAAAAGGAACATCTGAGGGAAACTGACTTGGCTATCTCACACACACACACACTCACAGAGACGAGTAAACAGACAGATGTGAGAGTGTCTGTGAGTGTCTCCCTCTCTGCTCTCCTCTCACACACGATTCGAGCTCATGCGCAGTACATCTGTGTATATCATCATGAATATCCATCCCGGTCATATTTGTTTTATTAACACTGAGTGTTATGTTGACCTCTAGCTATGAAAGGATCCGCTGCCAGTTTCCCAAAACAGAAAAAAACAATAATTGGAGTTCCCGGATGCTTGGATTTATAAAAAAGTTTGGATTATTATACTTCAGAATGGAAACTCATTACCTCATAAAAGTTAAGTCAATTTAATGCGCTGAGTTGAAGTTGCTTGTTTATTATGATTGTGCTATACTTAGAATAGCTTGGTGTTAACCATATTAGAATTTAGTGTATGTTAGGCCATTTTTATGACGTTGACAGAAATTAAATATGGATAAGTTGCACTTGCTTAATATATTGTCACATAGAAAGACTGGGTTAATAATGCAGCTATAATACTTCAGCAGTCTAGGAAAAACAATAATTGGAGTTCCAGGATGCTTGGATTTATAAAAAAGTTTGGATTATTGTACTTCAGAATGGAAACTCATTACCTCATAAAAGTTAAGTCAATTTAATGCGCTGAGTTGAAGTTGCTTGTTTATTATGATTGTGCTATACTTAGAATAGCTTGGTGTTAACCATATTAGAATTTAGTGTATGTTAGGCCATTTTTATGACGTTGACAGAAATTAAATATGGATAAGTTGCACTTGCTTAATATATTGTCACATAGAAAGACTGGGTTAATAATGCAGCTATAATACTTCAGCAGTCTAGGAGATTATCATGGTTAAGTTTTTCACACACACACACACACAGAGGAGGTATCGTATGAACCATATACGTAAATTCACTTGCGGTTCGACAGGCACAATTTGGAGAGCAAGCAAGTACAATTAAAACACAAGCAAAATGTGAATTAAATGCTCTGTTAAATTCAGGTAAGCATTGTCTGAGTTTACAGTGTTAGTCACCAGCACGTGATGTACTTTATACTAAATCTGATCTGAGCAATGAAGCTCTCCGAGGGCAGCCTCTTAAAATCCATCCTGACAGTACCTCTTCATTTTAGGCTTCACACCTTTAATGTCACACATTTACCACACGTGTGATTAAGTATATTGTCGCTGTCACACTAAGTGATCCCAACACTTCCACTGAGCGGTGGTATTGTCATCACTGTCCCCACAATCAAACAGCACTCGCCATAAATTACATCTCGTCCCAGCATTCCATCTCTGTCGCGTCCCGCTGTGTCTCTGTGAACGGCTGGCCCCTGCGTCCCTCTCTCTGCGAGGAGACACACAACACACACCTGGTATTAACATTTGTTTTGTTTTTTTTTTGTGAATCAAACCATTCTCTGCTTCAGGTTTCAGATTAAAGTGAGGATAAGGCGGGCAGTGTCAGCGTGGGTGGCCCGCGTCAGTGACCGACATCTCCAATGGACACCTGTGAGTCACATGGTGTGAGGACAAAGGCTGAGGGCCTCCACACCTTGACAACTGAAGATGGTATATTGAGTTACAGTTGAGTTTTATTAAAGCATCTGCAAGAGATTATTATCATGCACTTACCTCACAAGGCTGTTCTCTGCTCGGCCTCTTTCCTGCAGCCCCTGTTGGGAGACAAATTGTTCATTTTTTTTTATTTTTCACATGCAGCCTCCCTCCGTCCCTCCCGGCTTTAACAACCAGACCAAGCGGCACAGCAGCTGATCCTCGTGGCTTTTGAGATGCATCTCGAATCTTACACCTTTGTCATTCTTTGGCCGGACACATCAAACAGGTGCTATGAATAATTTATCTTAAGAGTTTCACATTGATAAGGTCACAATCTGCCAGGTCTGGACACTAAACACACAGGACCACCTCCTCCACACCTTCGCTGTCTCTTCCCACACATGTGCGCTCATACACACTGCAGACACACACCTTTTAAAGAAGAAAACACAGAAACCTCAGGAGATTGTTTGTTCATGTGAGAGAGAAAGACGGTGGCAGGGAGGGTGTATTTTGCTTTAAATGTTAGTGCTTTGTGTTTACAAACAGTATTGTACGTCTCAATTTATATTTCACACAATTGCTGCTGTATGTCAGCACGATAATTTGGAGGATTTCAATTTTCATGTTTACACTTCTTTTCTACTTACACTTCTTCACAGGCTCAAAAGACTATGGAAAAGATATATTCTTGACTTCAACCATTTTTGAGAAGGGGAGCACATTGTGGCCGTTGTGGCCTCAGCACAATGACGGGTCAGCTACACAGCACATTTCTATAAAGCTGTAGTGCTGACGTAATGATCACAATGTCACAAACCAGAACTTAAACAGCCAAACAAGTGAGGTGGGGCTGAGGAAAAGGGGGAGGAAGGAGCTAGGGCAAACTCTGACCCGTGCACGTGACAAACAACAAATAAACAAAAGGAGTAAAAAAAAAAGAGAACCAATTTGTTTTTCGCAGCCCCGTGAATGGTGCGTGCAGCGCACTTTCATATTTTTTACGCTTCATTAATATTAATGCAGGTTTGTTTTAGGTGCCATCCACTGGAACCACAGTGACGGGACGGTTTATAAACAGGGACCCTGTGTGAGTGGCACCCCCTCACCCTCATGTAGAAACCACACGGGGAGTCGGACCTTCCACTGAGCTGACACCCCTCACCTCATCGCCCCTCCCTTTATAATCGCAATACTTCCTTTTAAAAATTTGTTTTTGCTCCTCTGTTCTGCATCGGAGGCTAATCTGGCTCCTTTTGTCGCGCAGCTATATTTCTGCTGCGTGTTGTCGGATAATGTGAGGATGGGATGAAAGGTAATCTGCGTGCAGAATTCCTAAAGCTCCCTTATCCTTGTTGAATTTCTCAAGAATTCCACCTTTGCCCTCCGGTTTCCCTGAAATAAATTACTTTAAGGGCGAGATGCCTTTACGCACACACGCACTCCTTTTCTCTCTCTCTTTTCATCTGGGATAACTCGCGGTGTTTTATTCTGTGTGTTGTTAAACGCAGTCAAACAGGTATTCAGTCTTATTTATTTATTTCCCTTCATCCCCCCCAAAGCGCTGGATGTTTTTCTCTGCACTTTACCGGGTTTCTATAGATGCCACAATATTAATCTGACGCACAGCGATGCGTCAGGCTGACACAGCCACGTATGAAGCCTCATCAGCGGTCATGGGGCTGCAGTCAAACCCCCTCAGATAAAACATGTTCCCCTGTCATTACACTCTCTGTTCTGCTCACTTTACTCTGCGTTTCACTGGAGCTGCTGACTGATACGCGCCAGGCTCCCGTCCACTCTGGATCCCTGTAAGAAGCTGCACACGCTGGTGAAGGTCTGCTTCCTTTCAGCTTCTGCTGCTCAAGGTTTTGGGGTTTTCTTTTTTTGTGCGTGCAACAAAATTACAGTGTTTGCACTGTGCAACCACGAGGGTTTGAGTGCTAATGGATTTATAATCTCCGTCTCAGGGACCATCCAAAGTAATTAGCACATAGGCTCTAAAGAAATGATGGTTAGTGAGCAATAAAGCCATTGCCCATAGCATAAACTGACAGTCCCTCTAACTTCAATCCAACCTCAAGCCTAATTGGGAAAGTCATTGCAGTTATTGTCCTCAATTATAGTGTGGGATGCAAAAAAAAGGAGCCTGGAAAGAGACTTTCATTCATCACGTCTGAAAGTGAAGGATCTCAAGTCTCTGGAGGGAAGAAGCCATATTAAAAATAATGAGGAAATAGCCTAAACAATACTATCTACATAGGAAGCAAGCTGATTCACAGAGTAATGCAATTTCCCAGCTCAGCTAAACTCCTTACAGGCAGAATTATAACTTTAACAAAAACAACATACACAGTGCAATAATGAAATAGCACGAATTAGCAGCTTTATTTTATTGCACATAGAGTTGCATTAGTAAACAGATTGCTGTCAGTTTTAATTTAATATGTAAACTTCTCCTGTCTTTGGAGAGACACAGCAGAGTTTCCACTCATAATTCTCACACATGCTATTTAGTGAGCTCTTGTTGCCTGTAAAGCACCGCGGTCTTAAATGGCTGCAGCCTATAGGCTCAACGATATTTCCACCTATTTCTCATGAATGGCCATTCCATTAACAGCGATTAGATTATGTCTATTGAAAGTTGCTGATCCATAGAGGGAAAAAAACTAGCGGATAAAAGGCGATTTCAAGTGACCTTCTCGTCCCTTTCACACCAATCTGAACCCCCCAGAATAATTTGGGGATCAGATTTGGACAAAAAAGAAGCACCCCCTCTACACACACACACACACGCACCCTCAGCCCCCTCCTCCCTTTTCAACATGCACTCAAAGCAACAAAAACCCTCCAATTCAAACATGTCAATAATTTAGATTTTTTTTTATTTTAGGACTTTGCCAAATATGAGTGTGCCCCTGTTTATCCTGCATCGCAGTGGTTAAAATCACACTCTCACACTCCCCCCCCCCCCCGGGGGTTAAAAAAACCCCCCCCCCCCCCCCCCCCCCCCCCCCCCCCTTACAGGATTCAATTGTGTTGAGAAAAGTTTCTCCAATTTTTGGACCAGTTAAAAACTATATAAACATATCAAATTACTGATACGTTTCATGGTCAATTTATTTGCCTGGTTCATTTGATTTGAGACGTCATTCTAAAAGAAACATCCCGGTTGCTTAATTCAAACAGTGTGAATCAATATGTCACAGCAGGATCACTGCTAACAAACAAATGATGTGGAGACAAGTCTGTAAAAACCTACTACACACTGACCCTGTCTATCCCCTTCATTTATTGTCAGTGTGGCACCCATCACATCTTGTCTGTAATAATATGTCAAACACACTGCTCCAATAGTCACATGATATAAATGCTCCGACCATTTTTCTAAAACATATTTTTAAGTCAAAATTAACTAGATGTTATGCACAAAATGTAACTAATTACTAATACATCATAAGTAACTTTACTATTGTAAACATTCAATGTACGTGTGATGATGAACTTCTCCACACACAGCACAGTCCTACATGATTTGTAAAGTTATTCAGGTTAAGGGCTGCTTTGCTTTTGCCCTACGCGTTAGATTGGACTATTAATGTGTGACCCACCATGAGGACGTGTCGACTCTGCTCTTAAATCCGCACGTGGAGTTGCTCTTGGCATTATTAGTATTTCATTGTTCACTTATTTGACTTTTTTTTTTGCTGACAGACGCTGAAGTCGCTGGGATCAGCATCAGCTGAGTGTGTGTGAACCCTGTAGCATTGCGTGTGTGTGCCTGCGTGTGCGTGTGCGTGTGACGAGCAGAGTTGAGGCCCCCATTGAAAAGCGCAGCTCACCCTCTCTAAGCCAATGCAACGTCTTATTGACTATATGCTGTGGTTATAACCCTGATGTGGTTACACACGATCAATGATAAATGGAGCCCTGCGCCATCTATAACGCTCTGACTTCCGCGTGCATCGTCTCACATCTCTCTCTAAAACGGGATCTCGTGCTCGTGTGTTGTTTTATTGGGGGGCCTTGCACTTGTGACCCCAGTGTTTTCCCAAATGATAGTGCTGCTTGTTGGTTTCAGCTGGATTACAGCTGCAGCACAAGGTCCCACGGCAGAGGAGCCACTCTCTGATCAGCACTGATTTACCCCAACTGCCTGTGTGTGTGAGTGTGTGTTTTAATTCCCATAAATATTTTAGCAATAGACTAATCTGTAATGTCACGAAAGTTTGATACAGGAGGAAATTCATCTTCCATAAACCGTCTGTGGATTATTCACTTCAGATTGAAAAAGAAAAAGTCGGATTGAAGTTTAATTTACAGATTATTCACCTCATCATGTGAGGTGAGGGACGGCTTCTGTGAAGCGCAAACCCTTGTTTGATTGCAAAAACAACAACAATAATATTACGCAGATCTTCTGTGATGTTCACACTGAGCTGTTTTCTATTCAAACTTCCCTTAAGAGCGGCAATGAAAAATTAATCATCTTTGGCCCAGGTTGAGAAATTAGGTTATTAATGAGCATGAACTTCATGCAGCCAGGATTAAGGTCAGTGTTATTATGTAATGTTCTTTAACGTGCACTTTCTTTGGGAATAACCTAGAAATACTTTATATTTCTACGTTTGTTTTGGGATTTTTTTTATTGCAGTCCCTTCATATTAATACTGCTGCTGTGATCAGTCCCTTCATGTCACCTTACATCTCCTCACTGCCGCCTTGTCTCACGCAGAATGTAGCTGTGCGTGAGATTTAAATTGGGTGTATTTTAATTTGTAGTCACTTGTTTATGTATTTGTTGTATTTATAGTTTGTAAAGACTGTATAGAGGCTGGGCAGCGGCTGCTCTTCATTCATCAGCCTTGAAATCCGGTGACGCTATCGCTGAGACAAACCGGCTGCTATCGATCTTTTTTTACTTTGTGATCCAACGACAAATAGCCTCGCAGGTGAGGTGCACGGGACGCACATTAAAAACATAACAAGGGGCTCCCGTGTCCAGCGGCTCCACAACAAACCAGCCTGTAATAACATGAGTGCTATCTGATGGACAAATCAGCTGGAAAACAGAGTCTCCGTAATGGGAGGAAAAAGTGGAGACAAGATGCGTCTGTCCCGGTAAAGGAAAAAAAAGTTGTGCATCTGCCCGTGCCCGGGTCGGCTGCAGGGTTTGGAGTTAACGGTCATGTGGAGCCGCGCGCAGAGACGTAGCTTTTGCGCAAGGAGCCGCGCGCTCGGAGCGCGTGGAGAAGTGTGGAAATAATACGCGTACTTGCCTGATCTGTGCCGGGGCTTGATCCAGGGAGAAAAGCTGCTCCTCCTGTGCCCATCGCCGGCTCGGCAGCGGCTTCTCCTCCTTGCAACGTCCCGCTGTCTGTCCACTTTCTCCCCTATTTCCCTCGCCGGTCCCCAGCTTTCTATCAGAGCCTCTGTGCCCTGCTCCCCATTCGCTGTCCCTCTCACTCTCCACTCTCATCTCTTCTCCCGCGGAGCCCCTTTTCCCAATCTGTGGAGTTAAATCTTAATGATACACTTACGGAGGAAGAAGGGGGAAAAATTCTTTGTCCGATTTAATCTTATTGGTTTCACCTTTTCAAAGAGCCGGAGACATGGCCGGGGAGTTTTCAGTGGAGTGTCCGAGACAGGGACGGGAGAGAGAGCTCTCATGTTGAATACTTAAAAAACAACCCATCCCTCCGATGCGTTTCCAAAGGGGGCACTTGCATATTTGCGCTCCATTGTATCTGCCAATATCTCTGTGTACTTAAAGATCTGTATGCAGACACTTTGATTATTTAAATTCAAAGGCTTGTTCGTGTGTTTGAAATGCTTATTTTAATATCACGACGCAGAGCATTGCTATGTTTTGGTAATTATTGAACCACATCATGTTCGTGTCCCACGCAAATCAAGTGTTATCCAAAAGAGCAGTGCACTTTCCAGAAAGTTTTTTTTCTTTTTCTTGTCATTCCACCCATATCTATTGCTGTTTTTGTTTCAGCTCGTTTCTTGGTTTTTACGTCCTCTTCGTCGAAAGATTGCACTTTTGCTCGAACAGTCCAAATAAGGACAAGATGAGCCTTTGCGCAAAATGTTCAGCTCGATTTCATTCCCCAAGATCAACTTTTAAGTTTAAAAAATTCATGTTTGATGGCTTGGGCATGCATTTGCATGAGGCTGTAATTGTACAACGTACGCTAGATGGCAGCGCGATCCAGACATTTCTGAGTTGGAGAGGCAGCCCGCCTGCAGAAGCCCTGGTACAAAAACGCCGGAATCCCCCCATGCAAATTCCCAGCAACTTCACATGATTTTGAATTACTGTCATTATTAAGACATAATGTGACACCAGCGCAGTGATTGTGGAGACTACGGGACCTCGGTAATTATTGAATATTGCTTATTGCTCCGTCTATTTATAGAGAATTTCCGGCCGCTGGCACGGCATCCCGTTTGTATAACACGCTCTTTCATGCATCAGTCTTCCCATTGACATTTTTCCTCCCTTTATAAGCTCCTTTAAACTAAATTGTAAGTTTTAATCAGCGAGACTGTGCCGATTACGGACAAGGATTTACCGCAATGCGCATGCCAAAGACAAAACAACGTGTGAAAATATAAATCCGCTTCAAACCAATAATGACACCCGTTAATTCTATAATAAAGATACTGGACTCAGACAACCCATTTTTGAAACTTTGGGGGGATTTCTGAGCCAGGGTCCTTTCGCCGCTGCGCACAGTTTTTTTTTTCGGGGTTTATTTGTCGTGCGTAAAAACCTTTGTCCCCCCTTTTGCCTTTACCCCGCTTTTTCAGCTATTCTATCCAGGGTTTCTTCCTCTTTTTGGTGACAATAGACGGCCCATACTAATCAGGTTTCAAAGTAAATAGCAGCGCGGGGCGAGCTCAATGTAAATTGTGCCTGTCAGAGCCCCCCAGCCTCTCCAGTCGTACATGGCAACACTACAAAAAATATCCATCCTCGGCTGCGAGTCGGTGCAACACTGAGTGTGGAAACCTTGGATTTACCCAAACCAGGAGCCTGGATCCTCTATCGGGGTCGATGTGCCGTCACTTGGACTCATCTCTGTGAGTGTTATTGCATCAGCTGTTCATTTTTTTCATAAAAAAGAGGAATCTCCCCGCGCATTCTATCGTATTTTTCAAGCAATCGACTCCTTGGAAAACCTACAGATTCGAGCTGAGACTGGGAAGCAGCGGGATTGGGAGGACGGCACGTTTTCCGAGTTTTTCCAGAAAGAAATTATATTCTGGTAAGATTTCAACGCGAGACCCAGTGACTTCGCTGGATGGACATTTTTTGCAGTGAATGAACAGAGGGGGACTAACCAATAGAGAGACAGAGAGGGCTTGGCTATAACCTTAGCCTCCCATTTTCTCTCTCTCTCCCTGTCCCCCCCCCTCTCCTCCTCTCCTCCTCTATGCAGGGCTCTGGCCAGTCAGTCGCCTTTGATTATCAGTCTCCAGCAGCCCCTCTCTTGGCTCCTTGACATGAGCACCATATAAGGCGCAGCGATCTCCATAGAAACGTGTCAGTTTCAATAGTAGTGTCAAAGTTCACTATATACAGACATTCGCGCAGATCCCCCGTTTCGGAAACATTGCTCTGCTGGTCCTCCCGTTTAAGCGCATTCATTTTTTGGGTCTCTCCTTCTTCTTGCATATTCTATTAGTTGTTGGTGTTTTTCCTCTTCTTCTGCTTCTTGATTTTTTCCAAATCTTTTTTCTCCTCTTCGTATCTGCGTTCCTCCTGCCGGAGAGAGGCGAAACTATACATGGGCACTTCATTCGGCGACGCGGTCTCCTCTCGCTGCTGGGCGAGATGATGAGGTTTATTTAAAGAATATAGATGTAAAAAATCCTGCTCTTCAGTTTTTTCCTCCCCTCCCGTGCGGCGAAGACGGGAGCGCAAAGGAGCCAAAGGAAGAAAAGAGAAAGGAATTTATCTCCGCAGTACTTTGGATCGCGTCTTTCCAGCAAAAGGTTTTTTACTCGCTCCCGCGTCCATGTGAATCGCTCCTGCCTTTTTTCCTTTGTGGCTATTTTGTATCAAACTGCAATTTGCTACGTCTGGACTCTGGTTTTCCTACAAGATTAGGGATTCCTGAATGGCTGGCTGCAATTTACCTTGGAACTGGCCTCCCGATACTTGCATATCCTGATCGGGTGCCTTTTCAATCGCCCTCCTGTATTTTGAATGTATTGATCGCGCTGTGCTCGCCTTCTTTACCCCATATGAGATTGCGTGCTGCGATTTGACTTTGCACTGCCCGGTCTTTCTGAGATCTATTTTTATTTCTCTCCCCTTCGCTCCATAAACACCGGCGATCATTTCGCTTTACAGCACTTTCCGGGGCCGAGATATGGCAATGGTAGTTAGCGTCTGGCGAGATCCGCAGGAAGACGTGGCCGGAGGACCTCCGAGCGGCCCCAACCCAGCAGCGCAGCCGGCGAGGGAGCAGCAGCAGGCGGCGTCGGCGGCGCCGCACACTCCGCAGACCCCCAGCCAGCCGGGACCCCCGTCCACGCCGGGGACCGCCGGGGACAAGGGGAGTCAAAATTCTGGACAGAGTCAGCAGCATATTGAATGTGTGGTTTGCGGAGACAAATCGAGCGGCAAACACTACGGCCAGTTCACCTGCGAGGGATGCAAAAGTTTCTTCAAGAGGAGTGTACGGAGGAACTTAACATACTCGTGTCGTGCCAATAGGAACTGTCCCATTGACCAGCACCACCGAAACCAGTGCCAATACTGCCGGCTGAAGAAGTGTTTAAAAGTGGGAATGCGTCGGGAAGGTGAATATATATATCAATATTACTGCATATTCTGAAACCCACTCATGATTACGCATCCTAGCAGCAGACGTACAGGGCTGCCATGTTGCATTAAGGTCACAGGCTATATGGCTGGGCATACTGCAGTCTCCATCCATGTTTTTGAGGGATGTTTTGCATGAATGCTGAGTCTCCGTGTGTCTGTTTTTGAGGAGGGTAAAAGGCCAGCACAGCCACAGCAGTTATGCTCGTGAATGCGGGTCGCCCGAAACAAAGCGGCTCGTCTAGTTGACCCTTTTATTTTGTTTTTTCCTGCAGACTGAACGCTGCCATTATCAAACACGGGCATTACGCGCATAACAGGCCTGTTTTACGCATAGGTTTTAGGGCAGAGGAGGTGTTGTGTGTAAGAGTGAGTGTGTATGTGTGTGTGAGAGAGAGTGTGTGTGTGTGTGTGTGTGTGTGCGTGCGTGTGTGTAAAGCTAATCGTCTCTTTCAGAAGTACGTACAGCTAAGTTATTTATAATAGTACAGTGGGGTTTGTGATCTGCGTGTGCATGTAAAATGAACACACTCCAAAGCCCACGTCTGTCTCCAGCTCCCTGTTCTGACTAGACAGCCCAGACACTGAATAATGCCGCTGAAGTTGTTCATGGCTAATTGTTTTGCCTGGTGTATTACAGGCCGTGGAACAACTTTCGTCCCAACGTTAAGCGTTTGATTCCAATTTATGCAAGCATCCCTCATTTTAAATCCACTATTTGTGGCACACGCTGCAAGCCCACGTACAACGCACCATGACTTACATTAATATTTAATTTTAATACCAAACAATGGCTGAAATCCCTTTATTCCCAGCTGATCCTTTGATGTGTCTAAAATGTACAAATGTGGCTGCATTCAGCTGCAATTATCAATCATATTTGTGATATGTTTGACCACGAGAGACAATTATTCAAATTAACAAAAAACAAGAGAAATATAGAGCTAAAGTGATTGAAGTGGTAGTGCTGAATACAACATGCACTCGTGCCTTGAAAGGCTGAGAATAATAAATTTGGCTATTTTACTTGAGGGCAGCAGAAAGTGTGTGTGTGTTTTCCGTGTAAAAGTGATTTCATGTTTTCATGTTTGTGCTCCCAGCCCATGTAGACTGTGCTCCTTAATACACATACAGTCGTCGTACAGATTGAGGGACCCAGCACATCTGTTTTGATGAGATATTTACGTTGTCGATAACATAATCTGGAATCATATAGTCGTGCACAGCACACACTAGTCGATATGTTTTGAGAAGCGTGTTGAATTGAGATTTCTGTGCATGCCGTCTCACTGAGGACAAGAACACAAGTTGTAGCCTGCAGGACGCCTGTAACACTTATGAACAATGTTTATCAGTCCTGGATGCACATTTCCTCTTTTTTCTCTTTCTTTTTGTTAGCGGTTCAGCGAGGACGAATGCCTCCAACCCAACCCAACCCAGGCCAGTACGCGCTGACGAACGGGGACCCTCTGAATGGCCATTGCTATCTGTCCGGATACATCTCGTTATTGCTGCGGGCAGAGCCTTACCCGACGTCCCGGTACGGGAGCCAGTGCATGCAGCCCAACAATATCATGGGCATCGAGAACATCTGCGAGCTGGCGGCTCGCTTGCTCTTCAGCGCCGTGGAGTGGGCGAGAAACATCCCTTTCTTTCCCGACCTGCAGATCACCGACCAGGTGTCCCTTCTCAGGCTGACGTGGAGCGAGTTGTTTGTGCTTAACGCGGCCCAGTGCTCCATGCCTCTGCATGTGGCCCCTCTGCTCGCCGCAGCTGGCCTCCACGCCTCCCCGATGTCCGCGGACCGCGTCGTGGCTTTCATGGATCACATCCGGATCTTCCAGGAGCAAGTGGAGAAGCTTAAGACGCTGCACGTAGACTCGGCAGAATACAGCTGCCTGAAGGCCATCGTGCTTTTCACATCAGGTGGGTGTCCAACATGTCACACAGGAACGTGTCCATAGTCAAACGAGGCCTAGTTACACTCAGGTTTACTGGGAGCGAGGCGCGGGACGCAGCGCTGTGGCATCAGGGATGTCGCTGTCAAAGACACGCTGGTCACAAATCTGACTTTACGAGATGTTTGTGTTGCCGATGGAATAGCTATTTTGTCAACAGCTTGCTACATATCCACTTACATGCATTCCCATGTCAGTTGTAGCCGCAGCATAAGACGTGTAAACAAATCCAGATTGAGTGAGCGCGTCAAGTTTTTTTTTTAAGTGTAACAATCACTTCAATGCTTTTTAAAATAGGTGACAAGTGACAGTCCCATGCGTGTAAATATTTTATAATTACTGAGACAAAGTTTTTTTGGACTCGTCGAAGCTCAGAGCGAGAATGTAGGTTCGCGTCCATAAATTTTGGAACAGGTGTCAAATAATTGTGCGTAAAGATGAAATAGTCCATCACTGGGTGATATATGACAGCTGATGCGTTTATGAGTGTTGTCGCGTGCTTTTATCCCTGTTTTGCGTGCACAAACACATGTCTTAGGGGGGCAGGAAATAATTCTTAGCAGACTGAGATCAAAAGGCTGATGGAAGTTGAATCATATGTCAGTGCATCGCTTCTGCAGGACGCAGAGTAACGCTGCTGTAGCGTATAGACGGTCTGTAGATTCGTCTTCGGTGACCTATTATTTTTGTCTGTAAGCGAGGATTGCTCCTCTGTACACACACTCTCTCAAAAGTCCCCGGCAGTAATTTTCAAAAGCAAACGACACTGTTGATAGCGTAATTGATGACAAGGTCCGAAAGGTCCCCATTTGCTCTCGGTGCGTAACTTAGGTACTATTTTGGAGATGTTTGTGTTCGCTTGGTGCCATTAGACCTGTGATGTGAGGGGAGTCCTGTGATGATGGGGAGGAAAAGGAAAAGTCCTAATTGACTCACTCACAGGCCCCAAACTACTTGAGAACTTATCTCGAAGTTTATACCTCGTCGTCTCGTTTTTGGCCCATTACAAAATTCTGTAACATGGTTGAACATTATCTATAATTGGACACGTTCATGATGAAATATTGAGTTTTTATGTAGTTTTCAGATTTGGATTTTTAATCAAATAATTCCCACTTTCAATATCCCTTGCGTCAAAACTCAATCTTACACTGAGGGTTGTTACACTTGTACTCCAAGATATTTAAATTATATTTTTTTAAAGACTTATTATCACAAGAACCTACAGCATTTGGACTTTAACTTCTATTTTTATATTACATACAATTATATGTTATTAATTATATTTTATATTATTTTATATTTTGTTGTATTATATTTTGTAAACAGTCTCCAATATAATTAAATAAAAATATCAAACAGTGTATAGGTGATAATAAGCTGAATTGATGAGGATCTAAATTATATGTCAGAGTTTTCAGCAAAAATTGAACACACTGATTGTACTAAACCACCTCCATTTTTCCATCCTGGCGAACATCACATTGTAAGAACACTTTGTATTTCCTATATTTTTACTTTCAGGAGCCATAATAACTTATTTGCAGTTTCGTGGGTTTGGCATTTCTAGGTTGATATGACACGCCAACATTTTGAACGCATACTGAGACGTAAATACACGTTTTAACACAAATAAGAGCGTATTTTGCCTTAATGGCCGTCCTCAAGTAACACGACAGCCAGTTAGATTCACTTTCCTCGCTATTAGTGCGCTCATCCCGTAATATTTCCTCGTGCACTGACACATTTGACCATATTTTCCTAATGCACGGCGCACCAGTAACTCACCGCAGACTACACCCAGCGAAACTCCATACGCACATTAACGTTGAACTCCATGTTTTCTAACACATCACTTAGTTATAGGTTGATGGGCTAATACTGGTGTTGGCTATACCCAGTCACGTGGCTCTGTGCCAGCAGCGCAGTGGAATTGTTTTGCCTTTAATAACACCACACTCGCCGGTGTTTTCTGCGAAAATATCGGTGACCATATTTCACCACAGTTCAGGTTCATTGTCTGACATGAACTTCTTATCCCCATGTGTCTGCTGCTCCATCCCAACCCCAGAAATAGTCGTAGATAGCTTCATATCTGGAAGCTATCTGTCCGCATGCCCCAGCCCATTGAGGGCTGTGGGGTGCAGGGTTGCAGGCAGGCCTTATGGACAACTATGGGGTGTCTTTGACCAGCTTTCTCTTGACACATACATTCAACTGCAGTCCCTTCCCGGCGACGCTTTGAACTCCCCAAGCACCGCTGAGTTGCAACAGTCGTGCCAAGTATTGTAATTTTCAAGAAAATTCTCCCAATGTAATTAATTTCCAGCATATCGATCGGTGTAGATTTTAAAAAGGGACACTCAGCGTTAATCCACAGGGGGATTTGCATACGTGGGGGTGCTGACCGGCCCGGACGGAGGTCACACTAAATCACCCCGAGATCTCAGCGCTGCCCCCGGGTTCATAAGGTTATTGTGTCTGGCCACAGTGAGTTATACCACTGAGGAGGGGGGGGGGGTATACCACTGAGGGGGGGGGGGGGGGGGTAATCACGAATAGGCTTAAAAGCATCTGCCTGGTGTTTAATGTGGTAGTGCTTGAAAACTAAAGCTGTCTTCCCTGTGTCGTTTGTGGAATAAAACGCACAGCTCAATACAGAATCTCTTAAGGACAGCCTGGGACTCCATGTGGGACCAAACAGCCGACACCAGCGGTTATGCTGCTTGCCTTTACAGCAGTTTATAAGCAGTAGAGCACGCATGCTTGGGCTGTGTGGAAAAAGGCAGAAACACCGTAATACACTAACAAGCCTTTTATGCTTTTGTCTATATCGGCGCGTGGCTGCACAAACCCACTGGTGAGCACCAAAACGCACGGCTCGCCTGCGCTGCCGCACAGGCTCATTTTCTGACGGTTTATGTCGCTTGTGCTCGACTATTGACTTCACCTCCTGCTAATAAATGTGATTGTTTCCAGCGGCCCCGTGTCCTATAGGCTCCCCGGAAGAGAGAAAAAAAAAAAAAAAAAACAGGCCAAGGCTGGTCTATGGAGAGAGGAGCAGCGAAATGACTTAACAGCTTACGCACGGAGTAATTAGGTCACATTACATCCAGTGTAATTTCAGATTCATCAGTGCCGTTTATGTTTCCTTATACTTGAATCCCCAGAGTCCAGGCATGAAGAGCAGCGGCCTTCAGGCCTGGAGCTGCACTATATGCCACCCTGCCCCATCACTTCTCCCCCGGCTGTCCCCAACACTGTCCCCACTGCATTAAACTGCACACTCGTGTTGACTGTTGTGTAAGGACATCAGCAGATGTATATATTTATATATATATCTCCACCCCAGTGTTGTGCAAAGCCCTTGTCCAGCAGCAAGCCGCTTGTTTGCTCTGTATGACAGTCCCACCAGCCCCAGTGGCTCAGTGTGATGTAGCATGTTTGGCCAGAGTGTTTGTTCATTCCACTTTGTCAATAACACGTAAAGGTTGATGTGGAGTGATAACCACCGTGCTTTCACCGGATGTAAATTGGGGATTGCAAAATTTGCTCTGAAGCAGAGTTAAGCTCCACGTGAGGCTAAAGAAATATAAAGATACATGACCATGTTTTGTTTTTGTTTTTTTGTGTCGTGGCAACACGCGAGTATTTAAATGCAAAACCTTTTGAAATAATTGAAATGGAAAATGTGATGTTTTCTCCAGCTCTGCGCACGTCACTGTGTGCTTGATGACATTTGTTAAAATAATTTTTCATTGTTAATAATGCATTGGACATCTACACAGGTTGTTTCTTGTTTTCTCCCTCGACTTGAGAGGGGAAATAAACTTATGTCAGAGTCAGGTTCCGTTCCACAGCTTGATGTACCTTGGGGTTTTTAGGAACTTGACAAATCTAACCACAGTGTTCTTTGTGTGTGCCTGTGTGTGTGTCCCTCAGACGCCTGCGGCCTGTCGGACGCAGCTCACATCGAGAGCCTACAGGAGAAATCCCAGTGCGCCCTGGAGGAGTACGTGAGGAGCCAGTACCCGAACCAGCCCAGCCGCTTTGGGAAGCTCCTGCTGCGGCTTCCCTCTCTGCGCACCGTCTCCTCGTCGGTAATCGAGCAGCTGTTCTTCGTCCGCTTGGTAGGTAAAACTCCTATTGAAACCCTCATCAGGGATATGCTATTATCCGGGAGCAGCTTCAACTGGCCTTACATGTCCATCCAATGATCCTAATATGAAAGTGGAAAAAAGAGAGGGAAAAAAAGGACCAAAATTCAGCGCCCCTCAGCCCATCCTCCTCCAAGAAGAACTATATATAGGACCTTTTCTGAGAAACTTGGAAGACATAACTTTTTTCTGTCTTCTGGGACTGTGATGGAATACATAATGTACAGAAAAATATCGGAACTGGACTTAACACCTGTGTAAATCCACCGTCATCATCAAGAACAATACTCTTCATTTTGTAAAATACTAGTCTTTATTTTCTTTTTTTTTTGTAAAAAATACAAATAAAATGAAAAACATCATATGCGCAGTAAGAAAAAAAGAATCAAGACTTAGCGGGAAAATAATGTTTCCAAGCAATTATAAGAATTGTCCTGTGTCTATGTACCTCTCTGTTTTGTATTTTTTCTGGTTCTAAACCAGGGTTTCTGTGATTCTATACTAATAATTTTTTGATATAACCTTTTGCTTCTTATAATGAGTGCGATATATGTTGTCGAAGCTATGTTCTCCAAGAATTAAAATTGAAGTGAGAATTTAAAAACAGAAAAATAAAGAAATTTAGACAAATAAGAAACAGTCTAATCGCTATGACAATATCAACACTGATGGTTGAACTTTTTTCCTTAATTGATGCTATGGACCTGCAACAGCAGCAGCAGCAGCAGCAGCAAACTGACCTCCAGGACATTTTTACTGAGAGGACCGTCTGGGGCGCCTGTCCCCCGGGCCACGAATGCGCGTGGAGTCGATCATCAGTCAAAGAGGAGAGACATGAAAATCAAAAGCACTTTTAATATATCATTTCAAAATACATTTTGTTTGTTTCGTCTTGGAAGAAATTTTCATTGTTTCCTTGAATTTTATTGGTTGTTGCCTTCAATTTGCTTACTCCATGATGCAGCTTTTTGCAGAAGGGTCGGTTGATGAAGTTGTGTGATGGTGACTGTACTATTAAAAAAAGAAATAGGCAACGATGTCTCCTTCTCAAGCATTTTCCTGGAAGCTATTGACGAGGTTCTCGGGCTTGTTTTACTCTCTGTGACTCCTATGACAAAAAGGCGCTAAGTGCAGCCGATATCCAGTTGAGTCAGTACACCCTGTAATGCCCTGCACATAATTCTGAGTACAATGTTTACCTCCATTACACCTACCAGTGAAAACGAGGTGCTACACGGGATTAGGTGTGGTAATTACACAACGCTTGCATACCTTATATTTCCACAAAGTCACTGACATAACTGGCAAAAGCGAGCACAAAGGAGGAGAGGCTGTGAGGAACCATATACAGCAATGAGCCCTGTGCCAACCTGCGAGCGCATTAATGTTTAATATTTTTCCCAGACAGCCGAGGGAAGCCTGCGCACCACACAGAGCCACCTCTATCCTACCTCCTGTGGCTTAATCAAGGTGATTCTCCACAAACCAAACAATACCCCCCCACCACCCTCTATCTCTGTCTTTCTCTCTCTCTCTCTCTCCATCCTTGTTCTTTAAAAAAAACGCACTGCCTTGATAGAGCATGGCTCGGTATTGATGTGGGCGTCGTTTGGCAAAAGGGTTAGGCCCCGCTGCAAAGCTGCTGTGATATGCGTGATCAATCTGGAAAATGTATTTTACAGCATGTAAGCCAGTCGATAGGAACACCGAGTGTGATGCATTGTGTGGGAATGGAGAGGAGGAAGGAGAGAGAGAGAGGCAGAGAGACTATGGAGGGAGGCGGTGCAGACACGATTTAGAGAGGAGAAACGTGTTTGCGATGCGCGTGTACCTGCGCGCGTGTGCGTGCGTGCGTGTGGTGAAAAGATAGAAAGAGATGTGGCCTTGGTTTTGCCTGATACATTCAGAGTGTAATGAGTACATCGATAAGTCCTCAACGTGTTAGATGGGTTACATGGAGTTTCTGTCCTTGCATTGGTCCGTCTCAGTGTGCGCGTGCGTGTGTGCGTGTGTGTTCGTCCCTTCATTTTGTGTCTCCATACACTCACTCAAACGACGAAGCCCAGTTATGGACCTGGATCCATCCATCCCTGTCGCTACTGCATTACACACACGCGCGCACACGCACACACACCTTCCAGAGCTAAAATGTGATAAACTGGAGGGCGTTATTGAAGAAGGACAAAATGGGGTTTCGGCGTGACAATTATTAAATTTGCCTGTTAGTCGTCCCCTCCTCATCATCGGACGTGTTGCTCGTGCGCCATATTGGCCACATCTTCCTCCGCGGGAGGGACAGGAGGACAGGAGCAGAACTGCATGTATAGCAAAGGCTGAATTTCATAACGCCATATTTGTTATCTGCCTTGTAGGGTGGAGGGGGAGGGGAATCTGTGCCCGTGGGTTATTTGTTTGCGTTGCCTTGTCTTGTTCAGACGCAACAGTATTAAGGCTTTCATTATAGTGGGCGCTGGTGCTGGAGCGATGCTATGGGTCCGCGCGTCAGGCTGTCCTCAGATGCTCTCTCTCCCTCACAAGAACACAGTTTTGTACTCTCGTGATTAATGTGACATATTGTACCTGTTAGCCCTCCAGTCTGCACAGTGTGCAGCAGCGGGTCAGTTGTCACGCAGCCTTGATGCTGCTTACTCCACAAACACAAATGTGACATTTCTTCAGGTTATAGCGTTGATGTTTTTTAAAATCTCTCCTTGTGGTGGAAAATAATCCCCCATCAGACAGAGGTCAGGTGCAAGTTGCAGAATAACACTGGGCCCTTTCTCTGCGTCACGCTGGAGCCATTTCAGACTTTATATTATCTTAAAATAAATAGACAGACACAAATCAATCACACCCTGAAACAGACGATCACCAAAGCTCACTAATTATTTAGCGTGTTTGTCTGCCTCTTATATTTTCCGGGGCAGCATTTGAGAATAAATATTTGGGCTTTTTTCAAGGAGAAATGAGTTTGGCCTCACCGTGGCCATCATCACAAACAGCCCAGGTCCGTGTTGTTCTGTTCAGATCTGGCCTAAATTGTTTGCTGGGTTATTAAACGCAGCTTTCAGCCAGTTGTCTCCACATAATGTATTCTAAATCCCTCCAGAGCAACTATCTTTTATCCTCTCGTTGAGTGCATTCTGTTACACAATTGTTACACGACAGGCTATATAAAGCAATAGTTCAAAAACACGCGCAATTGTGGCATGTGTTCCTAATTAGCGATTTCTGTACAGGCGATAGCAGCAAAGCGCAGGAGGGCTCTAGGAAAAGGGAGATATTCTGTTTAGGCTCTGGACCATATTCCACTGTTTTCCACTCTGACAGAAGCTCAAATTAGTGCGTTACGCAACACTTCAAATGTTGAAACAATAAGCTTCAAATGTCATCTTTAGTTTTATTTTATTTTGTCCAACCAGACGTTTATCATCCTCCGATGTGATGACAACATGATTAGTGCTCGCAGTGAATTAAATAAAGGCAAATGGATGAGGGACAAAGTGCAGAGTAAATGCACCGTCAGGTTGGACTGAGGCTGCGGTGGGTAAAGGAGATGGATATGTGGCACACTATAGGCCCCATTTGTGTCTGTAATTTCGGAAACTCCGGTTACCAGAGTGTTACTACGAAATGAGTTAAATAACCATTTACCTTTGTCTGGTTTCATTCATCAAACCACAAGTGGAGGACTCCGAACACGAGGGGGCTATTTGTTTGCTTTACACAAGCAGCTGGGTGCGATTTCACGTTTGAGATATCTGTCTGAAAGCGAAACATTTATTATCCCAACTTGTCAGGGAACCTATTTCTCCAAAACCCCCTCAATGCGAGCCAATGGGTTTTTATGCAGAGGTGGAAATGTCCTATTGGCGTTACACGTCACTTCATTTCACTTAGCGTAGCCTGGTTTCCCCGGTCACATTTGACAAATACTGTTGTTTGAGACAATAACAATTTCCAAATAGCTGCTCCGCGTATGAATGGGGGGCCCTGTGAAGTATGACACGGCTTATTTCTCATATTGTCTTGTGCGTAAAAATGATGACAGCAGCAGACAACAAGTGCTGCGCGCCGCTCGCCTGCCCCGCACCTCATCCACGCGAACCTGCAAAATGGCTGGGAACGGTATACGTACAGGGGAGGACACATGTCCAAAAACTAAATGGATTCCCGTGTGATGTGCGTGTTTTATCTGAGCAAACAGCCCGAGTTCCGTGTTGTATTGGCTGCACATGGTCAATGAAGAGAGGCACATCTTAAGATTACAACAAACTGCTCTGAGATCTGTCCGCGGACCTTATAGACAACCTCCATGGATCAAATCCAGCCCCTGCAGGGTAGAAACTCTCCCTGGATGTGAATGCAACATAAGGGGGTGCATCCCCGGGGGCGCCTCCCTATGCGCGTGTGTCTGTACGCACTCCCAAGTTCCCAATGATTGTCGCAACTGTATAGGCAGCAGGGTTTTTTTATACATACGTGTGAGGTCCCTCTGTATGTATGTGTGCGGGCGCGTTCATTGTATGCCCGTGCGTAAAAGCTTGTATCCACTGAGCTTGTGTGCGCGCGCTACCGGCTGAGGGAGAGCGAGCGAGCGAGAGAGAGAGGTGGTTGTGAGAAAGCCCGGATCGCTGTGTAAGCGGATCCCTTTGTGTTGATTTAGGAAGACGTCTGCTGTATATAACGTTCAAGGCTGATAATATCATTGCCTGGCCAGATAAATAAAGCATTGGCCAAAACCATCGGGTCAGCTATCGATCCGATTTTTCTCCCCGAGAGAGAGAAAGGGAGAAAGAGAGGGAGACAGAGGGGCGGGGATGGAGGGTGAGAGGGGAATAGGAGGAGAGGGGGGATTGAGAGAGAGAGAAAGGGAGAGAGACCTCACTCATTAGCATTCCACAGCCATGGACTAAACGCTGACAACTAACAGAGATATCCAGCTCTACACCACTGCATGCATTTTCCCCCTTTGTCTTCTTCCCCCTGGCCCTTCATTTCCAGCGGACAGATCTCTCGTCACAGCCAGCACATTTTTATTTATGCCGTCTCCACTCATGCTTTTTTTCTGTGCACGAATGGACCCCGTGCACAAGAGAGAACCCCTTCCAGTAAAACAGAGAGAGCGAGAGAGAGCGAGAGAGAGAGAGAGAGAGAGGAGGGGGTGATGTTGTAAAAGCTGTGCAGAAGTGACAGCGCTAAGCACACAGGCTTTACTTAGGAGGGATACAATTGTGTGTGACTTGACAAAATAGAAGTAGAGACGTTTGAAAAAACGCAACCTTTACTGCTTTTAATTAGATATTTGACAATGTGGATTGTTTACTAGTCAATTTGTACACGTAGATTGTGTTTTTTAAAGGGTGGAACATTTGCCGAAAATGTTTTATCTTGGAAAGCTGTGTGGGTCTAATCCTTTATAAATCCTTTTATTGTTGTTCTCTGAAAGCTGTAGGATAAATTAAGTATTTCACCCGAAGAACAAAAGCATTAAATTCAAAATCTGTCATGTTTGAAAAGTTGTGGGGTTTTTTTTGTTTTTTTTTTTTGCATTAGTGGCCTTTTAAATTATCCACAACTTTTGTTTACAGGGTGAAACCTGGTTTTTGGGGATAAATTCACACGCGTAAAATGCGTAAAAGTAAAACAGACACCACTGACATTTCGTGGACAACTTCTTTATTTCTCAGATAACTATATCCTAATATGCGATCCAGTCTTTACCCAACAATGACAGCTGTTCATCTGATAGTAACTTCTTTCCAAGTTTTTCTCCCCTCCCACCCCGGGGCCCCCGGTCTCTGTCTTGCTTTGTTGTTTTTAAAATATGCATGTCTCTCCGGAATGCCAGTCACGGGTCCAAACTTTGTGTGTCCCAACCTCCCACATGATGAAATGATCCTTTTTAAAGCGGGCTCAATATGTCTCAATCTGCACTCGTCTTCCCTCTGCAAAGCTTCTGAGTGCGGGACGCGGCCCAGAAATATATTAATTAAATCGCGCGACCACGCGAGTGTTTTTTAGCGCTGAGGAGGAGGAGGCGACGCGCTGGATCGAGTCAAACTCTGTCAGCGACGGATGGATGAAGATTCACGGCAGGAAAAGAAAAAAAGTAAGGCTCTTTTTGACGCTCCCTCTCTCCCTCTCTCTCTCTGCCTCTTCGTCTCCCGTGTGTGCGTGTGTGTGTGTCTTTGTGTGTCTTTTGCACTGTGTTCTTGTGTGTTCCTTGGACTGAAACGGATAAAGCCAGGGGGAGTGAGAGAGAAAGAGAGGGAGAAGTGTGAGAGAAAGGGGAGGAGGGATATATATACCTAAAAAGTGAAAGAGGATGGACGTGTGTCCGTGTGTGTGAGTGTGTGTGCGCGCTTGTCATCAACAATAAATTAATCAGCACGTGGCATTAAACTCCAGAGCGCTCTCTCTCTCTCTCTCTCTCCCCCTTGTTAGACGAAGAGAACGTGCATATATGTGTTTTCATGCGTGTGTGTGGGACATGAATCCTGCGTGGAATAAATCACACTCTACCTTCCAGGGAAACAACAGACAGGCCCGGGTGATTGGAAAGGAAATGCTTGGTTTTAAGAGGGGACGCGTGAATCGGATGTAACAGATTGTTTGCAGGTCAAGAGGAACTCCTAATTTCTCCAGTCAAGTTTGGCACGATGTGTGCGTCTGCGCGCGTGTGTATTTGCGTGTTAGTCAGCGTGCGAAGTGATGCCACGATAGAAGCGACTTGATGACGTCAGGGCGGATAATCATTAGCTGTTGATGAAAGTTGGGAGGAGGTGGTGGGAGAAGCTGGAGCTGAAACCACTTAACCTGTTGCTTCTGGTCCAAACGCAGAGAGGCAACCTCAGCACTAACATCCCATGAGCCCTGCAGTGGATCATCCCATAATAAGAGAGTCAACAGTCACAGGGATATCACAAACAACTTGAATTTTCTTTTTTCTGATCACTGTCTTCATATTTTTCATTTCGATTTTTAATAGACATCCCAACAGTGTCGATTCTGTCAACATGCAGTAAGGCCTGGGTTTACATACCTGATAACGCCTGGGCTTTTCAGCAATATTTACTACTTCTCTTTCTAATACTCTCCAGATGGTGTGTGTGTGTGTCGCTATAGTCAGCGAGCGCCTCAATTTTTACTCAGCAGTGTTTTGTTGCAATTACGTCAAATGCTGAGGCAGAATTTATTGGTGACCCATTTTCTCTGCATTATATGCAAAAAATATATACCTAAAAAAAGTTCAGGCCACTCCACTTTATGTGCATGTTAAGTCTTTTTTTTTTAAACAACTCTAAAGTTTACTTTTAAGACACAGGGGGAAAAAGAAACAGCTTAAAATTCTCATCAAAAGTACGGAGCTCCAATAGCACCCACTTCATGGTTTGATGGATTAATAGACAAAACACACAGGCCGCATTCATGCCTGACCAATCTTTGTTGTAGCTGGGCTGTGCTGGGGTTTTTTTCAGCCAGTCACTCAGGCAGAATAATGCTTGTAAAGATATAATCCACTGAGCCTATAACCTCTGTAGTCCCCTGCTATATTATCCACCGACAATGCATTGGTAAGCTTTACAACAGGTATCCAGCCTCGCCACTAAAACACGTGCAAAAGTGTCGGTGGGTAATAATCTGGTCAATAGACTCATGCAGTTTATCGTCTGGGGTCTATAGTGTATTTAGCAAAAAAATATAAATGTAAATCTCTATCTATCTATCTATCTATCTATCTATCTATCTATCTATCTATCTATCTATCTATCTATCTATCTATCTATCTATCTATCTATCTATCTATCTCATGTTGTTGTGTTTAGCTGCTGCATACTGTAGGTGCATTATGATTTAGTGGAACAATGCATTGAGGAGTATTTTTCATCTGTGTCACTGAGAACTGAGCTCCTGACAGTGGTAAGGTTTCCCATTGACTCCCTTTAGTCTCTTTCTCTCTCACTCCCTCTTTATCTCACCTCAGAGGACACGCGCCATGTTGATAAATACGTGTCTCTTTTCCATCTTACTCAGCACCATCCATCAAATTTGTATGTCCGTGTTACACTGCTGTGCATAAAGGAAGGAACGGAGGGAGGAGATGGAGGAATAGTCGTGCAGACACACAGCTCCAAAACAGCAACAAGGAGCAAGGGATGTGTTTCTTTCTTCCTGACTTGATCACTCGCTCTGTGCTCTGGTCGTGTCAACGTGCTGAATTGTCTTGAATCCAGCTATGCCGTGTTTTCTGTTTGAAGATGTAGAAGTGGCCCTTTCCCTGCGCTCTGTGGGTTAATAACCTCTTATACGCACCATAACCACTGTGTTTTTTGGATGGTGGTAATGTGGTAATGCTGTTGGATAGATACGTTCCTCTGGCTCGCCCAGGGCTTGGACCAGTCTACAGAAAGACCAGTCGCCCCCTGGTTGCAAACTCTTTGTGGCCCCACATACCGCTGCTGTGATTATAGAAGTGCCTCCTCTCCCTTGTTAAAGGAGCAAAGCTCTAATCTAGCCTCTGTGTCGCCCCCAAAGCCAGCGTGCTATATGTGCGTGTGCAAGAAGTGCAGTGGGGGTGGGTCGGCGCGGGAGAGGAGAGAAGAAGTGGGGAAGGGTGGGAGAGAGGGAGAGCAAATAGGAGGGGGGTTAGAGCGGAGTGGCCCTTTCCTTCGTTTGAGTGACACGACCCCTCTCCTCTCTTCAAAGGCCATGCAGAAATAAACGCATCTCATTTGAATGGCGATTCTTTTTTTCTTGCTAGTATTTCACCGTCGTGATTTCTGGAATAGGAATGTGGATTTGTTTTTTTCCACAATATTGAATTCAGGGATGGTCCTGGTGGCAGGGTCTTCAATATTCCCATCTCTCCACATGCAGCATTCTGCAGCCGGGGTGGTATTTTGTCCATGACTACACCACCACCACCACCCATACCACCCCCCTCCACTCCTGCAGCCACCTACCCCTGTCCAAATTCATTTGCATCCGCTGATGATATCAGTGAAGAATCGCTGGCACCATATGAGGCAGGGGGGGAGAGAGAAGGCTTATTTGGATAAAAACTGGACCGCAGAGTGGACACGGCCCTAAAGGTCAGTCGTCCATTCATGTCAAGGTGGCAGGGGGTGTGTGTGTGTGTTGGGGAGGGGGGGTCGGCATGGGATTGCCAAAGAGGCTTATTTGAAAGCGGGCGTATATGTGGGGCGAGGGGGGGTGAAAAAAAACACAAAGCTCGCCATACTTCAAATAATGTGCCCCGTCACATCTTCACTATCCTCTCCAGTGGGTGTCTGAGGTGGGCCCTCGTGTTGTGCATGGTCTGCAGAACATGCTGCACAAAAATAAGACGTGCATGGGCCCCAGAGTGTGAACCACAGAGATTTAGGTGCACAAAAGAGTTGGGCTTTCCTAAATTCTCCCCTTCCTCTGATTTGTGCAAATTCAGTGGTGGATGGGTTGAAGTGAAGAGGCCACTGCAGTGGTCAGAAAGTTCCTTCAGTGCCTCTGATGTGCAGCCTGTTCACTTAGTCTCGCGGTGAAGTTTACAGCACTGCAGCGGTGGGGAGACACAGAGGACCCTTTTAAAGGCTTTCCTCATAGAACCAGGGGTTTGCCATGGACGCAGCAACGCTATAATTTTCAAGTTTTGTAAATACTGGGGATTTACTTCCACTGGAAAAAAGAAAGAGGAGAAATAGGGAAGAGTGTTAACAAAAATGTATGTGTGCTCAAAATTTATTATGAATAATGGAAACTTTTGTTGTATATTCCTTCAGCTTTTTATGAAAGAAAACCACCATCTGCCACATTGTGTAAAATAGACGACCATGTCACATGTAGCAGATAAATATTTTACACATATTTCTCCACATTAAATAATAAATGCACACACACACACACACACACACACACACACACACACACACACACATCATAATCATCATCATCATAAAAATTAGAGTGGAAGGAGTCACAATTTCATTCTAATTATTTTTTATATAACTGCATTAGTGGTCCAGTTAGGCTGTGCCCGTCCAGGACAAACTTTATTCTCACATGAGCTGTGTGTGTGTGAGAGAGAGAGGGAGAGGGAGGGAGGGGTGGAGGGTGGTTATTGAAAGCCTCGAGCGAACCAAAAAATTGTCACAAATTGCTGGTTGTCGAGCAGCGAGTGACAAGATAACGAATATGAGAATTTTTGCCCCTGACACCTCGGTTCATATATCACTGCAAAAGCCGACTAATCACTCACACGCTGTCTTTAGTATTATTACACTTCAATGTCATGTTTAAGTGACGTGTCCGAATTGGGAATTTAGAATCATTTCGCCTCATAAAAAAGCAGACAAAGGATTTTCTTTATTTGATAATTTGGTGGAGACGATTGAACCACGAGAACTTAGCACTTCTCCGTGTGCACGATAATAGTGAATGATAATAAGTTCAGCTGCAGTGAGCAGAAATGAGATGAAACACGCGGCAGCTTGAACGTTTCACATGCAGCATTGATTGCTGCGCTAATCGTGTTTGCGCCACCAGGCTCTTCCACCTCTGCTGATATCATGATTATTACTGCTGATATTGTATGTGGCTATGGAACGACTCGCTGTTATTGCTCCGCCATCACCAGTAATGATGGTCAACTTGCTTGTGTGTTTATATGAGACAGTGGTCTGCGGTGTGTGGAGGAGGAGATCACAGCGAGTGGAAACATGCCACTGACCATTTCACACACACACACACACACACACACACGCTCCTGCACTTTTCCTCCCCCAGTGTTTTTATTCTATCTGGTCAAACCACTCCTCTTAACGCCCCTCAGCAGACATACTGTTTAATACTATAAAATTGATTTGCAACTATGTACTCGCCAGAAGATGTATTGTTTGCTTGTGCCACGCACACGCGCACGCATCCCCCAGTAAAACGCTGTGATGGAGCTTGAGAGCGATATCGATTGATTTTTGTCAAGTGGGGGGAGTCACAAGCCGCCCTCACCCTCCCTCACCCACTGTGACATTAAAACTTCTCCCAATTTTCAGCTGTGCCACTGGGCCGCAGGTTTGACCCCTGGGAGGCTCATTAAAATACAACCCCAGTTACAATCATTTCTTTTTTTTTTAAGGTTGCAGACTTAACATTGATACGCCGAATGACACGCCTGAATAGCACAGACCGGCACGGCACGGGATCAGGCTATATGTCGTGCAAGATAGACAAAGTTTCTGGTGTTTGAAAGGCGCTAAACCGCTGCGCTTTGTTGTGGCGTCCCTCTGCGCCCCTGTGCGCGCCGTGTGAGTAAAGACAGTCTCTCTCTCTCTCTCTCTCTCTCTCAGACCCTGTTATTGTTTCTACCTTTGTTTGCTAGATGGCGCTCTGCGTTGTGGGACCCTCTGACACAAGCACCGCCTCATCCCCTCTCCCTCTCCTCGCTCTCTCCTCTCGCAGCTCACAGCTCGCCGCACCGAGGTGCGTTTCCATGAGCCATTTTTTTTCAAACAGGACATTTTCAGCTGCCGCAAACGGCTGTAATGAATATAATGTATAAATCCCCACTGCTCTGTATAGTGGAGGGAGTTATATTATAATTGCTGCATCCTATATGTCGACTGTGATTTTTGTGTGTGTGTGTTGGTTTTGCTAAGCTGTGCCGATTAAAACCACGCGAGCAGTAATGCATTTAATTTTAATGCAAACCCATAATAACGCAGACTATCGCGCAATATTTGAGCTTCGGATAATTAATTGTTTGTCTTAGCAATGTAACGTTGCGGAACATGTGCACTGAATCAAATTTAAATGTTGAAAGGGAGGACTTGAATGATCCATTTTCAAATAAACGTCTCAGTAATTAAAACACACATGCACACTCTTAATATGATGCAACAATGGCAAAATATCGATTATCCAACATCTACACTGCAGAAATATTTAGCAAATAAAAATCTTTATTATGAGCTGTTAACCATCATAACACACGATGACAACATGCTGCTGGAAGAATGCAAACAGAGGCTAGAGCCTGCATTATAAAAAGAAAACAATTAATTAAAACTAATCTGCCAGTGTAATTTTGCAACTTTAAAATGTTACTGTGTGCGTGTGTGTCCCCTGGTGTGTGACTATATAATGCGTTTTAGATGAGGGTACGAGCATAAAGCGTTGTGTTGTTTGCTGAGTGGTCCACTCTGGTCTGAAATATACTGCTGCAGTTACACTTTCACTAAATAGCAGCTTGTCCGCGTGAGACGTTGATGAATGTGCCTGAGACTTGGAGAGGCTTTTACAGCTGTCTTAAAAAGCGCCGTGGCCCCAGACCAGCCGCAAACACATCAGGTGCAGACAGGGGCCTCACAACACGCACACACACGGGCACGCACACACACGCGCGCACACAACCGACTTACAAAATATTTTTATTCTGAGGTGTTTTATTTAAAGACGTGTTTGCGTGAAGTAAATTAACGTCTCAATGAGGATTACATTATTTAATCATTTTTTGTACTTGATTTATGGTGAATTTTAAATGTTTGGATTATCTTTATTTTTGCCACACGCATCACAGATGACAGATCTGCCAGATGACAGATTTTGACTTATGCTGCTTCAGATGAGCACAGTGCACGTGCAGGGCTGTGGTTTTTGGACTCCTCTCATCAATGTGGCTTCTTTAGTCCCTAAAGCAAGACATTTAAAGCACAAATAAAACTCCTGCCGGCTGTTGTGTGCAGAGCTGATCGATTTCATTACATGTGGAATATTTTCAAGGGAGTCCAACTTGTTTAAACAGTGTATTTATAGTGGCCCTGAGTAAATGATATACCTCACACTTCACAGGGTCACTTCAAGTTCACGGGACAATGTTACCACAGACAGTGTTGTTGATTGAGCTGTACTACACGCGCAAACACGCGCGCGCGCGCACAGCCTACCCCCGTCGAATCCTGGGTGGTGTGGCACAGCAGGTTTGCTTGCACTGTATACGAGGGTCTCTCCTCTCCACCTGCAGCCCCCCCACCCTCCCACCCCCAGAAGAAGGGTAAAGAAAGCCAGTCAGGTGTTTACCTCACAGCCCACGTCTCTTCTTCTCTTATGCTATTTACACGAGCTTGGGCCAACACGTCATTAGGGAAGCAGGATTTCAATTATTTTTTGTGGGCCCATCATACATTTTTGAGTGCTTGAGTAAGACTCTCTTGGTATTTGTTTTTCCTCGACTTAACAAGCCATCATCTCACGCATGCATATAGAGCTCAGAAATCCCGCTGGCAAAGGGCGGGTTGCGGGTTCAATTAAGGTGGAATAATGCATGGGGACAAAGCTTAAGATGACCTCGATTGAAAATGATCAAAAAACGCATTCACCAAAAAAAAAAAAAAAAAAAAAAACCCACACGCACACACACATAGACCCGCACGCACGCACACGCTGCAGCCTCTTTGTTTTTGACTTAACGCCGCTGCCTCTTTGTATCTGCACTGAGGCATATCTGCCTCCCTGAAATCGCAAGCTACTTTGATTCTGCAAATAATTCCAACGCCTGAATATAAAGCTAAGAATTTAATACCACCCAACCTATGTAGAGACTAATTCACTCTTTTTTTGACACTCCTTTCTTTCCCTCCTTAATCGAATTTGCCACATTTAAGCTGGCGTGTGGATTTTGAGGCATAAGCAGCCATTTGGGCTCTATCCATGGAATGACAGAGAATACGGAGGTTTGTCATAGTTTCCTTAAGTAGAAAACAAGATATTTCAGCGGCACAGTGGGATTTTAACGAATTAAAATATCTCACTGCTTGCTCGTGATAAAAAAGGTATATGGGATTGAGGCGCTCGCTTGTTAAGTAACTTGCTGTCAGTATAGTTAGCAGGGCTGTGATATGGACGGTGGCTGCAGAGCCTCATCTCTCGGGGTTTTAATTAACAAGCTGTCTCAAAGCTGTAGAGCTCCATCAAACAGACTCTCTCTCTCTCTCTTTCTCCCTCCATCTCTCTTTCTCCACCACTAAATCCTCCTCCCGTCACTGCCTCGGGCTCTCTCTCTCAAACTTTAGACATGCTGGTCCTCAAATCAACTTGTTACCACAGTATGCGCACCAGCTGATAGGGTGCAACTATTCGGAGGAGATTTGCAAAATAAAAAGGAGAAACACGTCAATTGCATGTTTGCACGTGTATCCCAGCAGCAGACGTGCACGCAGAGTGTTCTGTCGGGTTTCTGACTGGTGTGTGATGGGGTGAGACTATTCTGCTCTGAGAAAGAGGATGAAATCCTTCAGTCTGCTTCTCAAATGCAACTTTGACCTGCAGAAACACGCAGCGATGTTTTACACTCTTTAACAAACCCAACTTTTGGATTTGTGAAAAGGCAGCAGGCAGGTGAACTTTTGAAAAGGCATTAGTGTCATGCAACTCGCACTGGAGCTGGAGGCAAACTTCCTTTTTCCTTTTTTTTTTACTAAGTTAACATATTAATATTTCAATACAACCACAACATGCTACACAGAGCCAGGAGCATGTTGCATGAAAGTCTCCATAGCTGCACCAGTGAAATGCTATTTAAACCTTAATGCATCAGTAATAGTGATGTAGTGATATTAAATATAATAGCAACACTCACAAAATCATCGGTTTTACTTTGAGGACATTTCAAACACTACTCATCTGCTTTAAATAACATTTCCAGTGCAGGACTTTTATTAATGGAGGTGTTTTTATGCAGTGAGCTGCAGCTACTTCTCAGTAAAAAGGAATTTGAACACTTCCTCTACAACTGGAGAATATTGTTTTAAGAGTATATGTGATCCTCAACTTTTATATCACTGGATCAAATGTGGTCAGTTGGAAAACCAGTGAGCAGAGCGGAGTTTAAGTTGAGTAATAGACTGTGGGAAGTCGTGCCGGGTGCGGACAAGCTCTTAAACGATAAAAACAATAATAAGACATCAAATAATGAAGTCTTTGTGTGAGTGTTGTTTACATAGACGGTCAGCGCAGCGGCCAATGTAAACCCTCGCTGATTTACCACAGAGAGGAAGGGAGTGCTGGCTTCACAGGAGATTTGTCTTTTGGTGGAAAAAGCAAATCTCTCTCTCCCTCTCTTTCTCTCTGCCCGTCTCTCTCCCTCCCTCCCTCCCTCTCTCTCTCTCGCTCTCTTTCTCTGCCTATAGTAAGTTGGTGTCGGGCTCTCTCACCACCGTGGCCCAGACGAGGGGGGTAATTTGATAGCGAGGCAAGGTCAAGACAGTGCGCTGTCCATGGTGCTGCGGCGGGGCGAGGCTGGATGTTATCATCAAATTAGACAGGACAAGTTTCAAATCGATGCCACCCCCGGACGTCTGGAGACCGCCAGCAGTCGGAGTTAAAGTCCTAACAAGTCCCCCCTGACAGGTTAACACCTTAACACAAACACACACCTCTGATGCTGCAGCCTGCAGGTCAGCGGCGCTGTGTTGGCGAGATAAGCACCGAGCCCACTGAAGCTCTGAGTGAAATACAGCCCCGAGTTCACTGTTATTTCGGGGAACTGTATACAAGCGACCCGGTCAGTTCAGGCTGGATTTCCTGTTTTATTTTATTATTTTTTTGCTAAAGATTTTTTTCCCACCCACTTGAAGTCCTTGGGCTCGTTGATTTATTTGACAGCCTCCATTTATCCGTGTGTGAGTGAAAATATCAAAGCCCTCCACTCAAACAGGCAGAGATGACGTGTGGTCATCGTTTATTTAAAAAAAATCCACGGACATACGGAGGGTCACAAGTTTAGAGGCTGAAGTAAAAATTTTGACAGTTTATTATAGCGTTAAAAATAAACCCATAAATATTAATATTTGAATATATACCTGTATATATACCGCTGGACGCTGGGCTTTTGATGTCACCATGTACTTTTCCATCCATACATTTTTTTTTATTTTGTAAATTTCAGAAAAAATAAAATGTCACAACTGTATGGAATGAAATTATCTTTGTTTGCATCCCAGCATCCTGAAATACATTTAGATTTTACAGAAGAGAATCTAGAATATAGAAAGTATTTTACCCTTAATTTGTAGTTTTTTTATTGTTAACAGCCTGAAATAGATCTTGAAAAATAGAAATACAAAATACAACATTTTCAGTTTTAGTTGCATTTTTCTATTTTTTTATAAAGTTCACCATATTAGAAACGATGCTGAAATTTGTGTTGATATAAAATTGTACTGTTTGTTAGTTTTACTCTCAAAAATGTGTGAAGTGCCTATAAAACATTCAATATTAATAATTAAATATTGTGAACAACCTATCGGTCATTACACATTTCGAGATGTTTTCCTAATATTATAAGTAAAAAGTTTTAGTTTATCTTTGTGTGTGTGTGTGTTCGACAAAGAATAAGTGCCATTAGTAACAGTCCATTTGTGGGAGATCAGGAGTGAGTGAGTGGAGAGGGGGATCTCAGAGAGGAGAGAGGAGGGCACTGATTAGAGATGCTGCCAATCTGTCACCACCTGACAGCTTTGCTGCGGGGATAAACAGCAATAAAGTAGAGTTGGCCGCTGTGTTGTTAACTTCACACACACTCACACACACGCGCACGCCACCGGAGGAGCAGGTAAATTCACTCAACTCCTCACAGCCCCCCTACCCCCTCGCCTATCATCGCCCCTGTCTCCCTGCCTGCATGTCAAACTACCCCTCCCTCCCTCCCTCTCTCCCTCTCTCCCCCCTCTTTCCATCCTCCCTGCTGACTCAGGTAGCCAAACACAATGAGGAGGACCTCGGCGACAAGAAAGAAAAGCCATTCAACCGGATGGAGAGATTGTGGCGTGGCAGCTCGGAGAAACGTTATATTTGAATGGTTGATAAAGAAACGAAACGGATGGGGAACAAAGTCCGTAAAGCCGTCGGGGTGGGAGGGGGTGGGGGGTGCAAGGAGCGAGGGGAGCGAGGCTGCAAGGTGACTGCAGGCCCCCCTTTAATAACACTATATTAACTCGCTTAACCACGGAGATTCAAAATGAGAGCGGGTTCACTTAAGAGGCCCCGCAAACCATGAAATGCACATCAAAACATACACCTGCCAATCCACCACCTATATCCCTCCAAGCCCCCACCCGCCCACCATCTCCCCTCTCTCTCCCCTCTCTCCCCACGCGAGCTGTCTGTCATGGTGTGGCCCAGCTAATTTGAGTTCATTGGATGGCAATAACTTCATTTAGACCTTCATCTTCTTTTTGGGATGGATGTAATGAGGATGGAGGCCAGGGTGCTGCCAGTTAAAGGCCGCTCCCTCAGTAATAATAACTTGGATCTTATTCTCACCCCACGCACCGTCGTGTTTATCCTCGGAGGGCTGCGTCCACATGATGAAACTCATCTATAATGTGTGATTTAATATCGCATTGCACTCTGTGGTTTTCTTTTCTTTTCTTTTTTATCCCCCTCAGACATTTTAAACCCAAAAGAGAAGTTTATATGGTGCAGGACCTATACATTGCGGAAATAATACGATCATTGCTGAACTTTATTTTGACGTGTTTTTCTTTCTGTCAATGTGTAAAAAAGATAAATAGTGAAATTTGGGGAAACTTTTATTGTAACGTGTATTTCAGTGCTGTCAATATCTATTATTATTGTTCTACAATAAATATTTAAATTAATAGAATCGATTAAAGAGATGAACAGTAAAATTGGATCTTGAATCACTTGACACTGTCAGATTTAATAACTTATTGCGATTAGAAAAATATTTTTAAAAGGATAAAAGACAATCTCTGAAGATGATGATTCACTGGAAGACTTTGTTCCAGTGGAAGTCGAGGCCTGGCCTGTCAAAGCCAACTAATCGATATGTCTCCAGCTCCAGTGCGATATTGATTCCTGTAGGATTGAACTATAAGGATTTGGGGAAATACCTAATTATTTCTTCAATTAAAGTGCAAAAAAAATATAGTGTCGTTCTCATTCATTCTCATTCGATATGTAACGTTCGCCTGAAATAAGAAAGTGCACTTGATTTCTGCCCCTCGTCGCCAGATACTAAGGTTTATATGAGCCTCACCTGTTTAAAAATCTAATTTCTCTTTTCAGATTTACTTTGCATGCACTTTTGAAGACCACGAGGGCACATAAGAAAACAATAAAATACCAGAAAAGTGCGAGTAAATATGCTTTTATCTAGCAATTTATTATTTTCGATAAATTAATTATTTCAGCAGTCAGGCGATCGCACACTTTTTCGATTGATATTTTTATTTTAATAGTGCAGGTTTTTTTTTATTCTATCCAATTTTATTACAGAATGTTCAGTGTCCTTTGAAAAAATGTGTAATATGTAATGTTTATCTAATTTATATAGTAATGTGTTGGATATTAATTCAGTATTATCATGAAAATAACAACAATAATAATAATTTATGCAGCCAAAGAAGACCTTGCATTTGACTATTTGATAAAATAATGTTATACCTTCAACAATACGATTTGCCTTTAAATGAACGGGATAAAAACTTTCGTCCACATACGTTTGGTTTTCTTTACTATATTCTGTCACTAAAATTAAAAAATAAACCGTAAATGATAATATATATTATAATATATGAAAGTGGATTAAGTTAAAGGCAGGCCAGATGAGTGAAAACTGCAGCAAATTGACTCTCATCTTCAACTTTTAGTCTTGTATATCGTTGTTTAATTGTAACACACACACACATACAGATGGGGGGCGTGCAATCAAATTTGGCATTTGTCTAAGTGATATTTGAAGGTTTTTTGAGGAATGACAAAGTGCTGAATAACACACATTAAGGCCCCAATCATAGGCCTGGAGCTGGAGCCCCCTGCACCCCCCCTGTCAGTCACCGAGAGTAGATGACCACTGTTCTCCGCTGACTGGTCGGTGGCCAGTTAAACCACAGACCAATGATCTGTGTCACACTTTCTTTCCTCCTTTATCACTTGTTTGCCCCCCCCCCCCTAAAAAAAAACCCAGATTCTGGGCCCGTTGTTTAAGTGCGGTGTTGCATTTCCGAGGCTGTGCTTTTACTGCAGGAGTCTCCGGGCCAGCACAGTATCAGAGGAGGTGTAATTGAGGGGGCGGTGAGGGGAGAGAGTAGCGGGCCGCCACCGCCTGAAAGCTGCTATTAAAGCCAAATGGACTGAACACCGTAAAACGGCTCTGCCAACAGCTGTCCCACCATCCGAGCAGACATGCCAGGATCCGCCAGCACGCACCACGCACGCACTGGGCCACGGTGCCGCTGCGGTGGTTACTCACGAGAGGAAAAGTAAAAAAACAGCAAGAAAATATTCCGGCAATATTTTTCTATTGCGTTCAACTCTAGCTAGCACTACTGTTCTGTCCTGGCGACTGATCTCTGGAGGCATCTCCTGATAATTACCCAGAGAGCAAAGAGCGAGGGCTGGGTTGGAATAGTAGATTTCTGCATATTGTCCTAAAAGACAGATGAGATCAAAGGACGGGGAACAGTATATCGTCCCACGTAAAGATTTTGTGCACGTGTCTGCAAGTTTTTTTTTTAATGTAAAGTGCATTTTTTCATCAAAACCTTTACTGACATGGTGTTTTTGCTCTAATACAAGACAGTATCTTATTTGACATTTCTGCTGATGCAGAGACTTAAAACTAGATCAAAGCATTTTCAATTCAATAGTTTCCATTTTAAATCATCTCAAGGCTCTTTAAGGTGGAGATTTTACAATATAACAGAGAACTCAACAGGGGATAACCTTGGTGCGCGCGACCATCTGCCTCGACCGATAGGACTGAGTGAAGAAAATGTCCATGTTTCTGTGAGGAGAAGTGCAACACCTGTGCCCGTGGATGCAGGTCCGCATGTCTGCGTCCTGGCCCTGCACAATAAAGCCCACACTGTCACACTCTCTCCCCTAAATGTGAGGCCCCCGAAGTGTTGTCTGGGTCCTCATTAGAATAGAGAAAAGAGGGAGAGGAGTTGTTTCCACTGGATTAAATGGTTTTCTCTGCAAGTCAATGAATATGTAATGATGTCTAACGAAACCAGTGGAGTTTGCTGTGTGCTCTGTGGTGCACATGCAGGCCTTATATTAAACAGCTCTTCTTCTGAGGAGAGAAAACACAGTAGCCTACAAATAGAGAGAGGGGGAGAGGGGCAGAGTAGGAGGAATGGAAAGAGGGAAGAAGAAGGGATACAATCTTGAATGCACATCCAGAGCTTAAGCCAGATACTCTCCCTCACTCCCCTTCTCAGTCAATAGATGAAAAAGTATTTGCTCACGCAGAAAGAGAGGGAGAGAGAGGGGGGAAGGTTGGTTGTTTTTGGAGATCAGGGTGAATTTACATTTTTTTAAAGTGCTTTGGAAATATTGTTTCTGATAAGCAGTCATGCCAATAAAGTTATTGAATTGATGAGAGAGGGAGAGAAAGAGAGAGAGTCCCTCCACCATGATCGTTGAAGATATTTTCTCCCTCTCTCCCTTTAGTATACCCGATAAAACATTGATTGTTGCAGCCAGCTGACCCGTAAAATTTGGGGGTTAGTTTTCTCTTCTGAGCTGAGCATATAATTATGCAAATAGTGATCTGACAGTGATCCGCCAGAGGAGTGTTGAAGGAGTGTGTGTGTGTGTGTGCGTGGGCATTGAGGGGTAGAGTGGGGGTGACATTCCAACTTTGCCTGGTTCCTTTTTGCAGAGAGTTCATCTTCTGCATGCATGGCCTCCATATCAGAGAGGGGCAAGCAAGCGTGACAACAACTCTCTTTAAGTAAAAAAAAAAAAATTGAAATATCAGGCTGTGGTGGCAGCTTATGGAGAGGGAGGGGGGTCCCCAACTTCTTTCCACCCTTCATGTCAAGGACCCCACCCTATCCCACCCACACAACAACCTGACATTACAGCACAGGCCCCCTCCTTCCATTTCCATTTGGCAGGATATCATCCTATAAGGCTTTACAGTTTTTTTTCCTCCTCTATGATCCTACCAGGATTTGTCTGTAACTGTCTGTACACTGAGAGCTGACGACAATAGCTGGGGGAGAGAAACCTATAATCAAATCAGTCATACCTATTATACATTCACACTCTGCAGGAGCTAACTTCCAGAGAGTTGAAGAGACAAGACTAATCAGACAGGTTCTGCTTTTTTGGGTTTGGGTGGCTGGCTGG
>JAFBJW010000058.1:2061166-2295040 GCA_016785235.1 Pseudorhombus dupliciocellatus | reverse complement strand
ATGTCTGTGGTTTTGGGGGGTGGGGGGGGGGGGGGGGGGGGGGGGGTGAGGAAACAGACACAGCTTTAAGCACCAGAGGAGACAGCATGAGTGATCAGTCTGAATGATAATCACTAAAAGATGAATGGGATAAATGATCAGAGAGAGCCCAATTCTGCTGAAGCTCCATACACGCGCATAGTTTTCCTTCCTGTGCGAACTGAGGCACATGTGCTACTCAAACTTACTTTACGCAACTTTTAAATTTTCAATAAATATGATCTTTAGGCATACAAAACATAATTGATTCATTTTTCAATCATGCTAAGTGCCCTGAGGTCTAAATTTGAGGGACGTTATTCAGTTCAATCCCCGAATATTCTCCGCAATTTTGGATTTTCTGCCTCAGAATCCCGGAGATTTGACAAACACTGAACATTTTTAAGACAAGGAATTTGAGACTAGTCCACTTGTAAGTGTGTGCGTGATTGAATGCCCCCCTTTAATCAGCGGCCTGACACGGTGTGAGGGGGACTCGCCTGGTTCCACTTGTTGTTCGGGGGTTAATGGAAAAGGTTTCTAAAGATTTATTGAGGGGGCGTTTAATGACCTGATCGGTTTCACCGTGTGAAAACAAATGATGCTGTAAAACCACGCTGAGTGTGTGTGCGTGTGTGTGTGAGAGAGAGAGAGATGGGAGGGGGTCACTTTGGTAAAATTAATGACCAAAAAGAGGGGAATTACTGTTTATAGTTTGTGTTCCTTTGGACACACTTCTCAGCATCGACGTAATCACTGTGGAGACTGACCTGCGTGGGACCGCTCACTACCTCCGTCCACAGCTTTCACTTCAAAAACAGCCCTGCAAATCAAGTAAAACGGACTATTTTTACCGTTTAGGAAAGTTTAAGATTGACAGGAAAATCAAACCGTTGTATGGACTTCACAGACTTTTCGCTCGTCCCGCTGCAGTCGCTCCGTACTGTCTTCCTCTGTCCACTGAAGAAATAAAACTAAAAACCAGCCAATCCAAATCCGATGGGTTGCAATTAAAGCCTGGGGAAATAAACAGCGTTAATAACAAAACAATCAATAATGAAATAGGAAAACCTGGAGCGTTTTTTTTTCAATGAAAAAGTTGTTTTTATTTCCTTCGACAGGTTTAATGGGATAATTACAAAAAAAGAGAAACCAATCATGTAAAAGCAGAGTGATTACTGGGCTGCAGAAAAAAAGTCAAATCATTATTAAAGGCAGTCGAAGTGGATCAAAAGAGAAACATCACTGAGAAAGTATTTTTAAAAAAGGGAGCTGGCGGGACTGTTTCATCAAAGACTCGTGCTGCCGCGATAAAACAACATAGTGTGGTGTCTTTCTTAAACCACAATCAATACACACATGCCACAACATCCACCAAAAATGTTTTCAAGGGCAATTGGCAAAATGAGTCCCCTTTATTTGCACTGTGCTTTGCATCCAGGCTGTTTAGCCCCTTTAGCTCCACCCATACCACCCCTATATAGCTTGTTATATTATTTGTACTATTAGAAAAAAAAAAAAACAGCAGAGAAGAGTCTTGTTTAAGGCAACAATATATAAATTATGGAGTGAAAAATGAACTGATTGTAGCTGAAAAGCGGAAAGTTGAGCAATGGCACCTCGAAATGAAACTCATCAAATCAAATAATAAACAAACTTCTTTGCTCAAACTTGGAGACATGTGAATTAATTAGGCCCCAAACCATCAGCCACAGTTGTCTCATTACAGCAGGAAGATAATCCACAAAAGCCTTAAACCACACATGTGCACGCACACAAACACTGGACAGGGATTCAGTGTATCACTTTAACAATACTAACTAGGTGATGGGTTTTTTCTGAGCATGTGTCTAAGGTATCATCCGATTTTGAATTGGGTTTGAGTTTTTACTAATGTCGTGACACATTAGGAATGTATTCCATTAAGCCTTGAGTGGTTTATAAAACACACAAGCCTTATGGAAATTTTTCTTTATCATGTTTGTGTCACGTAGTCAGATTACGTGCAGCTGAGCGGGGAGCTGACTTTGTCACTTCTAAGTACGCATGTGGAGTACTTTGGTGGAGAGGAAAAAAAAAACAGGGGAAAAAATAGATATGTTACATTTCTCCAACATCTAAGGAAATATCATTCAGGCTTAGAATAATATTGAAATCTTGGATTTCCTGACATGTGTAAGGCGATATATTGAGCTTTATGAGTGTTGTGAGCCGACTTCTGGCTCCTGTTAAAATGAGATATCCCTCAAACCCATTTTGATGCTTGACTTTAAGTGATTTTAAATATGCTCAGCGTCCTGATTTTTTTTTCCACACTCAGCACAGGTTGTGTTTGTTTTATTTGTTTCATCACATTCAATCACCCGGAGACATCAATTTCAAGGCTATAAAAGAAATGGGGGGAAAATGTGATATATATTTATAACAAACACAGAGAGGGGGGTCTCTCCACACTTTTACAAATCAAGCCTGTAGATCTTCTAAAGTACACCTGAAAACTAAGGCTTTAATATCAAAATAAGAAAAAGGTAATTTGTGGATGTTGTTGCTCCAACTTAAAAGTAAAAAATAGTAATACAACTAACAAAGAGAGCCTACTTATAAACTCTGCAATCCCAGAAATGAACAATCACACTGAACTGAAGGTTAAGAAATCATAGCGACACATTTTCTTAAAATAAATCAAATGGTCATCAGTTAAATGTGTATGTGTGTTCACTCTTGCTGAAATCGTTTGTGTTGGGTTTTTACTCCAAAAAAAAAAAGAAAAAAGAAAAGAATGAAGACATGGATTTGCCGGGTATATAAATGTTGAATTTTAGCAGGAGATTCCCTACGGCAGAAGCTGATTCCTGGATACGCCGTCCAGGCTTCAGGAGCTGGGGGGAAGAGGGAGAGCCTGAGCAGTGCAGACTGCAGGGCAGGAGGGGCATTAGCTCAGTTCAGGCTGATGTCAGGACAATTAGAGGTGCACCACAGTGCATTGTGCACAGCGCCTGTCAGCCTTAATCTCTGCTGCCGTGGCCCGTACCCGCAGCCAGGCCACAGCCCACGGGAAGTGCTAACACTCGGGCCCATATTGCTTTGACAGTTGCGCTCATCTAGAAGTAATGCAAAACGGTATTGTGATGTATACACAGTGACCCTGCACTCTTGTCTCTTACAACAACATGGCTGTGCGTGTGCAGAGACTGGGAAAGCTGGAAGGGAGAAATGACACTTGCCGAGACTGAGAGGGAAAAGATGGAGGTTAGAGAGAGAGAAATAGCTGAGAGGATCTGGAACCTTAGCCTCCCCTTTTTACACTTCCCCCCTCTGATACGGTGCCATCCCCCTCCTCCTCTCTTCTCTTGTTCCATATCATTGTTGTCAGTCCCCTACAAATCCTGGTGTTTGTTTTTGAGGGAGCTGCTGCGTGTGGTGACAATGTTGGAGGTCTCCTCGGCCTCTTCGTCCTCTTTCGCCTCCAGCACGTCACTGAAGAACCTGAAGATGGAGACGAAACTCATCCAGGAGGTCAGCTCGTGTCTCTCTGTGCCTGCGTGTGAAAGAAACACACACACCACGAGCTGTGAAGCTGCAGGCGAAAGGAAGTGCATGCGGATATTCGAGGATAATTAAAAATGTAACTCCGTAACGCGAAGATAAAAGATAAGATAGGATAGTCACTTCGGGTTCACCACTGCCGCGATGCACTGAATCTCCCCAGGCAAGCCAAAGACTTTCTGCATGAGAGCCATGACAGCCTATGACCTGTATGTCCAGTGGGACAGCCTTATTAAGTTATCCAAGTGGACACCTGATAATCAACACCACCGCATGTCCCCTCTTTCCATCTCAGGTCTTCCAACAAAACCAGAGTTATGTACAATGGGCGCACTAAGTGAAACCAGTGGAGCGGTAGTCATTCATTCTAAAGGGCTGATTGAGGAAAGGCAAGACATGAACAGGGGAGAGGAAACTAGCGAACATATCAGGTGGTCTGGCAGCGGTGCCGGGGGTGGGGGGGGGTGGGGGGGGGGTAGGCGGGGGGGGGGGGGGGGGGGGGGGGGGGGGGGGGGGGGGGGGGGGGGGGGTAGGCAGCAGTGCTGGGTTTCCCTCTGACCTTCTTCCAGGTTAGCCAGTTCCCAAGTTGGGGTCACACTGGTGCTTGAAATCTGGTACATGCGCCTCAGGTTCCTCAGGGTTACGGTGTCACGCCGCAGCTTTTCAGGACGATAGCTTAAGCTCGGCGGTGGTTTCTCTTGCTACAGAACACCTCGGCTCTGCATCGGAGCGTCTGTGATGAGGAAAGATCACGTCTGCAGCTGCTGCCCGACTGATTTCTGCTCCCGCTTGCTAACCATCCAGCGCCAACAGATAATGGCTTGTTTCTGCCGCCGCTGGCTAGCAGCTCAGCTGCTTAGCAACACAACTGTAACTGGACTTGAGAAGCCATATTGAGGCGGCCTCTTGTTTCCCCTGAGGGAGAAGAGGTTTGCCGCAAGATGATATTAAGAGTTTCATCCCTTGATAGATGGATCTAAGAAAAACATTTACATGTGTTTACAGTCCGACGGATCAGTGAATACCAGCCTGGCACGAATGAGTTTTCTTTATTTAATCTTTATTTGCACACTTCACTTATGTTTTGGTGTGACCTGCATATGTTTGCGAGATAAGAACAGTAAAATGGATCCCTGCAATTTCCCCGTGAGGATTAAAACAAAGATTACGCACGGGGTTGCCTGAAAACGTCTGGTCCCAGAACAAAAGGGTTGAAATCCATGACCCTTCAAATGACTCGTACATTAGAGATACCGCTTTACCTCTGCTCCTTTATTCAGTTTTTTTTTGGCATTTCCTCTTTTCTGCCGCTCTCCTCCTCTGTGTACTTTGTCACAGCTATAAAAGCTAGACTAGAAGGCTGCAGGGATACAATTAGGAGGCACCTTAAAGGCTCCCTCACCATAGACCGGCCTCTGATGACCACTGCACTGACCCCATGTTTATTAGATTGACCCCTGCCTGGACACATTAATGGAGATGCTGTGTGTACGTGTGTGTGTGTGTGTGTGTGTGAGGCCGAGGGCAAGTGCAGGGTCTTGGGCCTGAGAGTGGATTTGGGTTCAGTTGCTGGCAGTGTGGTTTGCTCGTGTGTAATTTGTGTGCGCGAGTATGTAGGCTTCTCAATAACTCGGAGTTAAGGGACTGCGCTGCACGCTATATAGCAACCAGACTGCAGCCAGTGCCTTGGGTCAAATTTACTGGCCTGGCAATCATGGGAGTCAATAACCCAGCACCCTCAGTGACTGTGCTACCGATGTAGGGCTCAACGTAACACCCATCCCTGGAAAACAAAGACAGAGCCCTCTCGCACCTCTAATCTATCATTTATATCCAATTTGAGGCACTCTGATCTTTTTCCACCTCCTCCTCCTCCTCCATGTTTTCCGCGTCTCAACAATCTCTCCTTCACTAGTGTTTTTACTTCTGTTTTGTCCTTTTTTCCCCTTCTCCTCCCGCAGAAGCGATCAATGGCGCAGCGCTCTCTCGTTCACCCTGAACTGGCGGTGAACTCCTGCGGAACGCCGCCAGCCTCTCCACCCTATCCCATCGCCGTTCAGGGTCACCAGGGGGGCGTCTCTGTGCCAATATGCAGATGAAACGGTGCCCCTCCAATGACTCTGGACTCTGGATCCACCCCTCTATACGGTGCAGCCCCCCCCTCTCCACCCAGACAACGCTCACACACATAAAGACATAAACCCACTCTCACATTGGCTTAAATAGGCCTTTAACAGCTTACGTCCACTCTTCATTTAATGGCCAAAGTGTGTCGAACCTAATGGATGTTGTCAAAGCTGAGATGTGACCACTGATTTAGAGGAGGGACCCTGATGCCAGGATTCACTGGCCGTTAAAGACACACACACACAGAATTACCTCATCTATGCCACAAATCAAAGTAATATCTTAAAAAGATGTGGGGATCGATGAGGTGTCATCTGGCTGTATCCCCTGTGTAAAGTGAACCCATAAACAGTCAGTGAGAACTGCTCATCCTCAGCTTTCACCCTCGTTCGGAAAGTTTTGAACTCATAAGCAGATTTTTATTTTTTATTTTTTTACTTTATGGCTGATTGATTTCATGTATTGTTAAACTAAGCTGTAAGGGGCAGCGAGCATTTCCATTTTCATAACTTTAATTACAACTTGTATCTTGTGTTTAATTGGTCAAATGTTGCAAATAAAGAACGTTGTGCATTTCTTGTGTGCTTTCTTGCGTCGGCTATGAATCAATTACGTTGGACGTGCCTGTATTAACAGGTTTATTGTAATCACATTAATCTAATGAAGTTTGGCCTAAGTGCAATAACGTCCTCATTTATTGTAAATGCAATAATGATGTTATGGTGAGTTCCATAATGCTGAGTATTGTCCAGGGAAATACAGGGAACATTTCTCTTTGCTTTAACAATATGTTTATAATTATGTAGCAGGCTTAGGCAACATTACTACTGCAGGCATAGAAAGTAGAAGGATGACCGATGTGACCTTGAGGTAAGGCAACGCACACGCACACACACACAATGAGCTTCACGCTGATGTTTCAGTCCAAAGCGGCACAGAACAGGTGGAGAAACCGGGTCTGTGAAAGCTGCGCTCTCTGCTCTCCGGTCAAGGCAGAGTTTCAGAGCGCCGTCTCACCTGCGCCCTGTGTTTGACCGCTTTACATGTGTCGTCTGAGCCCGGTGAGGCCACCTCATTATGTGACAGGCAGAATGGAGTATTTGATCCTGGATATTTAGCCTCCTCCTTTCTGTCACAGCCACTGGAGCCCTCTCAAGGTAATTGATTGACTGTTTGATCGCCCTTCGACACAAGCACACACACACACACACACACACTCATCACATGCAAGGGTCTACTCGAGGATGGCACACACTCACATGCACGCACGCACACTCTCCCACAAACACACGCGTCCATGCAGCGAGACACACACAGAAACAGTTGTTATCATTTGTGTGCAGTGTTGTGCAGGACCAGAGGAGGAACATTTCTAGCTGTTCAAAATGAAACAAGGAAACTCCTTCATAGCTATGGGCCATGCTTTCTTCCCTGCGCAACAAACGCTGCACGCTGTTACAAATGGTAATCTGCTCTGATTGTCACAAATTTCAAAACAAACGCTAGGTGACTGAAAAGCCAAAGTGACGCCCCGAGTGATACTCAGACAGAAATCCTGAATCAAAGCATGCCGACTATAATTAGGTTCCATCTGTGCTACATTATTTAAAGCCGCACCAGTTAATTGCTTGTGTACAAATGGCCTATTTTATTTGAATCAAACTCTTTTTTTTGTAATTCATAATTACACTGATATGAAGGGGGACATATCTCTTTACTCCATTTACAATATAAATACATATTGAAATTATTAAGAGGACTTTGAGGAAGGGGAAATGTACAGTGATGATACTTTCCGCGAATTGAATTTCTTTAAACAATTATGTGAGTTTAATCAAATAAACTGACAACTGGGTTAAACATTTAATAACCCTCAATTAAAAAAAGGAGATGAACAATGATACAATCATGAAGCGAAAATTACAAAAACAGAATATCTAACGGCACTGATAAACACCATATTATTACATGCAGAAGCAAACCTTTTTCTCATTTCCTCTTGTCAAAGTTTTCATCAAAAATCTAACACAAACAGTGCATTTTCTTATCGATTTCCTATCGATGGTAACCTAAGCTTTTGTTTTATCTCGGTGTGAGGCAGAGCCCTGCGTCGCACGGCAGGCTCTGCCTGGCTGTAACCTTAGCCAGGCTGCTGTTTGTGAAAACTATCTGTTGCATGGATCAGCGGTGGCGAATCGCTATCTGTATCCTGGTTGTCAGATGATCGGATTTCCGCCCCTGACGCTCTCTGATATTAGATGATCTTCTACGGTGTGTCTGTGTGTGCGCAGACACCCTGTGTATTAGCTCCTATGGTTGTCCATATGAGATACACAGGAACGTATAGACAGGTGTGCTCTTTGTCATGTTGCTCGCCGACATGCATAAAGGTCAAGGATGTCATTCTGTCCCGTGTGGCTGTCTTCCTGAAGGGAACAGGACCCATGATGCCTCTGGAGATGAGGTCAGACAGAGCCCGGGCAGGTGACAGGCGGTCAGCCACACTGCCACACCAACTCTGTCCTTTGTGTAGACGCTGTCTTCAGTCCACAAGTTAATTACGTCTATATTTACTCCACCACCCCCAATTTCCAATCAAGGTAAACCAGCACAATGAGTAGCACAGGTATAATCAAATAATATGATATGATGTGCAGTTTTTAATAAAATCCTGCTCAGCCTTTGCTTGTCAACGGGAGCACAAGAGACAATTCGCATCACACAGGGAAAAAAATGAATCAGAAAAATGACTCAAAACAGAACTCGTTTCATCAAACCAGTCGTTTCACTGCTGCTTCCTAAATGCAATTCATTTTTAATGCTTGTTGGTTAAGTGGGGCTGCCCCCCCCATCTCCCTTGGACTGCTTTTAATTACTTTGCTCATTATTATGTGTTGTTGTTGGACAAAAACAAGGCAGAACTCATTACACATCCAGAGATGAGGAACCTGAATCACTCACGACACAGGGGGCCACTGAGGGAAAATCTGTATTTACTTGGAATAAAATACAAACAGAACAGGGACAGAGAGAAACAGCATCAAGCCAAAGCCCAGAAACGGGAGAATATTGCATTAACTCGCTTAAATCATCACTGTAAGTGAGCTGCTTTATATTCCATATAATATTTCCTGGGAGAATTAAACAACAACAAGGACTCGACAGAGAAGACTGCTGCAGCGCACTTCTTTACACTTTCTCCTCAGTTCCCTCCCTTCATCTGTCCCTCCCCACTCGCTGCCTCCCTCCCCAGACACTGAGACTGCACTGAGTGCTTTTTTATTTTAAATGTGAATGAGTGGCCTTGGCCATCATAAAGGACCCTTGCTTTTATAGACTTGGAGCAGAATATTTACAAGATAACCCCAGTCCAAGGACAGCGTGGGCTATTTGATATCAGGGTCGGACTCTCCCTTCTCCTCCTCAGTAAAAATCAAAAGCCTAAACATACCCTCGCCCCTCACAGCACCTCTCGATGTCAGTTGTTTTACTCGCCTGCGCCAAAATGGGATGAGACACTTTGAATAAGAGTAGAGGCAGATGTGTGTGGCATCCAACAAACACATCTTCTGCACCTTTTATTTTACCCCATTTATTCCTTGCATTAATATGATAATCATATTAACAACAGAGAGAGACAGAGTTTTGTAAAACTGCATTCAATTATTCAAAGGGAAGATTCAGGTTAACGTAAACATGAAAACACTTCGCTCAAAATGGATCTGCTATGTCAGGTCAGGAACAAGGGAGGACATCAAACTCACATCTAACTGATGGGAGACAGAAGTGGCTAAAAATAAAGGAAACAATTACAAAAAGGAAAAAGAAAATGAAATGAGGTACTTAGTTTAAAGGGAGCAAAACTGTGAAGAGGTTTTGTAATAGATAGTAATTATTGATAGCTTAAACAAAACATTGCCCCTTTAATCACATGTAAGATACACTCTCCTATTTCTTTCCTTGCAAACAATTTCCTTACTTCATAATGGAGAACAAATGTCCACTCAATTGAGATGTACTGTGCATGTACCTGTTGATTTAGAGTTTTTTTTATTTGTGAGAGAGAGAGTCACAGAATGAGACTGGCTGAGTGTGCACACACACACATGCATGTGTCTGGAGGGGCCTTGTTGGGAGTGCCACCCAGACATTACCACTGTAAACAGTGCAGGCCTCCTTCCCTGTCCAGGCCTTTTGTTCCAGCTGCGCAACCATTGGTTGGGACTTAAATGGCAAACACTCGGGGGCTGCTAGCTCGCCTGACGTGGTTTTGTTTTTGGCCTATTGAGGGGCAATGGAGAGCTTCTGTTTCTATGCCCAGGCACAATGTGCCTCTAAAGCAGCATGGCTGAAAAGAGAGGCCCCCACAAAGCGGTGGAGGCGCTGCATGCATGCACTCCCATAGGCACAGGCACACACACGGACACACACATACACATCATGGTGCCTGGGCATGGGTCGGGGCAGACAACCTTGTCACAGACAGGGGTGGAGGTGGAGCGTGTTGAACACTCACCAGCAGAGTCTCTAACTACACCACTTCACTATACAGCCGCATCCACTGTTTCACTTTGAGGTTGAACAAGGTGTGTCCAGTGTCAGGTATAACTGCCCGTGGGATTTAAACACGATCAGAGCACGTTCACAATCACACATCTACAGTACGTGCACCATATCTTGACTGATTTACATCCATTTTTCTTCCTTCACAGGGGCCTGTATCTAAAAACAGATAGTAGGACTTCATAGCAACAGAAGGCATGAACAGCACTTCACCCAAACAACTTGTTAGCCCTTAAAGTTCAAACAAGAGTTTTCCAGTGAGTGTAAATACTTCAATGAAATATCACCTGATGTGTCTCAATCTGAAACAACTCTAGGACAAAAAAAAATAGATGAAAAGCTTCTGATTAAATTAGTGGAGAGGCAGGATTTCACATTTAGCCTCAAGAGTAAAGGTGAACACACAACGAGCACACACACATTTCTAACGGGTAAGATGACGTAAGCCACCTACCTAGCAACACATTTTTGCAACGATTCAAACACTGAGTGATCACATTGTTTGCTAACTCCCAGTGGCTGGCACACATTCAGGGCAAGGGCTGACATTCATAAGATCCCAAGAGTTATTCACAGCCTTCTATATAAACAAACAACAAACAAGACTTTAGAAAAGGTGACACACAGCGAGGGAACTTCTCTCCTGAAGGACATTTTCTATATGGCACTCGATATAACAATACATTTCACACAGGTTTGGACCGAGAGTTTACTGAGAGACAGGTTTTGAATGTACACCAAACAACAGAGTGCTCTGGAAGAGCCTCATTGTCTTCTTTTACTCAAATGAATTATCATACACACACCTGGTGCCCGTGTGTAGAGGTACTTGTCACATGACCTTTTGATCCCATGCATTGTAGCACATACGGTGGAGGACAGGAGACGAGAGGAGAGGAGGGAAGAGAGGGTCAGGTGGGGGAGGATCAGGCCAGGGGTGGAGATAGCAGAGTGGGTGTTTAGGGCGGGGCAGGTCTGAAATAGATCACTTAAGGGAACAAAGTGTAATTAATGGGTCGCCACAGATAAGAGGGCTCTGGCCCTATCTGGGAATGTGCTAATGGAGTTGACACACACTCAACAAGATCAGTGGACAACCCCTCTTTATGTGTGTGTGTGTGTGTGTGTACACGTGCACGCACAGGCCTGTGTGTCTTTTAAGGCCACGCGGGGGATAAATTGTGGAAGAAGACTGCTAAGGTGACAGGTTAACGTGGTTTCCCCCTGACCAAGATCTGCCATCGATGCAATCGGAGAAACCCCAGACGGAAACAAACGTGCACACACGCCCATAACACACTGCCGTGTCTACGTGAGTCTGGCGGCCTAACTCACGTCGACTTCCCACCTCACATCAAAACATGAATGATGTTATTACACTTGGCGAGCCGGGGCGCCTTCTGTCGCGGGGATGTGGTTGTTTACGGAGAGATGGAGGGGGAGGAAGCCGCCTGGTCAAGAGAGGGTCAGACCTGAAGTGTTCTAAGAGAAGCAAACTGACACAAACCTCTCCTCAAACTTCCTGCATGCGTGTGTCCCTGCGTCAGGGGAACCCGGCTGGAGCCAAGGGGCCAGTGCTTGTGGATATGAGTGTCCTGGGTTCGGAGCCTGGGTGGGGTTGCAGGCACCCACGTGCGCTGGGACAGTGAGATGGCCTGTGATCGACAAGGCAAGACAAGGAGGATTTCCCCTGTTTGTCTGAGAGAGTGGAGCAGCCGTGCCGCGTACACACAGGGAGAAGCCTGTCTCCGGGATGGATTTCTTGTGTGAATGTGTGTGGCACGAGGTCAGGCATCTGGTTGCTTTGTGTGTAGTTATGTGTGTGCGCTCGCCTCTCTCAGGGTCAAAGACCCCGGGGCCGTCTACTTCAGTCGGGTTTAGTCAGACAAGCCGAGGCCACACTGACACACTGCATGACTTAATAATATAAAGACCTTTGGTTTGCACAGTAAATACAAGGCCCAGAAGGGTGAATAATGGAAAACCAACGCACACCTTACATCTTTATGGAAATGAATGATTTAATGCCATTACGGTCACCTTGACAAGTCAATAAATATCAAATGAAGTAAGTGTAACTGTTCTTAAACACAAGGGCGCGACCTCGACAACAGCAAGGTGTGCACGGAGCTCTGGGTGAATCGTACATTTTGCATCGTGTTGTTAAATTTGCCTGGAAAAAAAGTGTGTTTTGTTTGCGTGTGAATATGTGATGTAGCGTTCAGGGGTTAAAAAGAACGAGACGAGACTCCAATCTGTCAGGACGAGGGAAGAGCAGCTACAAAGACTCAACAACAAGCCTTTTCTCTCACATAGGCGTGCGCGCGCACACACACACGCACACACGCTGACGGACAGTCCATTGCTCCCAGCATATCTCTACTTTGTCCTTGGACTGTCTGAATACCACTGGAGGCGAGCATGATTTGAGAGAGCAAGTGGGAACAAGAGAGAGGGAGACGGAGAGAAGGGAGGAAAGAGGGAAATGATAGAAGGAAGGAGAGGGAGAGAAAGGAGGCGCCCCCTCAATGACATCTGAAGAGATAACTCACTCTCCAGAGCTTCTTTTCTCTTGCTATCACTTTCCGGGCAGCGCTCCTTCCACATAAGGCCTGTGTGTGTGTGTGTGTGTGTGTGTGTGTGTACGAATGGGTGACAATAGTGTATGTGGGAATACCAAGCACGTGAAGGTGAAAAAGGCAAAAGATTTTTGAATCTCAAAGCGATGATCTAAAAAACTATCAAGCACAGCTATGTGCAGACTGGGGAGAACACACTGTACATGTTCGCAAGAAAAATAACAGCTGTCAGAGTTTGTGTAAATCTATAATTAACAAAACTATAAATACATCGCATTAAAAATACGGTTTGCACTTTTGTTTGGATGTAACGAGAGCTGAAAGTTGCCAGAGTAAATACTGTATATTCAGGTCAGAGTCGTTTAGCTGTGAATCCACACTCAAGGACAGCTTCTTCAGAAACGATGCACGGAAACCAACACAAACAAGTGCCGGCTCTACTCTTGATTGAAAGTTAACTTCTGGAAAACAAAGCACTGGGCCACCGGCGGGCCACATAAATTGTCGAAAACACCCAAACAAAACAGCAGGAAAACACAAAGTGGCTCGATGCCGCCGCTGTTGTCAGAAACGTCCCCCTTTGTAAGCATGGGCAACTGTGGGGAAGAGTTAACCTTTTGATAAGCTGCTTGGAGCCCCAGCCGTATGCATTTTTCATCGAAATGTATGAGTCAGAAAGAGAATAATTATCTCCTCTTGCTCTGCGGAGAGGCAAAGGGTTGCAGCCCCCAGTCTGCTCTTCATAAATTAACTAAGTCCTGAAATGAAGCAACGCTGATGAGCACTGAGAGAAACGGAACTAATTCATCACCCAAACATAGAGGAAATGTACACAGGACAACTTCACACACGATGAACTTTGGAACTGCGAGAGGCGTTAAGATGTCACTTTCGCTTGATAACAGACACAATGCTTCACTCTAATTTTGTTTTCATTTGAAAGCTGAACTACACCGTGTTGGCTGACCAACCATATACATTTTACATGGACGGCAATATTCAGATTATTGACCTTAATGAGAATAAGACGTTGTTTCTGTTATAATGTTTCCGTGAGTTGCTAATGGAATACTCCATTCATACTATTGATTATATACTGAGATTATGACTCACATGCTGTGTCTCCATTTCTAACACACATCCAGACTAATCACCTAGAACCAATGTGCTTCAGTGTTATCTTTTGAGTGAAAATGACCCAACGCTCCGTGCACTGGAAGACTTTGTATAATCAGCAGGAGAACAAACATGTATCCACAGACACACATTGAGCTGCCAAACAGAGCGAGGTCACTGATCCCTCCTTCAGAGTGGCCACGGATCACCTCGAGAGGAGACACACGCTACACCAATCCTGGCACAGACACACGTTTACACAGAGACACACTGAGAAAAAAATAATAAAAAATAAATAAATAAATAAAAAAACAGAGCACCCACCCCAACCGAGCTGAAGACCTTTATCTAACAGCGTCAGCTAACATCAGACACACACAGTCCTGCCCTGACCTTGCAGCACTTCAAGATTAATCAAAATTGTAGCTGGGATCAGAGGTGTGGGTACAACGGGCAGAGAGGGAGTCATTCATTCTGTGCATGTGTGTGTCTATCCTCTGAAGGTGTGTGTATTTGTGTATATGTGGGGGACACGACAGACTCAGAGATTGAGGGAGGGGAGGTCAGAGGAGGCACTCACCCTCTCAATCCTCCACTATTGACTTGAGAGAAGAGAGGCCGAGCCGAGTGGTCAACGGCAAATAGAATAAACTGATCAATAACCTCACACTTGTCAGGAGGGACGGAGGCACCTTTAAAAAAAATACTACTTGTGCTATGCAGGAGGGACACATTGATCAAATCATGAAGAACTCTGCTCGACCAGTTTTGACCTCCATCCGTGACATGTGCCGAATGAGAGGGCAGTGAGAGAGGGTGTCTCAGCATTTCAAGAACAGAAAAACATAACCTAGAAGCAAATTAAATAAAACCTAAATGGAAATAAAGAAAAAAAACATGTAGAAAACAGCCATGGAATGTGATCGTGTGTGTTTTTGGAGGTAGATGCTTGTTAAGGTAGGTGTTGGAGAAAAGCAAGAGGTAAAAAAGTCAGCAGGAAAGGGGGACCGAGAAAAAGCGGAAGGAAACTGGGAGTGAGAGCGGCAGAAACAGAAGTGCGGGAAGAAGGAAGAAGAAAGGAGAGGAGAAAAACTACCCTCTGTCATAATTTAAACGAGCCGTGGTCTCCCAACGCTCTGTTTACAATGTATAATTTATGCCTCCCAGTTCAAACACAGCTTCATCTGCACTCAGCTGCTAAGTGATATGATTTCACTTTTTATAGCATACCCCCACTCCCACCCGTCCAATCCACCAGCACGGTCCCTCTGTAATGTAGGCTGGTGTGATTCTGCACGCCTCATGCACTGACTTTCAACTGTACAGGCCCCCGAGGGCTAAAGTAGCATATTAAACCCCTCCCTAACCCCATCCACTTCCCTCCCTTAAGCAAAAGTGCAGTCGTAGACGCACACACATACACACACACACACACACTGGAGCACATGCGCCCATGCGTACATGTGCGCACGCCCGCGGACACGATCACCCTATATGCTGCCTCATATTTTACAGCAGTTAAAGTTTCTTTCTGTATTTATAGCTCTGTTGGTGAGCGGTAATGTCCCATTTCACAGCACCACACTCTGACCTCTGATCAGAGCCTCTCTCCTGACCCCACGGCTCTTGCTGAGTTGCACTAATACGCCACTTAAGTTACTTTGGGGTAATGGCATTTTTCATGTGTACCATCCACACTCTCGACGTGCATGCATACAAAGACAGGTACACACCCACACACACAAATATTGGATTGAATATCACAAAGGTGGAAATGTTCGGAGTGTTTTTACAGAAAAGGGGTTGTCGTTCTAAAACCAAACATCCCTAAATATGAATATTAGTCATTCCTTTTTTTGTATTTTAACTGTTGTGCAAAAGTAGCTTTGTGCAGTTTGGATGAGGTTAAAAAACATTCAAATACAAGTAAACATGTAATAATTTTGTCTCTTTAAGTAACTATCAAAAGACAACATCCCTACCGTATCACCTTATACGCTCTATTCTCATTACACCATTATGTTACAGATCTATTTATCGGATTTCTTCAAAGTATCACCCCTCTGCTTTTCCTTTTTCTCTCAACCGCTCTCCTCTACTTTCCCATGCACCATCTCATCTATTCATCATGCTGCTCCCTTCTCCCGTCCTCCGCTATCCCTCGTTTTACTTATTCTCTGCCATCTCCTCCCCTCTTCTCTCTCAGCTTTCTGCCTACATAGTGTGTGCGCTAGCAGAAAATTCCCATCTCTGGGGAGAACTGCGTTTTTCTCTGCTCTGCTTGTGTCTCGTTCTACTCTTGTATGTTTTCCACGCTGGCAAAGCTTCCTCTTCCTGCATGCAGCAGGGAGTGTGCTCCGTCTGCGGCTGTCCCATAAGGGACCCTATAGTGTGATGTTACAATCCCCCCATCCAGCGGGATGCTCTCGCTGTCTTCCCCTCTCTCTGGCTGCTCTTTTCCCTCCTGCGCTACAAGACGTTCATGCCCTCTTTTTCCCTGTCTCTGACTACTTCATCCTCTTTTCCCGCACTTACTTTCTTAATCTGTTTATCTGACTCTTACCTCTCTTGACACTTTCCCCCCTCACATGCTCCCTCCCTCTCTCTCTCTTTCTCTATCCCATTGACAGACACTCAAATTATGCCCTTTTCCTGTTTACTTTTCTGTTTTCCTGTATTCCTTTCTGACATTCTCTGAAAAAGTGCAAATCCTGCAAAAGGAGAAAAAAAAGAAGAAATTATTTAAACTCACAATTAACCGAGGCCTGCAATGGAAGTGTTTTGCATATGTCTGGTTCCAATGTGTAGCCTCCACCTTATAGCCTATGGTGTAGGCTGTCTTGATTAATTTTTAAATATGACACTCGTTGGGGTGCTTAGCCTCCAACTGCAGAACTGCACACTGCATGAAGCCTGCAGTTCTCTAACAGTTCAGTCCCTACTGTTAAACAGCCCAAAGCCTCAGTCTCCAGGGGGGTGGATGTTGTGTTTGTGCTGCGGTCAAAATGTTACTTGTCAGCCAACAGACCAGGGACCCCTGCCATATGGCTTAGGGCTGTCCTGCTCCAGTGTTTCTGTAAGGGCAAAGCATGATGGGCCACCCCACAGATCCTGAGCTGTGCACCACACCCTGTGGCTCACATAGCGGAAAAGAAAGAAAACCCAAACACACACTCAAACAGCAATAGTGTGTGCACAAGAAGAGGACTTTTATTCATATGTACTCTCACAATCTCCTGCAGATTTTGCTGGGAGTACAATAATTTGTTTAAAATGCAAGTAAGCTAAACAAAATGGAGAGCTGGCACAGTGAAAAATGACTTAGAGCCAATCGACCATTCAACCAAAGGATCACAAACTGGAAATGAGCCAGTGTCTTTTAAATGGTCGTGTTCAATTCATTACAACTGGACGGAAAACCTTATAGGAAAATCTGAGAGGCATATAAACCTGACCTCTCCAGCTGAACAGAAACTCGCTCTGGGATTCTCATGTTAATGCCATCCACGTATATTACGGAACACTGCATGTCATAAGATATTTTTTATGATTTAAGAATAACTGAAAAGACATAAAAGATGGGAATCAAAAACAAAAATGTTATCCATTATTGAAATAAAAGTAAAATATTGATTTGGAGAATTTGTAGTGTTCTCCTTATGTGATGTATTTACGAGGGTTGTCTTGAGCCAGACCTCAAGGCCTCCACATCTAGGTCTCGGCATCAGGAGGATATATCATATTTTCTTTACTTCAGTGTCCAACTTCTCTTCAATTTCAGCTTCACACAATCAAAACACGATGACCTGAAGAAACACTGGCTCATTGTCACATACGTACATATTCAAAGGAACTTCTTTGAGATGCAGGCATGGGTAGTGTGGCTCCATGTCTGGAGGAACAATGCTTCCTCTGAAGTTTGCTTGTGGCACAAAATCTGTGAATTTCTTGACTTTGTCCTCCAGTCAAAGCGTTGAAGTCAACGACTTACAAAGACGATGTCGAACGATGTTGAACTGTTCTGAATGATGGTGGGCAGTATGCTAAAGAATTCTTCCCTTCTCCCATAGTCCATGTCAGAAGTATGGTATTAAACAATATAGATGTTTATTCTTTCCAATGTGTGCTCTTTGGGCAGCCTTGGACAACATGAAGGCCGCTCTCAGTGTGTGTGTTGTCTTACTACAGCAGAATGCCTTCAATGCCTTGGTTAGTTTCTTCTGGAGGACTCAAGTCAACTCAGTGTCGAGCGATGCCTTGGCAAGAAAAGATGAGGTGCTGTGTGGGTGAGATTTCCTTGACCTGCCATCTATGGACAAGGTCTCCAGTTAATTAAGTTTTTTGTACATCCAACTGTATAGCTATTATGTTTGTGGCTCTCTTTGGAGATTAACATGGAGACCTCTAAATCTAAATCCACAATTTCATTTCATTCAAGCGGGAGTTCTTTCTCTTTTCTAAAGGTTCATGTCACCAAATTGATAGAGTATGGGGGTGGTCAGTGTGCACATCTCTGTTCTTTCAGCATGCATCTTGTGACTCTGTGCTAAACCAATAAATAGAGAGTGAGTGAGAGAGAGAGAGAGAGAGAGAGAGAGAGAGTTCTTTTCAGCGAGCATTCTGGCATGTGCATGTGAAAGAGAGGTGTTAAACTGAAACACAGAGAAGGGGATTCGGGTTAAAGCTAGATCACCACTCTGAAAATTGCTCTTGGCAGAGGGTGACACATTTGTCTATAGTGTTCTCATGTTGGCAGAAATGAGCAAAGACACAAAATATCAGAGGCTGATTCCAGACCTCAGACCTGGGAGCAGTCAGGAGGTGAAGAGCGACTCTTTTTACTTGACAAAGTGTAGGTAACACAATCCAGATACACAAAGTGTAAATGATGAGCAGGGAGGGCCTACGGCATACGTAAGATGATTACACTTGTCAGTCATATGCAGAGAAACATGCTTCTGAACACATGCACACACGTCTCATAAGCGATAGGTACAGGATGTTTTCTTTGGGTGGAACTTGAACCTGTCTGAGCCCCAGGATCGCAGCCAAGCAGGTGCTGAAGCACACACACAAACACACATAAATGTAAGAACACCTGGGCTGGACTTCACAGCACTGTCAGACTCACAGGAGCTGTCAACCACTCTGAGAATGAATGTGACCCTAGCGATGAGGGGGGCACACCTGTGCCATTGGGGGCCACCTCATCTCTCAACGTTGACAAAATTGTAGGCATTTAAATGGCACCTAAACTTGCTACTAAGGGTAGCATCATCTCTCTGAGCTGCCTTAACACAGGGACAAAGAAGCTGGAGAGGCAAAGAGGATCAAAGTAATACAGAAAGTGTCTTTACTATCACGTTCTGACTGAAGATTGAATACACTTGAATGTAAGACATAGCTGCCTAACTAGTTCCAGGCTGGTGGCCACAGCTTTGGTAATACAGTCTAAGTCTGTGTCTTCACTAAGCGGTACACTGAGCAGCTTTGCACTTAACGCTGCTATGAGCAATCATCAAAGCCAGTCACACGTATACATGAGAGCTAAGTTTCCGGGGCTCATAACTCGGTTGCCTGGCTCGGAATACTTTGTGTATATGTGTGTGTTTATGTGTGCATGTGTTTCAAGGGATCGGGGCATTGTTTCATCAGTGCCTTGCTTTGTTCTGGTCAGCCAATAAAGGGCAGGTTTACCTGTATGTTCTCATCAATGATGAGAGAGCTCAGAAAGACAGAGAAGACACAGAATTATCGTGCTAAGCTAAGTCAAAGTGCACACAGCCATGTGTGGAGACAAAAGCAATGCATAATGGCTGAGCCCTGGCTGGCCAGCTCAGATAGGTATGGTACAGGCAAGGGATGAGGGAGGGCAGTGGGCTTGTGGGTCCTGTCCTGCCCTCGACCTGCGAATGCTGGCACACCCTGTCCTGCTGCTGGCTAAATAAAGAGCCCCAGGGTGGGCCAGGCTGGGCGGCAGGAGAAACAGACACAGAGTCGGCATTACCCAGCTAATCTCATTAGGGAGGCAGCCCTGCCAAGCTGCCAGGGGTCAGCCAGAGTGCCACGTCACTCACCGCACCTTTGGCAGTCCCTGTGACCCCAAGGCAGGTTTGGGCTGATACTCTTGTCCAGCCGGGGTGCGAGGCAATGAGGGGTGGGGTTGGCGGTAAAGGTGGGAAGCAAGCAGTGAGGCTGGGGAGACTGGGTGAACCAGATCGGCAGAGGTTAGTCAGTGTAGCTCAGAGACTTGGGAGTGTCTGTACGCGGTACTTTCAGATAGCGACGAAGACGAAAACCAAAAAGTGCATAAAAAACAAGCAAGAATGAGACAAATACAGCGACACGGACACAAAGCAAATGAGAGAGGGAGAGGTAAAATGGGATAAAGACTGAGAATAGATCAAGAGAGGGAAAGAGAGATGGAGAAAGAGCCAAGGAGGATGGATAAGCAGCTTCCTCCTCTGCAGCTTGGTTTAATGTACTTACAGGGGATTGCATCAGGGTGCTGTAGTTAAAAGGGCCATCGCCATCCAACAGGGTCATCTGTAGTGTGATGCACCTCTCATAAAGGGGATGCATGTCACCGAGATCACACACATACACACACTAGTAATTAAAATACCCATAGAGACACACTAGCACATGCATACATAAACACACACTGTAGGTAAATCTCTCCGGGGAAAAATATGGAAGCCAACAGAATGTCATAAAACCACCTTTCTCCGATGGAGTCCCAGATACTGCTCTTACCGCCCTATCTCTTCTCCCTCCCTCTTCTGTGAGTACAGCAGAGAGCTGATATGATGAGTACTTTTAGCTTCGGCTAACCAAAGCTGGTCTAAGGGGAATTTAGAGCCATGGAGCACTTCGGACCTGTCAACACCTCTGCTGCATGCTTCTCCAAACGGGGTCTAATACGTTCACTAACACAACAGAGTACAGCACTGCCCGTTGTGGACACAGAGCAAACACACCAGAATAACTCAAGAAGATTTCAACGCTATATTCCTTCACTCTATACTGCACTCTGCCAAGTTTGAGTATTTTAAATGTACAGTGTACACAATTTAGTGACACTGAGTGGTGAAATTAAAATAATCTTCATAATCTCACATGTAGGTACATTCTGGCATTTACTGTTAGTGAACTGGTGAACAAACATGATTTGCTCTGTCCCATTTACACACCAGCACATTAATCCTGACCTTCTCTTGACCCCTTAAATAGGGGAATAGCGTGACCAGTGGCACACACTATGGACAGAGTGAAAGTCTCATTATTTCAACTCCTGATATTAGGAAATACAGCCTGTCTCTCTTGAGAGAGACATGGAGAGCGAAGGTAAGCTCAGTGCAACATGGAAAGTAGAAGTTGTCAAGGCTAAAGCCGCTGGTTTGTGTCTGCAATGACTAAAACAGAGACTTACAGTCTTTTGGCTGGGACTTCTGTCATTAGCCACTAGCCAGTGCCAGATGACATACTTAGTGGTTTTAAAAACAAAGTGAGAAAAGGGAAATTAGCACAATCGCCTTTTCTACACAGGGGACACATTTTCAGAGCAGTGTTGGTTAGCCCTGCTTTGCAATGTTCATGATGGCTGGCAGGCCGATGTGCTAGGTGGCTACTATGATAATTGTTCGGCTGACAGCGTGCAGCAGTGTGACTCCCTGGCCAGATAGCTGACTAGCTGGCTAGCTGCCTAGTTGGGTGGCTTGTTGGTGTCTTGGCTGCTGTCTGGATAATAGCAGAGTTTATGTTATTGTTGAGCTCTACTCGACACCCTGAGTGTGTTTAGACGTGCCCTGTAAACTGTGCATAAGAGCACCCAGTGCACATAAAGGCCCTCATCCAAAACCCTCCTAAAATAGGCAGAGATGGAGTCTGGGTAAAAGGGGGAGGCAGCTGACTGAGGAGTGAAGGGCACTGAAGGAAAGGTTGAGAGTTCACAGCTGAGTTCAGGCAGGCCCTGCACTGCTTTGGGCCCTGGGCCAAGGCTGAGATTGGGATAAGCTCCTGATGGTTCCACTGTGAAATGGGATCAGAGGAGGGACAGAGGGAGGGATGGAGGGATAGAGGGAGGGCTTTGGGGGGGGGCATGAATAGGCCAGAGTTGGCGTTGAGATTTGAAATTGTTTAACAAGCTGGTGTTGGAATATGCAGCCGGGAGCAGAGCTGTTGCAGCTGCACTGGGAGGGAACATGCTCGGAGGAATTTCTCTGCACTGGAATAGTGCGATTTCATTAGACCCCTAAAGAACCACATGACCCGTCAGAGGATATTATCGTCAGGGCATCAAAGAGGAAGAAATGAACCCATTTGGACAAACTAATGACGCAATTCTCTGTTCTGTTGTAGAACTGATTAAGAAAAAGTTGCGCATGGAGAATGACCGGGTACTTGAGGTAAACACTGAGAGTAAAAGTACACCAAAGTGCCTGAGGGGCCCATTGCACGGCAGGTGCCAAAGTTTTCCTATAACTAAAAGCTGATCAAGCTAACCTCACAGTTACCTCAGTGAAAATGCCCTACAGTTGACTAAGAGTGGGAGTGCCCTTATCCTCTCAGCAGGGGAGGGAAAAAAGCAGAGGAAGAGAGAGAGAGGGGTGCGGAGATAAAGAAAGAGTCTTTAGGAAAGCCAGGCTCCTCTGACTAATTTTGGAGGGGTGAACAGTACAGAGTTCGGATTTGTGCCGGAGCCGTGAAAGCACATGCAGCAAATATTAACAGGAATTGGGGGCACATGTGGTATTTAAGGACAGGGATGATATTAATTAGCTCAAAAACTTCTGCTTTTAGAAACAAGGTAGGTGATTAGCTGAAACAGTGCGACAAATAAAGAAGAATCAATTAAATAAAGTGACATTATTGTTACACAGAAAAATGTTGAAGATTATCTGCCAGACATAATTGCTTACAAACCCTGGATACACTTTAGATGCATGCTCTCATTATGTATCTTGTGACACATGCATGCACATGTGTATGTTTCAATGCCTCCATGTGCTCGTCTACATTCTGGGAACTCATTACCAGGAAAATCAATGCATGACATTGGTTTACAGCGGACAGCTTTTCATCAGCCTAAGACCTCGTTCTATCTCCTCTCATTTCTGACCGAGCACAGACACAGACGCATATGAGCGCAGACACAAACACAAATCAATGAACTGGCCGTATAGGTACAGAGGGCCTTATCAATGTTATGGGCGCAATCAAACATACAGCTGAAAAACGCATAAAGGCTTTATGTATGTATGTATGTGTACGAGTGTGCTTGTGTTGGGGTGACAATATGAACAGCTGTGTCCGCGAGCTCAGCTGTACGTTGACTGTAATGTGGGAATGTGTATTTGCCCAAAAAACAGTGCAACGCATCTTTGTGTGTGTGTGTGAGAAAGTGTGTTTACAGGCAGGCGTGTCTGATGAAGATATCAGAGTGAGCAGAGCCAGTGCAGGATCGGAATGTTGAGGAGGACTGGGGGGCTCAACAGGCAGAAAAGAGGATGCTGTCTGCCTGAAATGCTAACACCCATACTCTCACACATACAGACTCTCTCTCTCGCTCCCTCTCTCTCTCTCTCACACACATACTTAAACAGGCCCTTCCCCGCTCTGCCATGGCCTCTGCTCCTACTGTATGTGTGGCACGCAGCATGCTTTAAAGCCAGAACCACAAGGCACAACACTGTCTGCCTGGGGAATTCTCCACCTCAACATCACTCTCTTTGCCTTTGCACGCCCCTCTCTCAGCTGCCTCCCTCGCTCCCCCTTCGCTAACCCGGGCTCCACAGGAACCCTGAAAGAACTTTTGCTTGTGCAGCCATCCCACAGACCCCACCCCCCTTTCTCTCCCTCTCACAGCCAGCGAGAAGAGGAGACGGCAACCCTGTGCTCAAAAGTGATCAATTTTTAATTTCTCACCACTTTTTCATGTTGTGTCAGAGAGAGATGTCAGCAAACAGGACCCCTGGGGAGGCTACAGGAAGGAGGAAGAGGGGGGTGGCGGTAGATGTGGAGAGTAAAGGCGGGGAGAGCGAAGATGAGCAGAGGATCAGAGGCAGGAGAACAATTGCCAGAATAAAAACAGATAAATATTTGCAATCACGGTGAGTGAACAGAGGCATTTTCACTGCTAAACTGCACGCGCCATGTGTCGTTCACACAATACTCTCTGGCTCATTTTCTATGCAGTTAAAATTTCTTCATGTGTTCCTCCAACACATTAATTAAGTTTGGCTCTTCCTGGTGACATGGGCTGTGAAAACAAGCAGAAAATCTAACTGTTCCATATCAAGGAATATTTTTACTGCTGTTAATGTGACTTAAATACCTTGTTCCACAGCTGAGTGGGCTAGCACCTGCCGCAGGATGCTGCTCGCCTATTACAGCTCAGTACAGGGCTGTTGCTAATTTTCTGATTCAATTAGCATGCCTCAGAGCTTTCCAGTTTAATTGCAAACTACTTCACAGTTACCTCTCTGATTAATCGCTGCCCATCTGCGAACCACTGCTCACAGAACTTGCAACAAATCTGTGGTTTCTCAAGTATCACCTGCACCATTCGGAGAAGTGGAAAAGGCTCCAATCGCAAACGGTCACTGAGAGGCCCTGATGTCTGACCCTTGTGAGCTGAGCCCCAAGGACGGTGCATTTGAAATGAGTGAAGGCCACACCTCGATGTAGCCAGAAGGTTTTCAGTGTTGGTACAGATGAGGACAATGGCAAAGGGTAATTCAAGAAAGGATGATGGCTGTACGAGGAATTTCCAAGTTCAAAAAAAATGCATGAAGGTTTTCCATAATGTTCTCAAAGCAAAAGGTCAAAAACAAACACTCCTACTCCAGTGTGACATCATTCATTCTTCAGTCTTTAAGTGCCAACTTCTTCATGACCTTTTTCTTATATTTAATATCGTATCTGAAAATCCAGCTGCTCAGTATTGATGTATTCACATTTCTGATGAATCTGATTTGATTTATGTTAGTCTCATTGCCGTGGGCTTTTGATCGATTTCATTTATACCAAAATTAACAATGAGATCTCAGCTTCAACCATGCCTGTGGAGCAGCAAGCCACTAACCCTGCAGACCTTAAACCTCCCAGCAGATCAGTAATGCATCTCATTAGCCCACTGGTTTTCATGGAGCCATGGATCATGAACACTTCTCATGTTATTTAAATATACAATCAACACCAGGGTGATGTCCAGGGAATGGGATGGGGTGCAGCACCTCCTCCTCAATGGTATTGTTGGTTTATTCAAGAAATGGAAAGGGATCACCTTCTCTTTCTGCACTGCAGACAATTTCAAGTGTTGCAACTGTGCAGGAGAAAGTCCATTAAACCTAGACCATGGTTTGATGCAAAGGGATCAATCTGGTTTTGTTTGTTCTTCTCCTATGTAGCATTACTTTTTCTTTTTGTCCACCACCATGTAAAAGAATTTCAATTTTAAAGGTGCCTCAGCACTTAGACTAAAGGTGTAACACTGATACAGTGAAAGATGATGGAGATTATCTGCGAGGTTAAGGAGGGCATCATGGGTATTATGCGCTCCAGACTGAGCAGCTCTCACAGCAGATATGAATATTGCTGCATGCAGTGCGGACAGTATTCTGTTAGTGGGATAAGATCATAATGAAGAAAAAAAAGAAAGATGGAAAATAAATCATTTTCTTTCTGAAGCATATTTAACAACTGCCATTGCCAATATCCAAACTAAAGGCCTTATGACCACAATATTTGAGTTGCGATAACAACTATAATAATATGATATTCTAGCTGTACTAAGTAAGCTGTCCTGTGTATGATATCATTCACCATTTTTTGGATCAAATTTTGAAGCCATACACCTGTATCCTTGGCAGCCCTCAGGCGTTCTCTGCAGATCAATATTGACAGGGCTGTTGGCCTGATAGTCCATTTATCCTAACCTTCCTGAAATGAAGGATTCAGAACATCGGAGTCTAGACCTGGAGGTCGTAACCCTCCCCGAGACCAACCAGGAGACCCCTCACCTCTCCCACCAAACCAGATCAATAGGTCTGTGTTGTCTGGGCTGTCGGCCAGTGTTTACTTGTGTTGACCTCTGGAGCTCATGAAGAGCGGCGCAGGACAGATGACAGAAGAAACGGAGCAAAGCACCACAGCAGAGAAGATGAGGGCAGACAGTGGACAAGCTGTGCAGAGCCGGGCAGAGTCACTGCTATCAAAGAAGAAAGGAGCGGGGTCGGGGTGGAGAGAAGACAAGGGTGGAGAGAACACGAGGAGAGGGCAATAAGAGCTTGAGAGAAAATGAGTACTCTGATATCAAAGAAAAGCAGAGGAGCAGAGGTGATCGCAGAGCTTTGACAATGAGAGAGAGGAGTGCAGGAAGGCAGTTAGGGAGGAGTGTAGCTTGGGTCAGAGGTAAGGCCGAGGTATTGCAGGTTATCATATCAGTCATTTAGCGAGAGACTTCCAGCTATCATGGCCGGGGCATGTTGCTCTCAATCCCACACAATCCTCTCCTCTGTTCTCCAACCCAGCCCTATTGACAAATCTAAAACCAAGGTCACAGCAGTGTTTACACAGCCCTTAGCCCAAATTACATCATCCAAACTCTGGCCTGCTGGATACATCACACTGTCACTGAGAGTAAATGACCTGGCAGGCTGCCGTCGCGCTGAAAGAGGGGAGAGGCAGAGACAAAGAGAGACAGGGGACGTATGGGTGGGTGTGAAGAGGTGGAGTCAGATAAAGTCTGATTAAAATAATGAGAAAAAGAAATGGCACAAGACCTTTACTTGCAAAAAAAATAAAAAAAATAAAATAAACCCAGTGTAATTTAGTGTCCCCCATAACACACATTCACTACATGATTGTCCTACTGAGGCAGTGTTTTCCCCCCCATGAGTCTCCACACCAAACAACACAGGAGCATAATGCATATTGTTGCTGGCTCCCAATAATGATGCATAACCCGGTGGCTGCATGAGAATATAATACCAATATGTCAGGTCTCTGATTTGGCCACAATTTGCATGGTTATAATAGCTTATCGACTGGCTCAAGGTTGAGCAGGGCCAGGCGGCTTCACTGTAATGACTGGCCGTGTGCCTCCGACAGTTTATTTCAAGCCTCTGTGGCTCAGTCACCCAGCCCCCCCCACCTCGTCAATACCCAATCTTGATCCCGCTATCTGCATCCTGACAAAGTCTGCACAAACACGCCTGCCCTCGCCTCCCCATTAGCAACAACCTCACCTCCACCTCCTCCACTCCTTTCAATCCAGTGTTTTTATTCCTGTATCATGTGAGTATTTCCCATGGCGATCAATACAGGTGCAATTCATTAGGCCGTCCAAAAGCTGCTTGTCTGAGAGCGTTTGGCTATATAAGAGCTATCGACCCCTCCCTGGGTTGGCCCGGTGCCCACCCTGCTCGATGTCTCTGCGGCCGCACAACTGACGAGGTCCAGAAACGGAATGCAACTTTTTGAAATCAAAATTATGGATTGAGTTTGAAAGCGGAAATGTCTCCAAAAACAAGTATTTGATTTATTTTATTTAAGTTGAAGAAAAGACATAAAAAGCAATTTATAAAATAGTAAACGACAGTTTTAGTTTTAATGAAATTTAAAATGATGTTGTGTCAGATGACGTTTTCATTAGCATTGTTTTGGTATGAGATTCAATTGGCAATTTTGCCAATAATGGGCTTGAATTTCCAATTTTCAAGTTCATCTACATAATATCAATATTTGAATATTGGTAATATTGGCAATGAAAGGTTATGAAAACAGACACATACTTGCATATTTGTGGAAGTACTGTATTTGTTAAAGGCATTTAGCTGAAATTGTATTTTGAATTTAGAAACAGTAGAATAGATATAAGGAATGTAAGAGGGACATGACGAAAGGTTAAGAGGAAGAGAGAAAGAAGAGAACTTTATATACATGTAATGATCAAAATATTCAAATCAAGATATGTCAAAATATTTATGTTACAGAATAGAATGCAGGAGCTTCACAGTAAAATAGTGAATACAGAAACAATGGTAAACTGTTACTACTTAAAACTGTGCTCTAATTGAACATAGAAACATGAATGACAAGATGCCAGTTACATTTTCTGATCATTAGAAAAATAATTCTATTTCAATTAAGATGTGATTAATTGGATTAAAGATAGTGCTGGATTAAAAAGGACTCAAAAAGCATCCCACTGGTTGTCTGATCATAAGCTGAGCCCACTGCTTTGACAAATCAATTCCAATACATCTCTGTTTTGGCTGTTATGAAGCCATTTCTAAAATACAAAGAGAAGAGGGGGGCAGTAGGAGAAGAAAGGGATAAATAACAAGGGGTGGTGGAAATAGGCAAGCAGCGGACCTCAGTTGAGAGGTCAGAGTGAAGGCTGTGCGGCCATGCCCACTGTGGGCACTCAGCTGGAACTAATCGCGGACGTCAAGACGCCAACTACTGCCAAGGACCTCTCACCCTGCTGCGCTTTCTCTCCGTCTTTCTGCCCGGGCTTCAACAATGACTCACTGGCTAACCCCCTTTGCGCTGCATCCCCCATCCCAACTGCCACCCAACTCCCCTCACTCAACACACCCCTACTCCATTTTGTGCTCATTCATTCATTCAGCTTAACATTTTCATTACTGCAAACACTGGGAGAGTAGGGTGGAGCAAGGGAGTGAAGGATGGGGGTGTTAAACAAGACCTCTAACAGCTCTGTCATCCAAAATATTACTTGCACCCATTTGGGTGATTGGATGGTTACAGCAAGACTGTCAGGGATAAGCTGGACAGAGTAAATACCATACCATCTTGGACTTATATAACCATCACAAGAAAATGTCTAATTCAAATTAATAATTAAAGTTGTAATTTAACACTGATTCAAAGTATAAATGCAAATAAGTCTACCTTTTTACCCCCTAGACAAGTACTTAGTTGTTCATTTCAGCGTCCACAACTAAATTGAAATCTTGTTGCGGACACTGTCCCAATATAGCCCCTAATTCCTTATTCAAAACAGCCAACCCTTAAACAAATCCTACCCTGAACCCGAGAAGTAAGTCTTAACCTTCAATCTGTCTCTAAATAGTGAGGACGGGCCATAATGTCCTCACATATTCCAAAACATTATCAGTCTGTAAGGACTATGCTCAAACTGGTCCTCACAGAGATATATACTGTATACACACACACACACACACACACACACACACACACACACACACACACACCATCTGTGAACACCAACACATGACGGAGCAAATCGGATTACAGTATGGAGGGAGACAAGGAGGATGATCCAAACACCATAATATCATTTCCAAGAAGGGACAGGGACGGGGCAGGGTGTGGGGGCGGGCAGGTGTGTGGTGAGCTGGGGTGAGGGGTTTACCAGGGGTCGGGGCAGGGGCTTAATTGGTCAGGGGTCAGACCTACAGTGCAGTGATCTAATGGCTGTCTCGTTTGTGCACCACAGCTTAGCTCATGTTTTCTGAAAACAAGATACAGAAACTAGGCCAGTATATGAGAGATGAAAAGCACCACAAATAGCACAGTGAATAAATGAAATGCACCAAAGTTCAAGTAGTTCAAGCATTTTTTTTTTTGCAGCAGCAGAACCTTATTTTTTTAACTCCTTCGAGACCAGAGCTATTCAGAGGAAATGATTTGATACGTAAGAAAATATAGAAAATCCCTGATTACAAGTGGTGAAACACATAACATCATACATGAATTGTGTTATTTGTGAATTATTAATCATGGTGCAAATGTCAGCAGTGAGGTTGGATTTGTTGATGGCAATCTTAGCTCCTGTTGAACTCAGGTTAGAGGCCAAGATTGGACATGAACCTTATGATATGGTCCACAAAACAACAACCGTGTGTCAGCTACGATTAGACCATGGAATTAAATTCTTGGTGGACCCTGTCATTCGAAAGAAACACTTTCATATTATGTTTATTATCATGTGATTTGTTGAGTAATATTCAATGTATTCAAAGAGATTATGGCTGCATTAAAGGATTAGAGGGTCTTTTAAGGAATGAGGAATGAATGCACAGTGACCCCCCGCATCCATCCATACACACACATATATTCACACAGAAAATTCACACCAGCCTCGCCATATGTGAAGAGATTACAGCATGATTTCCAGAAATGTAGCACAAACCCATCCATTACTCTCTCATTTGTCTGTACATGCATTCGCTTCCATGTTTATTGGTTCCAGGCTCTGTCTGTGTGACAGAAAGAGGTTGATCCTGGGGCCACAGAAGGTCAGGAATGCCAAGCATGGGTTTAAGCTGTAATGTAACATCTATGTCAGGAGCTTCATCGTGTGTAAGACTAAATCTCAGAGTTGGGCTGGGTCGGTAGGAACTACTGAGATAATCTAATATGAACACATTCAGCGTGGTCCACAGGAGCCAGTCTGACATGTGACTGGCTGCAACACCTCAAGGTCAAAGGTCAATACAGATTTCAGCAAATCTGAGCAGGCACGGCATGAGCTTATATTCAGGGAGGGGAGGGGGCATGGCTTGGCCTCCAACCCTTACCCGTTAAGACCCTTGAAGTTTTTTACCCTGACCTAGACTTGACTCCTTCATCTGGGATGTTAGCTATACTAATTACTGCCTGATAGCCGCCTGGTGCCAAACGCAATTCACTTCCCCCTGATTCTCCTCGACTCCGCTCCAACAGCTGGTGCCAACCTCACTTAGCACTCATGAAGTGTTTCAGACACAAAGTATGAGCCCCCACCTTTCTTCTGCCCTGGCAAGCTACCTCTTTTGTTTAGGGTTTTGTTATCTGGCCACATGTTGTTCAGAGGGCTGGGTCCGGGGCAAAGGGTAGTTGCACGATGTAACATCAGAAGGTCGGCTGGCATGCTCTCTGAGAGAAAAAGCATTTTATAAGCCAAACAAAAGGGGATTAGAATGGTGCCAAAGATGGAACTGGGATCAGAGCACTGACCCCAGCCTCTCAAGGTTAGATAGAAGACAAACGGTCTCATCTGCACTTTGGGATTCTCTTGGTGTCTGAGCAAAGGGCAAGGTTGGGTGAAGGTGGACAGAAGGAGGGGCAGAGCTGCAGAGCAGTCAGATGACTTGAGCTTGAGGATGGGAAAGGGGAGTCGCTCTCATTTATTTCCTCAGTGCCCTAAGGCCCCCCTGTCCTGCCTTGTGGCGCCCTCCACTACCTAATCTGCATGTCTCCCACTTGGCCTTAGACCCTCTTCACTGCCCTGTGGGCCACTCCCACATCTCACTGCAACAGCTAGTCCTATCTGGAAAACCAGAGCGGGCAACGATCAATGAGTTTGTCTGTCATTATCAGCATGTGGGTGTATATGTGTTGTTGAGCGCATGTCTCTCTGAGGGGGTGTATCACTAAGTGTGTCTACATGTGTAGGGCTATCTCTAAGCATGTCCGTGCACAAGCGAATCTGAAAGCGTGCATGCGTGTGCGTGTGTGTGTGTGGAGGCCTGTCCATGTTGATTAGATAAGAGGTGAGCCCAGCAGTAGGAGGACATGCTGGCTGACCAGCACACTGATGCAGGGGCAAGGGGAAGGCAGGAGTGGTGTTTTTCCGCAGGCTCTGAAGTTTAGCCCTAAGAGGCTAGCAGAGGTGATAGCCAGTCTGACTCTAGGTCACCCAGATAACATGTCTACACACCCCACATTCCTCATCCTGGGTGGATATGCACCCAGTGTGGCTGAGTACATGTCGAGGTGGCCGCAGACATTCTTTCATCCAACGGTGATAGCTCAGCCAATTAAGCAATATGGTCGAACCTGTCCTGTAACAGATGATAGAGTTAAAGAGCCTCGGGAGAATTAATCCAAGGTTAACTTTAATGGCATGGACAGCAATGACACTGTATGCCGAAAGCTTAACTTCATGATACAGACAGAATAAGCGCATCATAGAACAATCCTACAGTGGCTCAGCTTCAGGGTTCTGTGGACTGAGTCAGTTGTTACATGTCACAGCTGAATTACTGCCGGTCGCTTTTGCAATTTCAGAAAGACAAACTGCAACCAGCATCGCCACAGGCCAAGCAAACAACTGATTCCAAAGAGGGACGTTTAGAACAGGCACTCCACTAGTGTCAGTCAATTCAGCGTGAGAAACAAAATCCCATCAGAAAACTGACAGAAGTGAAACCAACATAAATGTTAAGGAAGTTTTTTTGTAAAGGAGTGTGGTGGTTAAACAAACCCACTGACTGCTTTCAGAGCTCGAGAGCCAGCTGACATACAGGTTAAAGGTCACAAGGAGCTGTCCAAAGCAGTGCCAGGCCAGTGACGGTCAAGGGATGTTGGTGGATAAATGAGAGAAGCAGGAAAAAGGTTTGAAGATTAGGAGCCATTGCATCAGTGAGGGATCAGCGCAGCCTATCTCATTACTCTTGAGACAATAAGCACAACAACTCTCCAAGCACTTTATAATTGCTGCTTCCTCGGCCACAAACAAGCTGCGTCTTTTACTTGTGTTTATAGAGTCTATTAGTACAATTCTGCTCCTCGGTGCTTTCACTGGGAAAAGAAAACATCATCCTCTAATTGCCACATTTCTTTAATACTAGCGTACATTCGTTTCACGGGCGGTTTCTCTCCTGTCCTGGAGACGGCTGGTTAATAAAGTTTTTATCTGTCAGCAAGGAGCACTGGGGAGGCTCTAAGGTCACCGCTGCATATTCCAAACCTGGACAGTCGTGGACTCTACCATCACTTTTGTTTACATGAATATAGAAATAAGATTTTTCTTCACTGAGCAAAAAAAGACACATTTAAATTAGAATTTGACTGGGACTCAAGGACTTTCAAGGATAAACTTTCTAATCATCTCTTTGACAATTTTATGCATTCAAAAGATATTCTCACATCCTCCAGGACTGCTCTTTTTCCTTCCATATATCACATATCCAAACTTGATTAAAAGTGCATTTAATTATAAGCTCATTGTTCGGGAGAGAAGTGAGGGGTTAAATTGCTGCCACGACATATCAGAGAAGTTTCGCCAGGAGCAGTGGGTTTAAAATAGCAGGAGAAACATCTGAACCCTTTGCTCTCACATGTTTACAGCATATACACACAGCCCAACTGACTGGCTTTTCCAGATGTTGGATCTCAGCATGGGATCTTTGGTCCAGCAGTTGGACATAAAGTGTGTCTGCACGAATTAATTAACAGCAAAACCTTATGAACTGGCCCCATGAACCCACAACAACATTTTCAAAGAAATCTACGACTGGAGATCAGTTGAGTAAAAATGGAACTAAAACTAACACACTTGTTGACGTTATAAAATCTAATCAAGAGTGAAGAGCAATATCATTAAATGCCTAAAGAAGTTGCTATTTTCTAAAGCCTACAGCTTGTCATTACTCATTAAATTAACCTCTATCTGCCCTAATTTAATTCATCCTATTAGCTAATTTCTCCTTCCTAGTGGCAACACCTCTCTGGATTTTTTCTACCAGCCATAAAAAAAGAAATATTTCAACATTGGATTGTATGTGTCATTTCTATTGAATGGGTAAAACAAATTAAAAGTTAAAAAAAAAAAAAAAGAAGCTGTTATGAAGGTGTAAGGTTAACCTCTGTGGATTGTTTGTCCTTCCACAGACAGGGTCAATGCCAATAATAAACGATAATGTTGTGCATTGGTACGTGGACAGTTGTAACACTTGTTGGGTAGCAGCTGACGACCTGTTAATGACGGCCCAGTGATACCAGGAGACTATGGGATCAAGGTGATTCCTAAGAGTCATAATCTTGCAGTGGTAAGGATTTGCCGTGCCCCACTAAGGTTTACTGGATTAATTCAACACCAGGGACTGCACCTAAAACCGGCCTACTGCCATGAGCAAATTTTCATACTGTTTGATGACACCACAAATGAAACTGGGAAAGTATTAAGAAACCCATGCAGCCATGTCGGTTTTTGTCCTTGTTGTTATACTTGATCTCGTTGATGCAGCAGCCATTGAATGCGGTATATGCATGTTTTGTGTTTTTTTTTTTTTCTTAAGTACTTTGCCACATGTCGAGGTCAGGGGTAAAGGCTGGGAAGATTAGAGCCTATATTGACTCAATGAGGCCATATGGGCAAATGAGATCCATGTCCGTGAAGCACTAATCTGGGGATGTCCTCTGAGTGACCAAGGATGGACACTACCCACAGCAGCTAAGCGGCTTGGGGATTCGAAAGCAGCCCGTGGCCTGCTCTACTGTACCCTGTACATTAGCTCCCCCATCTGACCCTGGATAGTCAGAAAGGAAAGAGCCTGGCGTCTCGGATGAAATGCAATTTCAAATTACTATCAGGAGTAAACAAATACACAAAGGGAAATTTCCTGCATGTGGCATGAAGAAATTTTTAGAATAAGCAAAGTAATTTAGTTTCTCATATGTTTCAGACAATCTCCCGCTGTCTGGACTTTAATACTTAAATCACAAATCAGTTGGACTACAGTCAAAGCATATACAATATATTGGCTGCGGATACAGATGTGTTTGAAGGGAAATAACTTCCAACGAAAGAAATATGTACAGTTATTAGTACACGAGCGAATATAATTCTGGGTGTTTGCCCCATAGCAAGTACGTGTAAAAAAAATCATAAATAAAGCAGTAGGAGGTATGGCAAAGGAGAAAAAAAAGTTGAGATAAAACAAGAAGGTGGGGGTATTTATGAGCGATTCTCTCCCAGTGATTGGCTGCGAGGCGGGTAGCAGAAGGACAAATGGACAAATCTGAGGAGCTAATAAGAGTGAATACGGAACAGCCCTCATGGGCAAATCTGGCACTAAGATGATAATGAGATTATAAAACCCCACTATATTGCAGCAAATTGTATAAGTGTTTCATTGAACCTTGTTGAACTTTCATTTATGCATGCCAGGCTCTTTCCCTTTTTGTCTCCCCCCTTTCTTCTCCTCCACGGGATGATGGGTAGAGTATGAGAAAGGAGGAGAGGATAAAATGCCTCCTGGATAGAGTTTACCTAGTGCAGGGGTGAACTGAAGACCACAGACTGGGTATTCCAGACACGCTTCTAGTTAGCATAATCACAATAGCCTAAACTGTTAAAGTGCTCTACATATGAGATGTGATTATGAGTCGGCTTCACATCTTGTCAGGATGCCGGCATATACATATATACATCAATGAGTAAATTTAGCTGGTGGGCATCAACACCAGCAGCAGGACCAGTGACAAACCCGCCTATTCCAGTTTGTTTCCTGGGCTTTGATATGTTACAGAGGATTTAAATGAACCAATTTGAACAACATGAAGTGCGGTTCATCAAAAGCAAAAGCTGAAAATTAATCATTTCTTTGTTTCAAATTCTGAAGAAATAAATGTAGAGCTTCTCTAAAATCAAGGCATCTGTTTTTCTAGGTTTTTGAGCGACCCAGACTCGGTTGAATGCAAATCTAACAATGACGGTCTACATGTTGGCCATAGCATAGCTTATTATGAGTCCAACCAGACCAGCAACACTCAACATTTCACACAGCTCACATCACTGCTGAAGAATGATATTGCTCTCAGCATTGACAAGGTTGTATAATCATTAGCTTGACATATTGATCAATCTCATTTCTTCCTGTTTGTCGGCGCAGACAAAGAGATGGAAACACCCTCGTCTCGGACGTGCAGTGAGGGCTCGTCTATCGACTCTGTCAGCATATCTTTGATTCTGATCTGGATGAAGACGGTTCAACACAAAGCAAAGCACTGGAATGGATCAATAAACATTAAACAATAAACACACGCCTACAATTGAATCAAAGTGATCAGGTCTTTGATCCATAAGAGACGGAAGCCCTCGGGACAGAGCAGATTGCCCTGTCACTATGGGACAATGCCTTGACCAGACGCTAGACTGAAGTGTTGCATCCATGACATAAAATCAAGATTCTGGAAAGGGATCCATCAAGAGTGCCTCACGTTTTCTACTGATTGCCACTGCAAAACAACCTCATGTAATGAAACACACATATGTTCACTTTCTATGTAGTTGTAAGACACTGATTCTAAAATTCTCCTTCATGAAGTGTCTACTTATAACTCACCCAGAGATGAATATCTGTGCCCTTCCATTGGTTCTTCCTTGATTTATCAGTCACTCAAAATGTCACTAATTCCTTAGTGTTACTACTGTGACCCACACAATAGCCTGATCCAAAATCAGTGGATCAAGGTCAAAGGTTAGGGCCTGGTTCACCAGAGTTTACCTGTCTATTTCCTGCAACACTAGCACAACGTGTGCCAGTCAGACAAAGAAAACACTCCAACACATGTGTAAACACACGCACACACAGACTCGTGACAGATAGACTCATGCGATCTTCCATTGAGGCAGCGGACTTCCACTTTACCAAGCTGAAAAAACAGTGGTCAGAGGGTGTGAGGTTAATTTGACCGGGCCTGAGTTTCCTCTTCAAGAGTTAAGTAACACAAACATCAATCAAACTGTGTGTGTGTGTGTGTGTGTGTGTGTTTGGTAAAGAGGTGCAGACAGCTAGAGTTGTTTCATGGTCAGCAGAGCATGGATCAGAGAGGTGAAGGTAACGGTCAAGTAAAACCTACAGAGGAATGGAGTTAATTCACAGTAACCACATGATTGTGTGTGTCTTTGCGCTGTCACTGAGGTAAAGAGAAAGGCAGAATAACCTGTGCAGGCATAATTCTACCAGTTTTTATTATTTTCATTCAACATACTTAAATCAAGACGTCCTTTTGACTAAATCTGTTTTAATTACTGAAAACTAAGTAGGAAAGAGAGAAAAAAGGGCACCTCTCAAAAGAACATACAGTGGTGTTTTTATGTTGTGAAAGAAAATGAAAGTGAGTCTCTTTCTTCAGTCCATTAGGGTTAATTACAGCCTAGTGTTGGGATGCTTGTAACAGAGCAGAGTTGGTAATTAAAGTACAGGTAAGACATTAACTTACTTTTGTTAGCCATTAATCAGTGTTTACCTTCAGAGAGCTCTCCCTTTGTAATTAATAATCAGCCTGGACAATGAGTAATCACCCAGTTGTGTGTGTGTGTGTGTGTGTGTGTTATTAGCAAGGGGAGTTTTCCCACCTTAGAAATAACATCTTTAGCGATCATCAATCTCAACTGGAAAAAAGTCAATAAACAGTGCTACAAAAACAGAGGAGGCCATTATGAGAAAGATTCTTTTTCTCTCTTTTCATTCATCTATTTTTGTCACCCTATTTCACTGATGTTGTGTTATCTTGGCATCTAAACGGCGACAAAGCTTTAGAATGATTATATCTCAGTAAGGTCTCGGTATCGCCAATGAACCAGCACCTCACTGACTAACTTTTTCCTCCTGAAGCCTTGAAGCTACTACATGCACACACACATGGCCCCGCACACACACACACACACAAAGGGAGATTTTCCAGCAGGAGATCGGTTCCAGTTTATCTGCATATTTAGCCTGTGTTTGGTGTGCTCCTAACTGATAAAATTCTGCTCGTGTGCCAGGCCACTGCCAAACGCCAGAGCAATGACCTTCTTTGGGGGGGGGGGGAACAAATTCCTTGTGCATGATGGCAATAAAGAACTGACTGAAAAGACGAAAGATTAAGACAAAAAAATAAATAAAAGGAAAGAAAGAGGGAAGCTGGCCAGTGAAATACGAAGGGAAGGGTTCCAGGTTTTATCGCATTTGCAACAAGGAATGGAGTGGTTAGTAGACCCCCCCCCCCCACTATATGTTACTCTCCCTACCACTTCTCTCTGGGTCCTTTCAGTGTGAGTGCCATGCTGGTACACTGCTGTTCCTTTACAGTTGATTAGGAATAACAGACAAGCCCTGCATCCACGTCTCCCTACCTCCCTCTGCCAAGACTCTAGCAGCATGGAGAACACAATCATCATATCATCACTGCACCACACAGGGAGGCAGGATGCAAGCGAAGGAGGGGAGGGGCACACGTATAGGAAGAGTCGGAGGCAGGAATGGGAGAGGGGCAGACACGAAGACACACAGAAAAAAAAAAAAAAAAAAGAGCAAAGGCAAGACTTGTCCTTCAACCCATTTTCCCATCATGCTGCCTGACCAGTCCCGGCACCCACGTCTAAGCACACATCCAATACTTTCTTCGCCTTAAGACATCTCCCTATGTGTGTCTGATCACATGCCATTCTCCACAGCAGCTGAATCGCCCCAGGCTCGGCTCTGTCTGGCTCCACACAAGAGCAGCGGCTCACGCTGCGGTGCGTGTCTGCATATGCGCGTGTACGTACATGACAACACAGAGTCGCCGGTCCGTTCTGTGCTGCAGAGGCGCTTATGGTCAACCCTGATTACCCCCACCTACAGAGACACTCGCATACTCCGCCATGGCAACGCAGACAACAGCAGTCAGGGCGGCACAAGAGATGACTGCTGGGGGCAGCGTGCGCGCTGATTGAAGGGCTGGGCCTCGGTGTCCTGACAGGCTTCCCTCAACCTTCTCTCAACCTCATCACCTCTGCTGCTCTGCTGTGACTCTCGCCACAATTGCTGCTGCCTGTGAACCTGCCAGGCTGCCAAGGACACAAAGACGGCCGAGTCAACCTTTGACATCGGAAGCTGCCACCAAAAGACCAGAGACAAGCTGAGTTGGCAGCTATGTTAACAGGCCAGAGGCTCAGATCTTTTCAGCTCGGTTAAAGTAGCAAAAGTCAATAGAGTACGAGTCAATAGTGCATACATACAGATGGACGCTGTGTCCAACTGGTCTGCGTTAGGACAATACCAAGCACGCCAGCAGTTTCAAAAAGCAGAACTGGATATCTTGGCTCAAAGGTTGCTGTGTTCCGATCGGCAGCAGCCACAGAGAGGACACATAAAACATCACAGTAAAAAAAAAAAAAAAGTGACATTTGAACATGAAATACAATATGGGTTTTGTATTGAAGGCTGGATGACATTTAAAGAGCTGATTCACCGGTAGATGTTAAGGCCACCCACCCACACAGTTCCATGTGGAACATGGTGTTTCAGTGAGCTGAGATGAGATAGCAGTGTCTGAGATGTCTTCGCCAACACATGGAGCATGTGTAAGATGGCCTACAGATTCCCCCTGATGTCAGTGAGGGGCTTTGAACAGACTCAAATCTCAAAGGAGGATCTCCTGAACCTTAGGTGCACACATGTCAAAAAAACAACAATGCTAAAACATTACACCTGCACAATTACTCATTTGGCAGATGCTTTTATCCAGTTCAAGTGAACGAGAGCATGAAGGAGGAGACCTTGAAGTAAAGCCTGACAAAGAGCAGGAGATCAGGTGAAGAGGAGCGCAGGAGGTATGAGTCAGCCATGTTAGGCTGTTTGAGTGTCATAAGAAAGGAAACAAGACAAACCAATGCTTTAAATAAATGCAACGTGTATTCTGTTTCCTTTTCCCAAACTTGATTTTGCGTTTGTGCCTCTGTGCCTGCGTGAGCATGCCTGCATGTGGGTTACTCTCCAAACAACACTGCAATCATCGTCTCTTATCAACGGTCATGTCGAGGATTACAGCTTTCATCTCTAATCCAACATTAAGGACACATTCTCATGATGGCCGTGACATCATCAAGGCCAGTCAACCAGCGAGAGGGCACAGGGACAGGAAGCCAAACACCACAGGAGAGGATTAATGAATATACGAGACAGAGTGGATGATGAAAAAGAAAGAGGAAAAAAAGGGCACGGCACAAAAAAAGAGACGGAAATAGAAACAAAATCAAGCGGCTCATTTCGGTAGTGTGTGAGAGACAGCCTGCAATTCTGTGTGTGTTTGTGTTTCAAGATAATCTGCCACCGCTTCACTCTCTCTGACAATGATCCCTCTCAATCAGCCCTACTAAGACCTGCAATCTACCCGACACCCACAAACATGTGCACATGTACACAAATGTGTTGACACGAGCGTAGAAACACATGTACACACTCACGCACACCCACAAGAAGGAAAACCATCAACACAACACGCTGCAACCTGATAATCTGCAGATGTGCACCACTGATGGACACAGAGAGCACGGAGCTATAACACATTTTTCATTTTGGTCAAAACAACAACCTAAGGTTGATGTATTTTACTCTCAACTATGACCAAAAGCCTCCAACAAAACCAACTAAAAATGTTTTGCCCATCTTTGTCTTCCAGAGAAGAAATCGTTAAGGTAATATTTAGGAAACCATAGTAATTTTTAACATTTTAAATATATATGACCATATAAATCAACAGTACAAACTCAGTAAGTTAGGACAATAACTAAATGAGTGATCTTGTTGGTACCACCCATGATCAACTTCTTCTTCTCTGACTGTAAACATTTATGAACCACTGCTCCTGGATGACTACATCATAAAACTGTATTTACACTGAAAGCAAGCGGTTATGCTGAAGTAGAATCCTGAGTAATTATGTTGTCAGTGTTGAAGTGTGTTTACAGTGTGTTTGTTTGATACCTGCAGAGACTCGGGGGCAGTCTGGCAGCATGGGATCCAGCGGCGTGTCCAGAGGCTCTGAACTCGATACCCAGTTACAACAGTGCTGAAGGAAAAAAAAACAGGGATTGCCAGTTAAAATCTCAGCGCAGAAGATTTCTCATTATTGCTGAATGTTGCCGCGACAAAAGATGTGGAAAACGCTTCCACACATAGATGACCCCGGGCATATGACGGTTTGTGATTGGGAAATTAATATGCAGCATTCTACAAATCTATTCCCACAAACACACATGCATGCTCAAAGATGGAATCACAACAAGGGGAAGGATTTTTTTCTTTTATTTCCTCCTGATGAGCCGCATTTCTGGACTTCATGGAAACAAAGCAGGTTTAATTGAAACTCAAAGTAACATTGAAAGAAGAAAAAAAGAAAAAGACAAGAAAAGAAAGAGGGAGGCAACGGAGACAAAGAAAAGGGGGACAGGTGGGGGAGCAGAGCGGGAGGGACCATGAGCGAGAAAGCAGTGTGTGTGCGTGTGTGTGTGTGTGTGTGGCTGAGAGCGATGGGAGGAGAGGGGGAGGGAGGGAGGGACAGAGAGAGAAATAGAAAGAGAGACAGCAACAAGCAATTAAAAGCTCTGTGACATGTTGCTCAGACAGCTTGGCGTTTGTTTGTGGTGGAGAGCTGAGGCCTTCTACCATGGTGGATCAGTTGGTGCCCTGGGGGAGGGCGTATGCCCAGCTTGCTGACCCATAACCCCCTGCAAACACCCCTAGTCCTCTCAAACCCCCCTGTGGTTGACAACTCTACTGTCAGAAAGAAGAGAAGACCTCTTTATCCACTTTTTGCTGTCTTCATCTTCCTGCCTGCGTGGCGCCCCCACTTTCTACCTAGTAAGTTATTTGAAAGACGTCCTGGTTACACCAAATACAACTTTAATGAACCGTGTCAGTTACTATCATTACTACGAAACAGCTTTTCCCATGCTTTGAGTTTTCTTCCTCTTGGTCGACAGAAGACAACATCTCACCGCGCAATGTGGATCGGTATGCTGCGGCATGTAGTGCTAGTAGGAAAACAAGGGAAAAGGGAGAGAGAGAAGGAGGGAGGGTGACAAGGAATGCTTGGAGAAGACGTTCCCCAGATAAGATAAAAGTTCAATAGAAGAAAGAGAAAATGTAAAGAGATTAGAATGTGCAGCTGGCGTCCTTCTGAATCATTCCTTATCTGCCCTTGTTTTCCTTTCACCCTGGCCCCTGACAGCCATTACAGTGTTGTGCATGTTAGTGCGTGTGTGCGTGTGTGTGTGTGGGTCAGTGATTGCATTGCGGGGGGTCCTCCTCAAAGATGAGGAGTGTTGTGAACCCTTCAAACACAAAAACACACACGGAAAAGCACAAACGCGCTGGTGCATTTTTGCCCTCAGCGACCCTGGCTCCCAAGGCCCTTGACAGGGGAGGGACCGGACAGAAAAATGTGTGAAACTTCTCCCACTTCAGCTGCAGTAAAACAAACAAACGTGAAAAAAAAAAAAAAATCCCACACGGATAGTTTTATATATAAATATGAATTCTTTTTTGGTTCTGTTATGATTGATGTTTTAGTAACAAACAGGTTGCCCCCCGGCTTGTCGGTATGTTGTCGGTATGACTCTAAATTGCATGACACTGACGGATGGATTACAATCATACTTGGTGGAAGGATGGGGTATGGATTCAGTGGGAACCATTCATATTGGTTGCCTGCACACTGAGGGGACTGATTTGCAACATTTGGTGCAGCTTGACTGAATTTAATTTAATTTTGACTGGGCCTTGGAGGAGGAAACTGCTCTACTCAGTGCCATTTATAACGATGGGTATCGCTATTATCATTGAAATTATAACAATTTATGCAATTATAATAATCTGGACGCACTAAAAGCATAGCTATATAACTATTATATAACTGTACTTGGTCAGTCTCTCCCCCATTCCTCTCTTTTCAACCCATCCTGGTGGAGGCAAACACCTTAATTCTGGTTCTGGGTTGTGGACTTTTTCCTCTCCACTGTCAAATGGTGTAAACTCAATTTGGGAAAAGTTTGGTTTTCTCTCTACTTTGAAATAACATTGCAATAAAATAGAGTTTTAATTACACAGGGACACCGAACATACTTGATGCCTAATTGAGGTCCAGGAGCTTCTGCAGCTCCGTCATACTGAGCATCTGTCCAGACCTGGGATCAGCATGCATCTTGCATTTGATGATGCGCTCACAAGTGGCCGGCTCTAAGTATGACAGTTCACACCTGGCATTAGAATGCGCCTCCATCATCGTCCCAAGTGACCAATTGTGATCAGCTCTCACATCCCCGCTCCATATGCAAATAAACACAAACATAATTGCTGTTAGCAAAGACAAAATGTCTCGGGTTTTTTTTTTAAAGTCTGACTATGACAGACGGCTCCATTGTGTTTGTGTGTGACGGCGGGGGAGCGAGTGAGGGAGTGGGACAAGGAGGAGCTGAATGAATGAATGTGCACAGGTCTACAGTGAAATCAGATTTGACTCGTCTTAAAATATTAAGAGAACCAATATGAATGTATGAGTAAAAGTGAGAAAATGAAAACTATTTGAATTCATCATGAAGTGGCAGCAGGCCCAGGACACATTCACGTGCTGAGGGAATGCAGGCATATTGTATATAGCCCACGGGGTGATCGGATCTCAATGTGTCCTGGGTGCACTCACTCATGTTAATGCCTCAAGATTGCTTGACCTTTACCTCACACTTCATCCAGAGTTATAGATTTCCTAAAAGCTTATAGAAAAATATAGCAACTCATTACTCGAGAAGACTGTGATGAAACATCTGTTCCATGTAATCCTTACCAAATATGATCAACTGAGTTTGTCCAGAACCGTTTGATATTAAAAAAAAAGTTTGGCTCATGTGTGATCCATTGCTGTCCAATCAAAAGAAATGAAAATGAAACAAAGTACTGATCTAACTCTCTTCTTCTGTTTCATTTATTCAGCCCTGTCAATCTAAAGTGCGTGTGGCACATGGGAGGGAATACAGCATCCGAGGCACCAAAGAGGTTATAGAAAGATCAGCAGAGACACGAGGGGAGGTGGAAGGGTGGGTTTCAGTGCTGGGGGAAGATGACAAGTCATCTCGGTAAACAGTAGCATATTGTGTATTTTTAGATTCCCTGCTTTGCCCTAGATGTGCTCTCCTCTGAGCCTGGGCTTGAGGGCAGAGCGGCGTGGAGCGGCACAGAAGCAGTGGGGCTCCTTGACTGCTACATCAAGTGTCTCATTGTATCTCCTCTAATTCATTCAGTCTGTCTGGAGGAAGATGTCAGCTGGGCTGTGGCGCAGGGGGTTGAAGGCGGCTGGAGAGAGGGGAAGGAGTGGAGTCTTTCAAAGGACCCTCCTCCCTCACCCTTCATCTCCGCCATCGCCACCAATGGAGGCAGGGAGGCGGCGGCTTGAATAGATTTGTCAAGGCAACCACATACATGTGTGCGCGCACACACGCGCACACAAATGCATGGAGCGCACAGCCCCGGTACTGCAAGTGACCGCAGGCATAACAGCAGTGACATAAAGGCGAGGCCTGCTGGCTGGGATTAGAGGAGGCCGATGTGACAAAAGGATGGCACATCACATCAGCTGCCTCTGACGCAGAGCACCAGCACTTCAAGCAGCTCGTCCGCTCATCAATGGCTCCACTGAACTAAAGGCAGACAGCGACAAACATGTCAACAGATCTGACGCTAACCCGCACCTCTGCGGCTCTGTGCGTGTGTGTTTGGATTTCCAGAGAAGAGAGAATGCACACACGCACATTCACACAAATACCCACACACAAATACACACAATGCCTCTTATTTTGCTTAGAGCAGTTGTCGACTTTATCAAGTACAAAGTTCTTAAAGATCCTATTAAAGGTAAGTTGAAGGTTGAGACTAGGTGCTGATTGTAACCAATGGGCAGCCAGCATGGTGTGAGTGTCAGTGACAAGCAGGTGTCAGATACACCCCCCACCTGTGAGGGTTGCTTTTAAGCCTCCTCTCTTATGTGTATGTGTGTGTGTGTGTGTGTGTGTGTGTGTGTGTGGAAACCTCGCCATATCTTTAATGTGAACACACACACGGAGAATAATGGACACAATACACTGCACTCAGCTGGTGGAGGATCGAATGGAGCCATCACAAGGACCAGATAGGTTTCCTATAGGTGTCTACATCCACTTCACAGTGAGTGTCGCAGGAAGACACACACAAGGCTTTTAAAAGGGGATGTGTCCTCCCTGCTCTCCTACTCCTGCATTCAAATAACATATCACTTAGGTTCCATGAACAGGCCCAGATTATCAACTGCAGTAACCACAGAGGTTGACTGAATAACTAAACATTGTTCTGTATGATTTCATGATAACTTTTGTAGGAAATCATACAGGAAATCACAAATAAAAAGTCAGGGTTAGTAGGTTGATTCTGAAACACCATCCCAGGCCTATAATAAACAGAACAGACCAAATTCAGTTATTGGCTAGCGTACCTGTCGGTCACTAACCAACCTGCCTGAACTCTCACAACACATCACTCCTGTGTCCTGCTTTTCCAGGCCTTTCAACCACAGTTTTAAATACATTAGTAAATCTATTTCCAGTTGCTTTTGATTGAGTTTAATGGTAAAACAGTAGCACACAGGAGCAAGTCCCATGATAAAAACTGTGCCAAGAGTACAAAAGTCCCCTGAACCATAACACACATGACAGTCTGCAACCTAACTTCTCAGGAAGTAGTCCCCAGAATCAGTCCTTGCTCGCTCTCTCTCTGTGTCTGTATCTCCCAACTCATCCAGTTGCTGTATAATCTCTATGGATTAGGATGGTTTATTCATGACCATAGTGTATTCGCTATGTGTGTATGAGTGTGAGTGTGAGTGTGAGTGTGTGTGTGTGTGTGTGTGTGTGTGTGTGCGCTCTGGGCAGGCCACTAGAGTGTGACAGCAGGCCAGCACGGTGACAGGAGACACCTTGGAGACTGTGACAGGCTGCCAGCTGTACACCATCATTCACATTTCTCTCTCTCACTCACTCCTCCTCACTATGCTACTCATCTATCCCCACATTCATCTCTTCATCTCTTCATCTCCTCTCCTCCATCTGTATTCACTCCATTCACAGCCTACCTGTCTTTTTGTTTTTCCTCTCCATAGGGTGGCTTTGTGCTTTCTCTGTGGCAGTCAACAGGATTTAAATAATTGAAGATTTCCCATACTTGGCTTCGATGAGTATTTCCATTTCTGCCGCTCCTTTCGCTCCTCTACCCTCGCTCTTCAATGCCCTCCTCTGCCAGTGATGTCACCTGGCCCGCACGTGACCCATTTGGTCTGTATAACATGGCCCAGCAGGTGCAGATGTCTAAATCTCATCTTCTCTTTTTTTAACTCTCTCATCTCTTCTCATCTCTCCATCCCACCACCTAGTGACTTCTTGAACCCTGGGGGGGGGGGAATTATCGGTCCGTCCGATGAGAACAGAGCAGCGCACTGCTGGAGTGCTCCGACCTCACATGCACACTTTCGTCCGGGCACCCACATTTATACAGCACCCAAAGCATTACTCCGTGTCAATGCTAGCACCCCTCTGTGATGTGCTGTAACATCCAGACCTGCCTGCTTGTGAGTGTTTGCACTCAGTGTGCTGGTCTGCAAGTGTTGCTCATGTTCAAGGGTTATTGATAAAGAGATCTGTTAGAATGGAGCACCACAGGGATTTGACGTTGGGTCTTTGAGTGCTCATGTGGAGGAGGTTATGATTTCATATTCTGCAGGAATACACAAAATCTACTGAAGTGATTACCACAACATTTAGTGTCAGGAATAAAACCATATCCACTATGCTGCAAATCCAGATCGGGGGTAGCTTGAGTGTTTTTTTTCCCCATTTTCCAAGAGAATAATTCACAGATCTTGATTTAAAAAGAAAAAAAACAGGAAACTTTTGCAGACACTATTCATAAGCATTTTGAAACTGGAAACTAGCGAGTCCAAAACAAAATTGGTGATATTATGACCTAAAGATTTAAGCAATAGAGAAATTAAAAACAGAGGGCTGCATGCACAATAAACTTAGAGGGTACAACATAGGTGTGCCACTGTTTCCCTCGAGAAAATGCCCTTTAATTAGGCAAGCTCGCCTCTTAACTCTGCCTAAAAAGGACTGTGGGTTAATGAGTACAACAGAGTGCAAATCCGTGCCTGTCCCCTGCCTTCCACTGGACAAAGAAGGTTATTTCAGATTTATTGTTCTGGGTAATCGTCACAAATAGAAAATCACTTAACATTCCAATTATGTTGTGTCGCGCGCATCCCTTAGATGAATCAAAAATAGGAGATGCCAGACAAGGAGAAGGGGGCCAGTGCAACCTTGAATCCCCACAACTCAAGCCAACATACATACACATTCACAGATGAGCGACACACACTTGAGCACACAAATCAAAGGCGTACACACAAAATGGAGGAAGACAGAAATAGCAAAAACAAAAGGCAAGGGACATAAAAGGGAAAGTAATACAGATAAAAGTGTGTGTGTGTGTGCGAGACATTTGCATCTCTGGCTCTCAAGCACCTCTGGTCTTGGCTAGTCCTCATCAGTATGTGCATACTGAGCGAGCCCAGGTGCAGCGTATGGCACAGAGGTCACATCAGAAAGGGCAAGTGCTAAAATGAAGCTAACATAAATGCACGCGCATCCTATCTCTCAGGCTTACCCATGAGCACACAGGAACACAAGCGTACACACATATGCATGGCGGGCCACATGCACGCCCACCAGCAAGGGGTTTACCCTCTCAGTTATTCAGTGACATGCACCCAGGAAGAAAACGTGGGGGTCGATGAAAAAAAAAAAGCATAGAGGGAAAACATGCAAACAATGGTTCTCTATGACTTCTAAGGCTTGCTGATGGTCAGGGGTACCTGTGTAGGTCAGTAGAGTTGTGCAGTGGGAAATTAGAGAAGAGCATGAGCCAGGGCGACCTCGGCTCACCTGGGTGAATTTACATGATGAGATGGAAGCCAAGGAATTGACCGCTGTACCTTTAGCAGCATATTTCTTGCCTTCACACTGTGTGGCTATATTCACCTGCTGCATCCAGTCCTGCGTGCCTTTGCTGGTTTCCTGAAGCCAGATGTTGTGAGCGGAGTCGGTCAGCGCCACGGCACACACTCTGTTCTTCACCTGCATTTCCCTCTGATTCATCTGCCACGAAAAAAAAAGCAAATCAGATTCATGTTAGTCACCCTTGCAGCATGTTAATGACACAGTCGCTGTTGAGGAGTGTCTGGGTGATTTCACACAATGACAGAGATCCTTTGCTGTAAGAGACATAGTGACCTCTTGAGAGAATACAAAAGCATCTTTTTTAGAGGCAGAGAATAAAACCATATTTATATGAAATACTCATTGTGTTGTAGACATGTGCCTGGTAAAAACTGTATTCCCTACTCCTCGAACCATGATAGGACTGGCCCAGCGGACAGTTTTGTACCAGGTGGATACAGAGTCAACCTGGTGTGCAGCATAATGTTATAGAGTGAAATATGAAAGAGCTGCTCCTCCATAGCGTGTCCTTGTCACGTCCTGTACAAATGTCCTTGCCTGCGCACGTTCAAATACCTCGGTCCCCATTCTTAATACCCTTTCCCTTCACATGTCACGGCATCACCAGGCCTGTCTTCCTATTCCCCTCTGAATGTCAGCGGCAAGGAAAATGTCACACAAAGGACTTGTTACCGGAGTACAATAGACTTCCCACACCGCTGGACCTACCCCAAGGAGTAGCACAGCCAGGTGCCGGGAAGGAGTCGTCTCACTCTGCCTTGCTTTAAGATAAAACGTGAAGAAAAGAGAACAGGACTCGCTACAATAGGTTAACAATCACTTACTGTACAGATTTAGTGGCACTGGGAGAGCGAGACTGGTGGACTGGGGATGGCCAGAGTGCTGTACATTTGCAGTGTGTGGGCAGTGGGTGTGCGGCCATTCACACTCTGAGCTACAGCTGCACAGACCAAATGCTACATTTAACTATATTAAAGCTTCATCTTAAGTGTCATCTGGAGGCAGGGAAATCTTGGCAGCGCCCTGGACTACTGGACTTCTGGTGGGCTTAAAATAGTGGTGGTGTTTATGGCTCGGTGCCTGAGCAATTTGGTGGGATATCTAGGTAATGTTAATGCTAAGGCAGGGATCAGTATATGAGGCATTAGTTGGTACTTGTATTTAAGAACATACTCACTATTCGCCTCGTGCAATAAGCTTAAGTGTCATAAAACCAAATAGGCCTGTGGTACGAGTAGCAGCTTTTTGGGCCGGCATAGAGAGTTTGAGCTGGGTCTTCAGGAGGATTCTGTGTCTGACACTAAGGCTGCAGCAATCACAGAGGCCGGCTCTGGCTGGTGGGCTGTACATCATAATGACAGTGGGCATTTGAATACATCCTCCCTTGCCCGGCCAAATTAAAGTGGGAGTGTATAGAGATAAATGGAATCTATTAAGGCACTAAGGACTCATACATCATCCAGCTGATAAGGCTTCCACCGGCGCGTCTTCACCGTGGTGGAGGATAAAGCGGAATGAGCGGGGAGGTACAACCACAAGCATAAAGAAAAAATAAAGTGCACATCTGTAGACGCGGAACAACAAAAGGAGACAGACACTGCACATGTAGGCTATGCGCCGACAAATTCCCCCGCTCACACAAAAATCATACAAAGGCATACAGAGAGAGATACAGACCCTTCGCTGTACTCCCTTCCTCATCCACGCTTGGTTGAAAAGCTTTCCTCTGGCAGAACTGGGCCCGTGGGAGTAGCAAAGTCAACCTTTTAAAACTGGAGGTGTCAGTCAAGGTCTTGTTTTCTGGTGCTAGCCAAACGGGCTAGTCCCTGAGCATAGAGGCTGCTAACAGAGGCCAGGAAACAGGAGACAGTAGACTGACTGCCCGTGGAAAATGCTGAGAACATGACTTCAATCCGCTAAAAAACTTCACACAAGCCGGGGGACGGCACATTTTTCTACTTTCCAAGTGGATAAATGAGTCTCTACTTGCTCCTTTTGCACGGCCCTTCAGATAATTCTTATGTTTGAAGTAAAATGTAAGTGTCCTTTACATGGTGGAAATTGCTGGTATATAAAAAACTGTGACTAACGCTAAGCAACTTCTGCCAGTGTAGTGTTTGCCAACCTGCCATCCCTGACAGGTTGTATAAGTCTATCTTTGTTTAAAGTATTTTGACATGCCACTTTTAAAACAAAGTACTTTGGAGAGATAACAAAGGATATGCAGATAAATGGAGGCAAAGACACAGAAGAGGAACACTAAGAACGAAGACCAGAGCAAGTGTGTGTGTGTGTGTATGTGTGCCGTCGTGTGTGGGTACACACATGGATGTATGCATATGTGTGTAGGCCTGAACATGAGCACATCCGAGAGAAGTGCACAACAGAAGGGCAGTTTGGTGGAGAAGCGGCTGAATGATCGACAGCGGTTAGACAAAGATGGAGCCATGAACAAAGAGAAATGCACAGCTGCTAAGGTGGGAGTGAAGCTTGGTTTGTGGATGGTGCTGGGTGTTTTACTGTGGAACTGAACTACGGAACTTAAGTAGACAGTGCGTGGTTAAATGTGACTGTCTCGTCAAGCCGACAGATGACTGAAGACAAGTTTTTCCTTCTTTTTAAATTGGGATAATGAGACCTTTGCAAATCCAAAAGCAGTCATTAAAATTGCTTAGATTCAACACCTCCAGGGGCTCTTTGGTGAGTAAAGAAAAGCAGCATATTATTGGTTTGAATACAATGAGAAAACTACTTTTTCACTGCCTTTGTCTAATCAACTTTTGCGCACACGTTTCTGTGTGATTTGCTATTCAACGAAACGAGCACCGCGCATCTGCAGCAAGGACGGATGGAAATAACCTCTCACCAAAGAGAAGTGATGCCTCGACCAAAGATTAAAGACCAGAGAACTCAATCTTCCCACCCTGGCTGTATAAATCACTTGTCCTGACAGTTGCCACATTGCCAACACACATATGGTTGGCTGTGGTAACAGTTGGCGTAATAGGTTGACAAATAAGGACTTCAGAGGAGAGTGGTCTGTGCAGTGTGGCCTTCAACCACAATAATTTTGACACCGCTGCTTCTCGTGTTTTACAAGCCACAATGACAACCGTGGATAGCTGCGTGTTGAAAGGAAAATCTAAGCATGACTGTGTTTTTTGCTCGGCGGGTCATACTCATGGTTATCTTCCCAACCTGTCACAACCATAAAGCCTTGTTCTCCCGAGAGAGTAAGTTCTTTTAAGTGTATGAACTCATTGCGTTGTCATTTTTTACCCCGATGTACCCTGTGGGTTAGTGTTAGCCATCTTTATCCAGAACGTTAAATGTGCTAATCCACTATGTAACCACAGACTGCAGCTTTAACAAGGAAACAGACCAGCTGTTGTGATCAGTCTTGTATTGGACAGGGGGGGAAAAAAGAAGAGAAACATGTGGAAATACTTGTTGAGCTAAAACCAACACACAGATGTTGAGACATTTGCTGCGTCTCTGCTGGCCTCTCCTCTAACGCTAAAGCAGCTGGATATGCAGAGCAAAGGCCCGGGTGGAGCTCGGACAAGGAGGGATTCAGGCTTGTAAAAAAAAAAAAAAAAAAAAAAAAAAAAAGAAAAGAAAAAAGAAAACTGTAAGAAAGCGCAGTGGAAATGCAGAGGGTTGTAAGAGGAAACGGAATTGGACATCAAAATAAATTTGGGGACTGATGAGAAATAGAAAAGCAGATGTGCACAAGAAAGAATATTTAAGATTGTTTTTTGATCTCCAAGAAGAAAATAACTTTTTACCACTACATGTGGAGTTCAGACCACAGGGTAGGCTTCAGAACAGCATCCCTGAAACAAGTGTACAGTGACCCAAGCGCTCATATCACTATCATTTGAGGAAAAAAAACCTCACACATGCCACAAAAATAGAAAAAGCACACTGCAAATCCTCACAACACAATGAGTGTTTGCTTATTTCTTTAGTATCTGTTAGTGTAGTGTAAGTACTTGTGTGTGTTATCAATCTGATAAAGTCATCTCCAGTTGCATGCGCTGCCTATTGGCATGAGTTATAGTGTGTTGAGCCCCCAGGGCCACAGTATAAGTGGGAAATCATTGGCTTCCTAAAGCAGAAACATAAAACACACTGAGTGTAAGTGCACATGATGGGTCCCATCACAGGGGTGTGTCCTCGGGGTGGACCTCCATCCTTTGTTACACATGTGACGACTTCCCTTTCTGTTTTGCAACATTTCAAGCTCATAGGCCTGATTGAGCGAAAGCATCCCAACCTATTGACTTGTTGTGACTTCATAATGATGTCTGCCAAAAGAAAGGAAAGTTGTAAAATAAATTCTTTGATCTGTTTTGGTGAGAAGCCGTTAATAAACCGCTCCACCCCTTTGATGTATGTTTAATTTGACCATGACTACACATTACATTTCTTCAAACTGTGATAACAAAGCTGATTGACGACTGATGACACAGACTCAAGTACCCACCCCCCTCCTCAAACTTTCAAACTCTGGATGAACTTCAAAATCCTTCTCCCCCCTCCCCCCCCCCCCCCCCCTTCTCCATTTCGCCCTCATAAAACATTTTTTCTGATTTCACTGCAGAGGGCCTGGTTGCTATAGAGACACGCAAACATCATATAATTCTGACCCCCTGGTTGGCGCAATGCTACAACATCATGCTTTTCACGAGCTCTATAAAAAGTAGACATCCCCCACGAATCTGGACCAACTGAAACACACAAACATGCAGACGTGCAAGCAAACACACACAGTTTGAGCTTGCGGACATTGCACGGGCTGTAGTTGGAGAAATCATTTCCTTTCCTAACCACTATTCCTTGACCTCGATGGAAAACATCACAAGGTCATGAGAGGATGTGAAGGAGAATCAGTTACTTTTTTTAAACTAACTTTATTTGTAACAGAAGATACGTACAAACTGTGTGGTACTCTGTGCTGTACGAAGTCCTGCAAGAGCTACAATAAAGTTTACCATCAAAAACAGAATGTAAGTCCTGAGAAAATATGTTTTCAGGTTAAAGAGAGAAACATGATGAATGGAGAAATTCTCTGCATCCTGCCATCATGGCTTTGAAGTAAGCTTCATATTGGTTGCTTCCCAGACGTGACAGAGAAGACAGCAGGACCTCAGCTGATCATGTGGGGAGCGGTTCTGGATCTTGTCACAATATAATAATAGGATTTTTAATGCGCAGTGCAGGTGAAGCTATGTGCTTGTGTGGTGTGTTGTTGCCCAAGTGAATTGTGGGACACCATTTTCTCCTTTATTCTCCTGTGTTTAAAAAGTGCTAGAGGAGATAAGTTTAACTCTAGCCCTTGATTCTCGTCCCTGACCTCTAACATAACCCACAGCTCTAAGCTGCTTCCTGCCACAAAGCCAGTTAACTGAGAGACTTTTTTGTCGTGCATAATCTCATTTTCAGCGCTGAAGTCGAATGTGATGTGTAACATGTGTGTGTGCATAAATGTAGGGTGTGTATAAAGTGAGTGGGGGGTGGCATTAATCATGTTTATTTATCTGGATGAGGAGCTGAAATAAGCGTCAGGACATCATTTAACAGCATGCTAAGCTAATCTCCGGTCGAGATAAATACTTCATTTCTCTGCTCTCCCCGTGACGCTCCCTTGCACGAGACCGCTCCGCTGACGCTACATCTAAACACCGGCAATAATAAAGACAATTATTTAGGCCTTTGATAATTATGTGTCAAAGGCAGCGAAAGCCACTAGATAATTGGACGAAAAGTGAATGGTAATCTACAATGGAGATCCCCGCAGGGAGACAGGCAGACTCATCCCTAGAAAGAATGCGGTGTGAGAGAAAAGAGAGGAAAAAAATGGGACAAGAGAACGATGAGGGCTCTTTAAGGGACCTTGCTCACTGTCAGATAGTCAATGTTAAAAGCCACAATTACACACAGGGAGAAAGCAAGTGTGCAAACAGAGAGCCACAAACAAGGGGAAGGGGGGAAAGAGAGGCAGGAAGTGAGTGAGAATGAAAAAGAAGACAAAATATAGAGTGCTGGTGGGAGGGTACAAAGACAGCGAAGAGGCCAAGGGGAAGGAGGAGAGGGAACTTGAGAGAGAGGCGCCCTGTGTTGATGCCAGTCAGTGACGAGGCTTATAATGTGGCTGCGCCGTGCACTGCCAACAGCCACAGATAATCTAGGACTACCCACTGAGTACTGAAGCACTGCTTAAATATTTGATTGATTAACTGTCCTGGCGCTGCCAGGGAGCACGAGGAGAGCATCAGATGAAGCCAGGGCGAACACAGGCAAAACAAACAAACACGGATGCGCGTGCACACCGGAAGGTTGGGAAACACATGGCGCAGACACACCAACACGTACACCCCCATAAATCCTGACATGCCAACGTTGGAACAGGAGCAGAAACACAAACACATAAAGACGTGTACACACTGCGAGCATGTGTAGAGTCTGCAGTCTGGGTTGGGAAACAACAGACGCGAAGGCTCTGGCAGTGATTTTCCCTGATCGTAAATCAATACAGACAATAGACGTATAGATAAACAGTGGTTGGGTTGATGATCTTCAGCTGGATGTGGCGTTCAATGGCTGAGGGACTCACCACAGGCATGATCTTTGTATCTAAGTGTGTGCTGCTAGAAACTGATCACAGGTCATGGAGGGGTGGGTGGGAGCGCAGCTTGTTTAGTCACTCTACCTCCACTACACACACACACACACACACACACACACACTGATCCCTGTTCCTCCCTGACTGTGAAAACACAGGCAGCTGGCCCCCCACACTCCGACACCCTCCACAGGAAGAGACAACACCAGCACTTCCTGTGGCTTTGAAGCAGAGGTCCCAGGTCCCCCGTCTGTCCCCAGTTTCCTTTGTCTTAACCGCAGGAAGGAAGCCCTTGCTAGCACGAGGCCACAGGGCCCGAGGGAGTGAGAGGGAGCATGTTTGTGTGTGTGCATCTTTCAGTGTTGTGGGAGTGTGCAGAGGTTTTTTGCTCACTGAGGTCGTATGCATTTACTCTCACCCCCATGACTCTCCAGTGCGTGAACTCTGGCTGCGGCGAGGGTGCAGAGACAGAGGGAAAGAGCAGGAGAAAAAGTGCAATAACTTCCTCTCACCTTTCCTCTTTCCTCTCATGGCTGTTACCCACATGCATGATGGAGGGACGATGAGGGGGGAGAGAAATGGACGACGGTGGGTGAGCAGAGGGGGGGTGGGGTGGGATCGGGGGGACATTCCTGGGTTGTAAGTGACAACACCGGAAAAACAGCAGTAGGATGTGGTGTACGTCTGCACATGTAGTCCTAGCTCAGTCTTTGGGACATCACATAGATTTAAACACACACGTAAGCACACGTAGGTATCTGTACATATATATATATAAATATAGATATGTACGCACACACCACCAGACGTGCAGACAGATACACACCAGCTCCAGTGGTGGGGGCAGGGAGGAAAAGGAAGGCCAGTAAATATTTACTGACACAGCAGAAGTAGAGAATGGTTGTCCACCGGTGGAAACAAAAGGCAGAGGATGAGGAGCGGCGTGCCAGGAAACCTGCTGGCTGTGGGCGCTGCGCCCCGCTTGTGCCCGCGTGGAAAACAAGAGGAAGACGGGAAGGGCGGACGGAGGAGGACAAAAAGGAAGGGAGTAAGGGAGGGATGAACGAGGTTGTGGGTGAGCTGTAGGCTCAAAATAAAATAATTAGTTTCTTTAAGATCCAGTTCAGTAAAAGTTGGTCCATGCATCAAACTTCAAATAACTTTATATACACAAGTTTATCTCTCTTAGTATTTGGGTATTTCATGTCCTTTAACTTCGACATAAGGGAGAGCTGTGAAGGGGGTTGAGAGAGAGAGAGACAGAGTGAGGATGGACATATATCCAATTAGCAAAACGCAAAAAGCAGAATTTTATTTTGTTTTCAATTGTTTTCCTTTATTCTCACAACATCTAATTCTCCTAAAACTTTGACCTTCTCTCACAATATTTCCTTTGTTATTCTTTGAGTTCTAAAAATGTCTGAAATTGTTTAATACTTTCCATATAATCCCAGATAATTTTCCTTTATATTTCAACAAAATGATAATGACTCCCTGCAACATTTAACTTTTACTTGACTGACAGCCCTTTTATTACAGCGTCATGGCATTCAAATCATTCGGATTTAATAAAGGCTCATGTTGAAATGTATAACAGCATTATAGCTGCTACAATTCAGTTAATTTGTAATTAACATCTGCCCAGTGGTTGATGTTGGCAACTCCCAACAGTGTGATCAGTTTGATCGCACTGCTGGTCGTCACTAAGGCTACTGCAGCCATATCATCAATACCCTGATAATGTTCACATTAAAATGGTATCGACACAATTAGGAAAGTTTTACAACATTAGTCATTAAGGATGTTCATATACTGTTTAGCGACAGCAATTATAGAAATTCTCCAAATGATAATTTCTAATTAGGCACAATTCTTTAACAAAATCAACTTGCGCCATGGCGACTAATTAAAGTCTTGCATTAATTAGAATACGTCTTAGTTAAAAAAAAAAAAAAAATCAGCACAAGCTTTAGTGGGCAACGTCTTCATCATTCCCAAATCAACTGGTCATATTAACAGCTTTGGTCTACAGAGTGAAATGAGAAAGTTTCTCTCACACCAGTCCAGGCCTCATCTTCTCCATTCGCCTTTTTCTTTTTCTCTGTCTTCCACTCTGAAAGTGCTTCTTTCTTGTCTTTCTCCCTGTCTCTCAACCCTCCGGCAATGCTGTAAAATAGAAACCTAACCTCAATATTTTCCCTCACGGTGCTGGGACTTGCTGGCCCATTAAATTCCCCTTCCCATGTGTCAGCTTGCACATTTCCACCATGAAATTTTCGTATAATTAAACTTTCTTAATGATTTATAAGCTATAATAATAGCCGTAAGTATTTCAGAGCAGGTTAAAGGGACAGCCTTTAAGTGCACGCCGGGGGATGACCCTGTTTTAACATAGTTTCGGATGGGTGACTCTAAGCTGGAGACGAGGATGGATAGGGTGAGGGCGAGCGAGATTGACGGAGGGAGGGAGCCAGCAAGTGGGCCTAACAAGGGTGGGTGGAGGAGGAGGCTGAGACCTTTGTGTCGTAACTCAGGGTGATACTGACACCGAGGAGAACCGAGCGCTCCCTGAACCCTGGCAGGGAGGAGACGGCTCACCACGGAGTGCGAGACACGCTGAGCCGGGGGACGGCGCGACAGAGGCTAAATAACTGAGAGACAGACAGAAACCCTGGGCTGGAGGAGGAAAAGACTGGAAGACACAGGTAGACAGAGGAAGTGGCCGTCAGATTAAACTCTACATTATTAAAATTAATTTAAAAAACAGCACGAGGAAATACGGCCAAGAATAACATGAGACATGAAAACAGATTCTAATAAAGAAAAGGGAAATAATATTATGAAGTTAAATAAACAGACGTAATCCTGGTGAATCAACACACAATAATAAACAGACAAAGTTTACAGATAAAAAGCAGAACTGGAGTTAATGTCTAAATGGTGTGCACAGTTTGCATGCATGTTCAAGGACACACACACGCACACACACAGATGTTTGCTCTCGGCTGCCTCTCTGACGACAAGGCTGATATGATTGCCACTTAGGAAATCAGTGTGTTTTCACACCACTCTCAGCTCTGCCAAAGCTAATGTGTTAAATATCCATCGGGTACTGCTGTCCATTTCTGAGACACACACAGACACACACACCGACACACCGACACACACACACACACATGCATCCAGCCTTAGGGGCTGATAAACACTGATTCCTTGTACTAACTGAGCCCAATGTTTCTGCATTCGAGCCAACATTTCTAAATTGGGGTACAGTGAGAAATCTCAACAAGCAGTGATGTGGAATTTTTGCTCATTTCTTCTAAAATTGTGATAAGAAGGTTGAAGAGGAGCGGCATTTTGGCAATTGTGTGAATTTCCTCCCTCTTCTAGTTGTCGTCAGAGTATTCAAAATTGTTTGAAAAAACATCTTTATTTTCCAAGATCCACAGAAATTCACATGCTTCGGAGATCAATACGTGACGTTGCTGTGTGTGTGTGTGTGTGTGTGTTTTGCAAGGGTGCAGCACACTAATGGCAAAATCTACCAAATATCTCAGTGGACTGTTTTTCACCTTAGCTGTGAAAGAGGGAGGAGGTAAAATGAAACAAAAACAACAAATCTGGAGGCGCCTGCTGCTCTGAGCATAACTGGCAAATCAGGTGTGTGATTGAGTAAGTGTGTGTGTGTGTGTGTGTCCCTTCAGGGCTACAGGAGTTGGATTCTCAAGGGAGGTGTTTCGTACAAACTTCTAGGGCCACTCGACCCATCTCTGAGTGAGAGGCGGCTCACGGATGAAAAGTTCAGGGGAAGAGGAAAGGGAGGGGGGGGTTAAAAGAAAGCGACAAAGAGAGTGTTCCTGCCTTCAGTTATCATCCTCTACTCCTTCATATTTGCTTGTCTCCTGCGCCGTGGGGTAAAAAGGAAAGAGAGCCCCTGAAAAGGAAAAATAAGAAAAGAAGAAGAAGAAAAAAAAAACATGCACTGTGATCGCCCTGTTCTGAACGGAAGGAGGGAGCGAGGGAGGGAAACTACAGAAGGCCAAGTGAAATTAATGGAAATATATAACAATCTGAAATTAACTTCTCATTGCCACCAGCCATGATTTAAAACAGCTTTTTAACGAGAGGAAAGATGAGTAAGAAAAGAAAGAGAGAGAAGGGGTTGAGGCCATATTACAAATTGGACAGACTGAGGGAAGCTACAAGTTAATTTGCCCCGTCTTGTAAAAACTTTGTAGTTCTTGAGGCACACTCACTTAAATTATTATTTTTATGCCCAAAGTAATCAAGACACAAGAATAAAAGATTAAAAATATACTTATGTGGGGAATAAAGAAAATAAAAAGCAATTCAATTAGCCAATTAAACAGGCAGAGTAACGGAAAAAACAACAAACCCATTTGAAGTATTTAATCTGTCATATCATGATGTTCCGATGAAGCTGAAAATGACAATATTTTATCTTCTTGCCTAGAATACGATAGAAGTCAAAAGTTAAAAAAAATTATATATATATATATATATTTATACTGGCAGTTAAATTAAAAAAAGTAAGTAAAATATGTCTAAATTAGTACATTTTGTGTTACCAAAAACTGATATCAAAATAATTAAATAAACATTGACTTTACTGTTATTACGTTAATATTTAATGCAGACTTGAAATCTTGCTTTGAAAAAGACTCACGGACATGTGCAATAAAAAAAAATACTTCTGTTATTCTTCTTTTATTCTTTCAGTGTTTCATAACATTGTTTATTAAAAAATATATATTGTGCAAAACAAGTGCAGCAATATACTCTGGAGTACATAATGAAATCACCACAAGGATTCCCTTAATGAATTAACTGTAAAATTTACAAAAAGTAGTACACCAGTTGAAGAGCTTTTCAAGTGATATTGTTGATTAAAAACAAAGCCTGAGAGAAGAGTGCAGAGAAGAATCACACACATACCGAGCGCGCACACACACACACAATACGGTATAAAGTATATTATTAATCTTATAAAAAAAGCAATTAAATCAAAGTGGTATAGAGCCTGGAGCTATGAGGACTGTCAATTCTGCTGGAAATGCCACAGAAGATTACAGTTGGGTTTGTGGATTCCATGAACCCTTTTTTTTGATTAGGGAGTCAATTATTTCTCATTACTGAAGATGCTATTTCGGAAAAAGACCTTGTCAGTCAATCATGCAAAAAGTCCTGGAAAAGCGTGAATAAACCATTAAAGAGAGAGACAGATGGGGGGTGGGGAGGGAGGGGTGCACGCTGACCCTTTTCCCCACCCAAACTCCTACTTGTAGTCAAATTACCTTTTTAACTATTACACCTCTGTCAGGTCTTTGTCAGCGTATGGTAATGAGGGCCGTCAGTGGGGAACATTTGAAAAGAAAACAGTATATTTATTAGTTTATCTCAGAGAGAGGCATTTACCCAGAGCTGAAGGTAAGTTTGAATGTGGTGATTATCTTGTCATTTTCAGGCTGTTTGTCTAAGAGTGTGCACGAGTGGGTGTCTGTGTGTGTGAGAGTGTGCATGTCAGTGTGAGCCAACACTGGTGTATATGACTCCAGGTACTGAAGTGTGTGTGCTGGTGTGTAGGTGTGGATGGACGTATGTGCAGCCGTACGTATATATATATATATATATATATATATATATATATATATAATATATTTATACGTGTGTGTGTGTTCCTTCCTCCTGCTTTCAGCACACTGATAGGCGAGCACAGCACATTTCTCCATTCCCCTTTGTTCTGTGTTGGGTTTGACACCTCTAAACAATAGCAGCGCTTCACTTCGCCCAGCCCCAACTCACCGCCACCACACACTGCACGGACGGGAGCTGCCAATTAGCACTATCAAACATCTCTCATCAGCTGTCTGCTTAACCCCCCCCCCCCCCCCCCCCCCCCCTGCTTACCCCCCCCCCCCCCCCCCCCTTTCACAACAAATCAATGATTCTGAGCTTCCTTCAAAAACAATCACATTCATCAGTATAGAAGTAAGCACGGTGGCTAATTGCACAGTGCGGCCTGTGCGCGGTAAACAACAGAGTACTGCCACATGAAGAGGAGCGTCACAAAAAGCTCTACAGGGCAGGAGGGGAGGTCTGCTTCCTCTCCCTCTCCTCTTCAAATGTGATGTCTAGATTTTTATTTTGGGGGCCCCCTCCTCACGGCCACGGACCCTGAATGTGACCGAGGTCTCTCGTCTAAATCAGCATCCCTTTGGATAAACAGGGCAGTCATTCTCACGCACTTTCTTTATCCTTCAACACAAAAACTGTCAGCCACTCAAAAAAAACACCACTCTCTCTGAGTTTAACTACCTTTGTGTAGCGCCACGCTGCATGGGCATTTATTTGGCGGCCACCGGGCAGCCAGACGATGCAGTGTGACCCAGGGGACAGAGGGTCAACGTGGGGAGAGAGACGTGGAGGGGAGGGCTGTCACGAGGAGACGGTCTCAGAGGGCCGGAGGTGAGCAGAGGTGTCTGTGAGATGACTGTCGCTCCTCTCGGTGGTCCAAGCCCTTTTCATTAACCCACAACCCCGGGTTGACCAAACAGAAACAGGGGGTAGAGGTGGGGGGTGGGGGACAGAAACAGGGGGTGGGGGGGGGGGGGGGGGGGGGGGGGTACTGACGGGTGCAGAGCGGTAACCCCGGTGACCACCAGAGACCCGCCGCCTCCCTGCCTCCCTGTCTGTCTGAATGCAGATCTGTGTCAGCCATTACAGACAAGGGACTTGCTTTTTAACCAAATACAAACACAAACAGGAGCACATGAACGGACACACACACACACACAGAACATGCATACAAGTACACATGCATCCCAGCCTGCTAAGGGAACAAAGGACAGGCAGTGCCCCCTAGTGTTTTCATCAAAGAGAAATCAGACCAAATCAACTAACCATCATCCTGGAAAGAGCCACAAAAACACATACAGGAGGGGAGGAGGAGAGAAGGGAGGCAGCGTGGGGGAGGCAAGAGGTGAAGAGGCTGGATTCATGGGAGAAGTGCCATCACACGGAGGGCACACAGATGGGGGGGGCGGGGTTGGGGTTGACGGGGCAGGAAACTAGAAGACGTAAGTAGAGGGACGGAGGGAGCAAGGGATGAAGATGAAGGGAAGTTAAAGTACAGCAGACAGGGGGTTGTATGGTACATGTTAACTGGTGGGTGGTGGACGGGGGAGTTAAAAGATGTCTGACATGACCAAGATGTTTTTCATATTGGAGGCTGAGGGAGCGAAGGAGTGAGCAGGAGAAGGAGAGGGAGGCAGGCAGGCCATGCATGAAAGCTGATGTCAGAGGAGTCCGGAGAAATCGGCGAGTGTGAAGCTATCTAATAGGAAAGCAGAATATATATGAGACTGGGACACACACACACCGATGAAGAATAACTAAGCCACCAAATGAGGACTGGCATGACCCAGAGACTAATGACTGACAGGACGGCGGGGAAATGGAAAACTGAGACCAGAAACCAGCCTTTCAGAGTGAAACCCACAGGAGACACATCCGTACACAAACGTGAATGCATTCAAAAAGAGGTAAAATATATGTTTTGTATTTTACTCTCACACAAGGTCCAGCTCCTTAATCCCACCATGAAACAAGGCCTACCCCTTCAGTGACTTCACATTCAGCTCCAAACCAGCGGAGACATCAAACGGCGCTCCTCGCCGGGAGTCTCTCGCTCGCTCTTCTTCTTCTTCTCGCTTCCTCCCTCTACCTTCCTCTTGCTCTTTCATAACCCCGATCGTATTTCACAGCACATAAAGCCTTAAAATGGCACATAAAACAGTTCATCTCTTTTCACTGTCAGCTTTCCAGGCTTGAAAAATTAAATATGTTTTACTGCAGGTACATAACTAAAACACACCTCTGGAAAAAAAAAAGACTGCCATAATGGATTCAAACTAGCTTTTCCATGAGTATCAAAGGCTATAGAGTCGGGAATAGATCAGCTGAATCTAGTCGGAAGGTGGTATTTCAAGTTTCAAGTGCAGAAAATATGAGGCGACTGTGCGGCTGCGTGAGTTCTATTTGCCATCGATGCCGTTGCTGTGTTAAAACACCAGAGATATGTGCATGGAGGAATCAAGCTGCAGGTGATGCACTGACACTGGCAGATTCTTTACAAACACAAAGAATGCTATGGCCCCGGTATTTGGAGCGTTTGGAGTAGACAAGGCGCAAAAACCACGGAATGCCAACTCCCCATTCAATGAACTTTAGAATGCAGTGAAAGACCGGAGGAGTGACGGAGGCCAGCGTGGATGGAGGATGCAGAAGAGGGCAGAAGAGAGGAACAGAAGCAGAGGAGGGAGAGAGGGTTTAAACTTCAACCCAAGAGTCAGTGGGTTCACTGACATTTGCACCAGGATCCGCCTTGCTGCTCCTCAGGGCTTTTCAGAAACAACACTTTTCTCCCCTTTCAATTCCTAACACTTATTCTTCCTCTTGCAGTTGCTGCAGAATGAGGCCATTCACGACGTCGAGGGCAGAGAAAGGAAAAAAAGTAAACGTATTGGATGACAATTTGCAGCCCAGTACGTCCTCAAGATTCCTCTCTTATATTGTATGCATTCTTATGACAGAATTAACAAGGGGGAGAAGGGGAGGGGAAATGACGTGTGACAAGCGATTCATTTGAGCTGTCAACATGTCATCTGCACCACATTCAAACCTCACGTCAGACTCGCATATCGTCTCTGGTGAAGGTGACCTAGGTCGTAACCGGCTGACACACCCACACGCAGCAGGTGAAGGCACGGACACGCCACAGTGGGAAACAGTGGATGAGGGACACACAGGGAGGGAAACCAAGTCACAGAAAAGATATCCCTATCTACTCTGACTGAGTGGAGATAAACGAGGATTCTCTGTTAAAGAATTGAAAGAGGTAAGACCAAATTAAATATTAAATTCATGATTTATTTTGTGTAGATATTTTACACAAAATAGAGAAAGAACCCTTGAAATTTGCCAACAGTGGAAACCTTGAGCAGTGATAAAAATCGATGCTCGATGCTTGTCGAAAAAGACAAAACAAAGATCAGTGTCGCGTGGAGGAGATGCAAGGGTTGAAATAGCGATGTGAAGTTGAGGTTCAGGGAGGAATGAGAGACAAAGGCGCAGGGAAAGACAATATACGAGAGGGATGAGTTAAATGACGAGAGGTACGTTTACAGAGAGAGGGGTGTGACCAACGGGGGCAAGGGGCAAAGGAAGAACGAGCGAGTGAAATGAGTTTCATTGCGAATTAAGAAGGAACGTTAAAACGCGACAAACGCAGCCGGAGGAGCAAAAAGACACGGAGCGCTGTGCCCAATGGGCACTGAAGAGTGAATGAAAGAGTGAGAGAGCTCTGAAGTACGGGAGAGGGAAAGGGAGCGAGACCTTGCCTCTGAGGCAACGAGCCGAGAGGAACGAGGGAGGCAGACAAAGCCGCACGCTGCTCTCGCACGGCAGAACAAAGAGGAGAGGTGCATCATGGGAGTCGGAGCCTCGCGCCACCGCTGACGCCATGCTGGATGAACACACAATGAAGCGTGTGCGAAAAAAATTAAAACACAAACGCATAATCCTAAATGTAATTATCAGATAAAGGGCAGAGTTATTGTTATTAAGCGCTCTTGGTCACTTGGTCAAGAAGCCTAATGATTTAAAAAAAAAAAAACTCCTGGATCCTGTTATTCCTAGACTTTCAGTGCCTTACTGAAACAAATTAGTGTGTGTGTGTGTGTGTGTGTGTGTGTGTGAGTGAGAGACAGAGAGAGGAACAAGACATGGTGGAGAGCAGTTACTCCCTGACGAGCACTGACCAAGCGAGTAGAGAGAAAGACAGTGCAGGTTTGAGGCCAAAGGTAAGACAGACGGAACGTTCAACATGAGTTAAAAATTGAAAAATTAAAAAATAGACGGCAGAGGAAGGTGGAAGACAGCGCAGGGCTGAACCTGGAGCGGAGGATGAACTGTATATAGGGAGGAGGTATTCGGGTACGAGTGGAAATGCAAATACGTTTCTGCGTGTTTCATTGTTAATCTGATGGTGTGCAGACTCGTGTTTACGCCTGTCATCCGTATATAGCATTGCACTGGGTTTACCTCCTCATGCAGCCGCTGTAGCTCATAGGCTGAAGGAGTAAGGACACAGGGGCAGCAGGGTGAAACTGGATTTGATTTTTCCAACCCGCGTGTCAAAATTCAAAGCGAAAGTATTCGAGAAAATATCGAGATATTAGCTCCAAACTTTCTCCATCAACCCCCTCCTACTCCCACTCTTCCCTTTCTCGCATGCTCACTCTTTCTTTCTTCGTCTCCTCTTCCCCTCTCTCTTCCTCCGGCAGGTCTGATATGTCGGAGCAGCAGCTGAACTCTGAGTAGCACTGTCTCCGGGAAAAAACAAAGTGATCAATGTGAGAAGGCACGGGGCGCTCATGGACAGGCCAATCAATGGTGGAAAGAACCTTGCCCAGGGCCTTATGCAAATGGAAGCACGTCCCGTAACCTCAGGAGTGAACATGCGCACTAGATCAATGGGACGAGGGTAGAACCTTACAGCAAGATCAGCCTCAGCCAGTAAATATGTAATGATGAATCCCTCAAGATTAAACTGAACTCAAATGAACTTCATCTAGGCTTGGCTTCTTATATCATAAAAGTGGCAAGAAAGACCCCGCGTTGAAGAGGTGGGGTGCGAGGTGGGTGGAGCAGGACAAGGGGGATTAGAAAGGAGCATTTGCACAATGATGCGCTGAGGACAGCTGGATTCTTCACTTCCCTTTCAGGGGGGAGGGGGAGGACAAAACAGGAAGACAAAAAGGTGAGACACTTATGAATAGTCACCTCCACAATACTTGTTTGAGATGTAATGATTTTCAATTACATCACCATGGCAACATCTGTGTGTTTTGAGGAACGAAGGGAAAGAGTGTGTGACGACCTGGTGAAAGCCAGCTCGGTCATTCTAAACCCCAGTCCAAGGACCGGAGGAGAAACACTACTGAAAACAAACAGCTACTAATACTCTCATACACTGGCGCCTCACATTGGCATCAATCAAATCCTAATATGCTTTCATTAACATTGAGGCATGCCTTAATTATGAACTACATAGGAAAACAGTGTAGACGAACCTTTCTGTGTGGGGAAAAAAATGATGGACAGGGACTTAGTGAACTGGTCTTGGAAAAAGACCAACAGCAGTCAAGTCAAACAAAGTCAGACTTCCACAGAGAGACGGAAACATAGAATTACTGTAAACGACACATATGGGTTCCTCCACAATTCACACAATCCTGAAGCGTATTGACCAGTCCAGTGTCAAAGCTTGAGGTGAGAGCAACAGCTCCATATCAGCCTCTGGGCTACTGAGTATATTATGGGAGAATTTGATCAAAACAAGACACAGATACACGAAGAAACATATACCATGTACTGTCTGTGTGTGTGAGTGTTGCCCTTGGTTGTTGGTTATGTCTCAGACGACCTTGTTAACCTCACGCCATTCAAGGGAACAAAAGTTTGCAAAGTAAGAAAAAAAAATGTATGGAGGATGGATGCTTTATAAAGTACTTTGCACCTATAGAACGCCTGAATCACTTCCCTGAGACCTTCTCTTGCCAGTTCACCTTTTGTGAGCAGCAGCCCTGCAGGAGCATCCACTGAGTCTCACTGCTCTGACTGGATCTACTAAATAAGCGAAAATCAACCCATTACAATAACCTTAGTCTCGATGGCGTGAGCTGCTGGTGAGTAATAGGCCTGTGCATGTGGGGCAATGGGGACAAATCACAGATACTGGAAATATAAATGATCTTCAAATCCATTGACAGTATTGATCCTCACCGATAAACTCGTCAGCTAGTTGCTGCAGGTGTAAACATGTTGAAAGACCCACTGTCTGGTTTCTCTGATTGGCAGAATTTGAAATATGACTATTGGGTGATCACAATTATTCCTTCTTGTTCTTGACGCTGACACAGCACTTTTCCCACGTGAGCCTGACTCATGAACAGAAATGCAAACTCATCTACTGGCAAAGGAGCCAACAGTATACCTGCTAACTTTGCTTTAAATGTTGTACAAGAGCAAATGGGAGGATAAAGAAGACACTCCCAGCACATAGGACAGACGACAGGCGACAGCGCAATGGACAGATGTGATCCACTCTGTATTCCCGGCCACCTGTATTAATTTTGTTCTGCCTTGTGGGCTCAGGCTGCTTCCCTCCGGGTTATTGAGATATTATCGAACAAGCCCACTAAAAAAGGGAGGAGAGCAGGATGCGTACAACAAAAAGGGGCAGATGTAAAAAATGACTAATAAAAACACAGCGACTACGACAATAAAACAAGACAGAATTAATAAGGGAAGCAATCAAAAAATGCAACAAATTAAAAAAAAAAAAAAAAAAGAAACACACAAAATCCATTTCTCTGGATGCTGACAAAATACTACGAGAGAGTGTCTTGAGCACCCCCCCCCCCCCCCCGCCCCCACCCCTCTTCAACACCACAAATGTAATCTAGAAAGCAAAGATGCTCCTGAAACATAGAGAGAAACACCAACAAAGGTGAGAATAATGGCGACGTATTGAAGGGAATACTTCACAAAGCCTATTGTGTGAGTATCCTTTTCAGGCAGCCAACCCGCTGTAATTTGGTCTGCGTCATCTGCCTCTAGTCACAATGCCGCACTACAGCTTTGAAATGGATGGCAAATGAAGGCCATTTGTACATAATCACAGCAGATAGAAGAATTCAGACGCCCTACAATGTGTTGTTGAGGTGCAAAGAAAGACCTTGGTCTATCTGTGGCAGCCAGTGCAGCTCAGGTTTGGAAAGGGAAGGTCTTTTCTCCAGAAACAAGCAAATCAATTCGAATCAAATCAGCTTGCTAGCCGTGACATTTAAACAGTTCAATTTACATCCTTATGTTAAGAGGAGAGCTGCTCTCTAAGATGCCTATTCATTCACGAAGAAATTAGACGTCTATATTTCAGCTGCTTAATAGAGCAAATATGCTGTAGCCGCTCAGAGGAACAAGCCCCGTCTTTTCATGGAGTACAAAGGGCCCGGCATTGTCTATCATTACAAGTGGAGCACAAAAACACAGGGAGGGATAATATACACAATCTAGACAGTACTAGAAAACAGAAGTATGCATGATATGCATGCATTACAGCATACGTGCATGAGTGCGGACACACACGCAGGCAGGCACGTTCACACACACACACACACACACACACACCATCAGTGTGGATGGTGTATGTCCTAAGGGCTGCTGTCCTGCTGTGCTGGCTGGCAGGCACTTTTGTCATGGTGGTCCTTTTGTTTCACATCAAACAAAATGCCACAGCTTTGCATACGGCTCCACTAATTTCTGCTAGTGTGCCCTGGCCATTTATCATCGCCTCTCACCCTCTCCTCCTTTCCTCTCCTCCTGTCCTCCTCTATAACGTAGCTCTGATAGCTGCTCCGCACCAAGCTGTTACAGGCATCTCCAGGCTAGTGCTGACACACACACACACACACACCACTAGACATGCACATATGCATATGTGCGCATTCACACAAGCAAACACAGACCCATGTGAAACGTGTGCACCCTCTCGCAGATATAGACGGACATACGCACACATGCACATCAGCACACGGCAGACAGTCGTACACACAGGAAACTGCACTGCTCCGGCACTGCAAGCCCGCCAGCTATGGAGAACCTTGAGATAAAAACAAACCTTCTCTTCATCCCCTCCAGAAGCAATAGACAGGCCGGCACTCAGAGTTACGAAGGCGGCCGAGACGTGCATACAACATGAGACCAGGGGATTTTCACAGCCTGGATTTTCAGCTGCAATGATTTTGTCAACAAATTAAAAAGATTTTTTCCGTGCACGGTGATGAACCCAGGTGAAGGTTGCACTGGTCCCTCGCAAGCATTTCAGATACATGTGGACATAAACGTGGAACTTAGTTTGACACAGTTTAAAGACTCAGACCACTTTTTACAGACACAACCAAGTCTGCTGTTTGACTTAGATTTAGATACTGTGAGAAGAGCAATAGGATTTTTATATCTGTAAATTCAGGACAGGTTCTGTGTGGTTTAGTCAAGGACAACACAAACAGGGGAAACTTCCACCAGTGAACAGACAATCAGTCTGTTTTCAAAAGTTAAGTCATTTTAAGACACAAAGCCAACATGTGAACAGTAATGAAGCGGTGTGGAGTGGAAAGCAGTGTTTGCACGAACACACTGAAGACACAGAGCGTCCAGCTCGCTGTTACCATGCCGGTCATGGAGCTTCACAGACCACTGCCAGACCCACAACCCTGCACAGAGGGCATGGTTGGCACTGCTGCTGCCCTGAGGGTCACCGCGACTGAGAGAGGGAGAATTAGGGGGACGAAGGAAGTGGAGGACGTAAAGCCGAGAGGATTTAGGGATGGTGAATTGTACTGAAAGGGCTCAGTTCATGTACCTAAAGTCTGGCAGAGCAAACCAAACAAATCATTAACAACGACTTTCCTTTTACAGACAAACCACAAAGAGCATTTACAGAAAGATTGCATAAATGATCATACTTTAACTTCCCCTATAAAGTCAGTTACAAACCTTTTAAATTAATCACAAACAATTCACTGCATACCTTATTGTTCTAAATGCATCTGTCCATACCATAAAACTTCTCATCTGGTCAAAGATAATCATATCGTAGCCCTGGAATTTTAGTCACTTTCTAAACTCTGAGCAATGTAAAACAAACTTCTCCGACTGAGCGTGATTCACCCAGCAGTGTTTCATCTTTCACATCCTACACACACCGGTGAAGCGCTGAAGTCCACGAGGAGCGAAGAAAACCTCCATATCTGTCTGTCTCACCTCGAGCATCTCTTCCCACATCTGACACTTAACCACAACTCACACACACACACACACATATACACTTGGAACCAAGGATGGCAGAGAGAAAACAAGCCATATTCATTATAGATTGAAACAGATGGCGCTATCCAGAAAGTGTGCAGGCAGATACTTTGCAGGCATGCACTGTATGTATATAGCCTGTTTGCAGAGGACACTTAAAATCTGTACTCGTGTGTTTGAAGGGCTGTTGTGGCGGCTGGCTGGTTGTCTGGTTGGCACCCACACATTTCTGTACCGGGAGACAGATGCATTCTTACATAAGACCTTATATAATGCTGCCCCTTGTCCCGTCCAATGAGAGAGCTCTTTTTTCACTCTGTGAGCGGGAAGGTTAGTGCAGGTTAAACGACCCTTCCTTAACAGAACCAACACCGCCGCCATCGCCGCTTACACGCTCCCCCACTACCTCACTCCGGGCAACGAAGGAAGATGAAAAAGACAGGCTGAGCAGTGGGAGAAATGGAGGCAGGGCCCTAATTCTGTATGTCTCCATCGCCTCGGTCCCTTCATCTCGTTGGTGCGTTCTTGGGTGAGATTTTGCCCTCGGGTGAAGAATGTATACATAATGTAAACCTGGTTCCTAAATGAGCATGGCTGGATTATGTGTGTAGGACAGACAGGGACAGGGACACAGTCCACAGACAAACACCTATGAAACTTTAAAGGAAATAAACGGTGTTCCCATCTTCCTTGAAAACTCTACAGCTGAGTGAGACAGAGGAGGAGGAGGAGGAGGAGAAGGAGGAGAAGGGAGGAGCAGGCTGGCCAAGCATGAAAACAGATGTCAGAGGAGACAACAGACTCTGAGGAAGACAGAAGTGGGAAAACAGTGAACTGAGATGGATGGATGGATCCTGCGAAAAATGGGTGAAAAATTAAAGGTGGTGGCGCCTTTCTGTTCCTCCCAGCGGCACAAGCCTGTCTTTCTCTCATTCAAAGGCAGTTAGCTACTCTTTGATGTATCCATAATTAGTCTGTACACACTGTAAAGTGGTTTAAAAGAAATCAAATTGCAGTGTAACACTTGAGCACTCCAAACAGGGGCTAACGTGCTCCGGAGCGAGCAGCAGAAATTAATGGCGGCCCTTTTTGATGTGCTTGATCAGAAATGTATTTATTAACTGCAAAGGGAAGCAGTAATTAACCCGCAGACAGCTTGTTTTCTCTGGGTCTTCTCATGTGTCAAACGGTTCATCCCGCAAGGCTCCACTCTCCACCCGCCTGCCCATGCGCACGCACCTCCCATCCCCTCCCGCTGGACCACTTTCTCCTCAATTAAGTAGACGGCATGTGCCCGTTAGTGTGTGTACTTTTGTGTGCATGAGCGTGCGCTCGCTTATGTGTGTGTGTGTGTGTGGGGGGGGGGGGGGGGGGGGGGGGGGGGGGGGGGGGGGGCATATAGACCAACAAGACAAAATACAAATATACAGTGTTGGGGCAAAAAGTTTAGAGGTTGGCGACTGAGGGTGAGTAAAGATATGTTTGTGTTGGTGTCAGGTAGGAGGAGGTGAAGGAGTTTTGACACTGATAGACAACGGAGGCTGGGATGGCCTCCAGGGAAACCAGGCAGTGGCATATTCGAACACCCTGTAACACAAAGTGAACACAAGGAGTCTTTCAAGTCTCTGTTTTGATGTTATCGTCGCCATACTGGATCTGCTATATATGCACATATTGTCTGAGTGTTTTTAAGAGGGCTTTCACATGCCAAGGATATCACATAAAAGAGAGCAGTTAGAGCCTTGTCGAGGCCTTGACACACACACACACACACACACACCATGCCACTGAAGGAAACACAGAGAGACAGAAAGATACAAACAGAGAGAATAGCGAGTCTTCGTCACACCGGGAGAAAGCCCAGGAGATTGTGAGGCTGTCACGGACAAAACACTGCATGAATATTTAGTAGCTAAATTAAAATTACAAAATACTAACAAAAAAAAAAAATAGGTGAAAAGGGAAGAGAGAAAAATAAAATATTCCTGAAAACACCGGTGGGACAAGTGCCCACCTTTAATCCCCCACTAGCCACCTCGTGGTTGTGTTGCCTCCTTTAAAGTGTAAGACTTAAACAATGTAAACTGTAGGAGGGAATCCTTCAGATCAAGACACCAGTGGCAATGTTAAGTATATCATAAAGAGAAGAAGTGGAACTTGGAATAGTGTAAAACGCATGGCTTTAGTCTGGCTGCACATACATATGCAGGCATACTTAGCCTCCTTATGTATCCTTATGTTTAATTTATCGACTTATTTGTTTAATAACGACAGAAATATGAGAACACTATTTAAAACGAATCATGCGTATACATTTTTTCTTTATATATTAACTGTTACTACTGCTAATACAAATCCCATCTCAGCAGTTGAATCTTGTCATTTACCCATGTACTCTACGTACACATGTACACACTTTAGGACTGAAGCGAGGGGCACTGTTCCTGTCACGCAGTGAGTAATCAGCTAGCAGGGTACAAGCAAACTTGGCCACAATCAAACATGGCTCTCCAATACTACACCAATGCTTGAATGAAAACTCACAGTGACAGTATGGGCTATCTGAGCGCACAACAAGAAACACTAGCCCGTTTAGCTCAAGGGTGCAGTTGTGAAGCCACACGGCTGGACAAACTTTATCTTCACCCTGCCTTGTGTCCCATTAATTCCACTTTCCACCTATTCTCTGTCCCGCTTAAATCTGCATGCTACGCTGCAGATCTCAGTATTGCCATCCCTGGTTTGAGCTATCCAGTGTTCTCCTTTCCTCCCTCTTTCCCTCGTGCTCTTGATGTGAGGATGAGTAGAGGAGGTGGATACTGCCCAAGGACAAGGATGAACCAGATTGTTTACAGAAGCACTTCTCTTTCAAGGAAACCCAATGCTATTTATTTTTAATTGTTCCACCATGTTTCACATGCCCGTCTCCCTGAGGTGACCAGTGTTACACTGCTTGGCGTGTTTGTGCTTACACATGTATGCTGTCTTATCGTGCGTGCATGTGGGGTTTGTACTGTAGCACTGTAAACTCACATCTTATGCAGAATCTGCATAAGAGATGGAACATGCAGATTTCACAGAGTGAACACGTGTGAGGGTGATTGTGCTGACAGGAGCGCATTGTGTGCATCAGTGTGTCTTCATGTCAGTGGGAGGTGGATAAGTGGAAAACTACAACACTCACCAGCTCGACAAAAGACAGCCCTCCGTAGCTGTGGGCCATGATGAAGACATTCTTGGCTGCGGCTTTGGACACAAAGTTGTCCCACACGTATAGCACATGTTCCTCGGAGGAGCCGTTCTCCTGCAACACACAACACACAAATGTTAGATCCCTGGCCGAAGTGAAGGAAACATTATGAGCCTGAACTCTGTCAAAAAACTCTGGCAAGCCCAGCCGTGCAATTAAGAAGCATTTAAGGTGAGCAGCCAATGAGACTTAAACATCAATAGAGTTGTCAGACTCTGAGAATTTAATGCTGCAGCATCAAAACTCGCCCCCCCTCCTCCCCGGGGACCCACCAAACAGAGACGTATAAAAAGACAAACCAAAAAAAAAAGTGGTGGTGGTGGCCTGAGGTGATTTCTATAAAGAGCCGCACTTCAGCAGATCAATAAGTCTTGCATATTGCAAATGCCCTAAATGTAAAACTCAATAGCCTGGGAGACGTAACGTTTAAATCTTAATTTGTACCCTGTTGCTGAATCGATGATCCATCTATACACCAGTAGAGGCATAATGGGACGACACAGGGGGAAGGTCAAAAGAAAAAACAATAAAGAGAAGATATACAAATGCATATGAAGAAATAACATACACATGCACACAGTGTTGCTAACATCACCACACAACCGTAAATAAGAAGAACGACGTATGTTGTCTTCGGACTGGAAGCAGCTAGAAGACACGTTTAATTAACCAGAGATGTAAGCACTTATCCAGCGCTGGAGAGAACAATAGTAAAATTACAGGCGAGAAAAGGGCATCCGTTAATGAACTTGTGACATTGATTTTAGACTTTGATTTCCTATCAAAGTGTCTGCTCCACAATAGGATTCAACAACCACACGTTCCCACGAGAAGTCACCCTACGCGTGGCTCCGCTGTGTATCCACCGTCGTCACAGCACTGTGTGTACGGCAGCGCCACGCTGGATGCAAACAATACGTACAGCAACACGCAAGCACACACACTTTTCTCCTAATTAGCATAGCGATGCATGTGCGAAAAAAGGAGAACCTAGAGAACAAACACATCGACGATAGAGAGCGTGACCTCGTCTGTTGATTGAGAGTCAAACTCTTCTGTGACGCAGAAGAATTAGCGATGTGAGGTAAAGGACAGAGGACGCAACTTCAGAATCACTCAGGTTAGAGTCCATAAATGTGTTTGTATCTGGCTAAGTGAGACAGAATGTGATTAAAGAACGACAAAGACTTCGACAGTCGCTCTCACGAAGACAGAAAACTGAGGGGAAAAGTTTACAACACGTCAATGAAACAGATAATGCGGCCCTTACTTTTAGAGGAAAGTATAGTGTATAGACAGCTTGTGATTTGATGAGACTTTTTCAGTGTGTACAAGTTTGTGTGCAGTGTGCGTGTGTGTGTGTGTGCTGTTTGATGATGTGCTGATGTGTGTTTTTGTTGCCGTGTTTGTCTAGAGGTAAATTAACCTGTCAGACTGTTTGTGTTTACTGCCAGATTAGCATGTGGGGGTTGGAGTGTCAGAACCTACTTCCATTCACAGTGTGATGCAAGAGCAGGCAACTCTGCTCTGCCCTGCCCTTCTGCCACCACGGCTGTGCAAGTGCTCGTGTGCTTGTGTGTGTGTGTGTGTGTGTGTGTGTTATCGGAGCGGCTGGCTGCTCAAGCAGAGTTGTCTGTCTGAAAGGCTGTGGCATCAAAGTGCTTTGAAGTCTCCCTCCTCTCTCCTCCGCCGTGTCACCCTTCATCTACGAAGCCCATTTCATTAGCCTGCCTGTCTCCCTCCCTCCATCCATCCTACGCTCCTACCTTTAACTTCTGCTCTGGTGATTCCACCTGTTCTTCTCCACCTTTCCTCTAATGCTTTAGAGACAATGGAGACACAAGGCAGGGTTAGGGAGCGTACAGGTCGCGGCACCTTTCTGCACGTGTGCATGTGGGTTTTTGTCATCTGAGGAACTTCCGAAATTGTTATAGAGACATGAAAGGCCCAACGGTGCCTTTGTGAAACTACAATGAAAATTCACTTGGTTCAATTAAGTTGCAAAATTCTTGCAATGCTTAAGAAAGTGAAAAAGGAATATGTCAATCCTTCCACCCAGTTCCATTGGTTTATTTTGTGTTATCCTGCTAACTAAGGAATACACAATAGACAAAAACATAACCTCCATGGCAGAGCTGATGAGCAACACTTTTTGATTCAGTCAAAGTAAAAATAAGAGGAGGACATTTGTTGTTATAGTATGAACAGCAGTTCTAATAGTGCATGTTTGATGTCATCACAGTGGCAAACCAGTTCCTCCCCGTGCTCCTGACTCCATCACACACGCCAGCAACAACATACTATCTTTGCCTGTGCCCTCAGCGGCAGGCGACAGAGTGACTGACTACCTGGCATGGCAGTGTAGTGAATTATCTAATCAGCATTTGCATATTGTAGCAATTATTTCCTGGGGTTAATTAGCTGCCGTGGAACACACTGCCCTGCGAGACCAGCTTCCTGTCACCAGCTCTCACACAGTATCTTAGCTTTTTTTTTCACAGTTCCCCCCCCCCCCCCCAGTTTGTTTGTGTGTATTAGTGTGTGTGTGTGTGTGTGCGCTATGACTGCATCTGCCAGCACTGTCAGAGTTGCATCCCAACTGCACACCTGTTGCCAACATCCTTCAGCCATGACTGTCAAGGGACACTTGAGGGAGTGCACTGTTTGTGTGTTTTTACATACATAGGGATCCATACTGTCCCCGCAGAGAATATAAAATACAAATCTGCTCCCAAGACAGTCTCGGGACCAGACAGTCTCCAGATGCTGACAGCTAACTATTATCAAAAAGAAATAAAAATGGTGGGAGTGCCAGTGAGGAAGGCTGAGGGAGAGGAGATGCAGAGATAGACAGAGGGAAAGTGGAAGAGAGAGGAGCACACATTATGGTGGGTATACAACTTATCTGTGTGTGTCTCGCAGAGGAGAGGCGTCTGACAGGTTCAGCAGTTGAGTTGCAATTTACAGCAGGGACACGTGCACAAACACAGACGCGTGCGCACGCACACACGCATGCACAGGCGCGCAAACACTTGCAGGACATTTCATATTTTTAAATTCACCCTCATGATAACCCATACTTGTCAAATCCTGACCTTAACATAACCCTAACCTTAAAGGTGCTTGTAAGCTTTGCACGAACAGCATTTCATTTTAGTTTAGCATCAAACTCTCCTGTACTCACTAAGGTCTGACTCTATTGAATGTTTGTTTCTCTATGTGAACACTACGATGGTGTCAGCTGGGATTGGCTCTTGTCCATGGTATATATTATGTTCTACTATTCCCAGTTAGACTGTCCCAATTTGTCCCTATCTGAGGACGACTTACTGTAGAGTCACGTCTGCCCTGCAGACGAAGAGCTACAAAGACAGTATAGTGTAATCCCCACCTGCTGCCAGGGAGAAACCACATTTGGCAGCAGAGGAAACTTACAAATAGCCTCTTTAACCGATGACCCTAAAATTATCTTTTTCATAAACAGGTACATGACTTCAGTCCCTATTTGGACAAGCTGATTTACTGGTCTCTAATCTGAAATTAGTCCCCAAAGGTAGCCAATGGCACACACACACACACACACACACACACACACGCACCTGCATGCATGCAAACCTAACTGCATTTATTGTCAGTCATCACGACCTCTAGTGCAGACAGCTCCCTGTAGTGCAATCTTGTGTAAGTACCTTCATCACAGCTTGTGCTTAAAGTGATCTATGCTCAGTGATTGGGCCGCTTAGTCAGTACAGTGAGGATTCTGCCAAACACAGCTTTGCACGATATACTGTATATATCCATTTTGCACAATACAAAAGGCTACAGTGAGTAAACTAACCACTCAAGGCAGGTTTCTGCTGAACGCTGATTATGTGTTCAAACTGATGTCACCATTAAAACTGCTACCCAATTTTGTGCAGAACTGTCTATGGCACTTTCTGTCCGTAAGTGGTTCCAACTGTTGAATGTGTTTTCCTTCCAATTGTCTAGTTTCAAAAAATTTGTTCAATTTAGCTCTTTCCACTACTGCTCACGCTCTGTTCCAATGCCACACATTATTGCCTGTACCCTTGAACACACACACACACACAAAGAGGCATGCTCCAGGTCTGAATGCACACATACACACTTATGTTTCTTCAAAAGTTGTCCTGTCCAATACTTGCCCTGTGTTTATTCATTGTAATGAGAAGCAGAAAGAGGAGAGCGGATGAGAGGAGTGTGCTGAAGCCAGAATAACAGCCCCAACGCCAACACAAACCCAGCGTCTGACCAACACAGGAAACAATGAATCTAACAACATCAACACACTCTGACAAACAACCCCTTCAGACCTCCCCGCTCCTCCCTTCTGCTCCTCCTTCTCAGGCGTCCAAAACACACACAACTTCAGAAAACTTCGGAGGAAGCTGGGACTAGTCTAGGAGACGGTGAGAAGTGTGGACCGGATGGAATCTCGTGGATAAGGGCCATTATACTTTTTACACTCAGGAGGCTTTCAGCCGCAGCCAGAAGTGTCAGGACAGTGTCACGGGATGCCTAAACAACTTTATTGGATTTGGGCTCTTTTTCCTGGGTGCACTGGTTCCAATCGTCCAAAAATGTCAATAAGTATTTAAAGGTGTTAGCTGACATAGAGTCAACAATATACAAAAGAATATAATCGAGGCTGCAATAAATGACTGAAACTACACAGCAGCTCTCCTTGAACAACAAGAACACACAGACTCTGTCTGACCGATCTCAATCTCAGGCCACATCCAGTCATTATACACTTTAATATATCCCGGTCAGCACAGGGCAGGGTTGTTTTTATTTGGCCTAATGATTAAATATTAAATAAGCAATGTACGTAATTACATGTTAGCAAAGAGATTATTAGAGCGAGTTAGTCCGTGTTTGTGCGTGCGTGATTGCGCACATGTGTCTGTGCACACAATTAAAAAGTGGACCAGGGCGACACCTGTTTGCAATTGCATTCTAATCAATGTCTGGGATGTGAACTCCTTGGCAATTTCTTTTTCCTTTTTTTTCTTCTTTTTTACTTCCTTCCCTTCTCGTCTTTCTTTCTTTCTTTTCTGTCTTTTGAGGCAGACAGACGGAGAGCTGAAGTTAGCAAGAAGCTGTCTGCGAGCTGATGGGTCTGCGAGAGTGGGGGGAAAAGGCAGCTATGGAGCAAATTAGCAGCAGAGATGGGAAAATAATGACTGTGGCATTGTGGGTAATTAGCAGGTACGGTGCCTATGGAGAGCTGGGAATATAATGATGTGAGAAAGGGAATGAGGTGAAAAACGTGTGTAAGACTAACAGATATGGGGGGGGCGCAACTGCAGGAGTGTGTGAGAGAACTCTATGTGGAGGTGTGTTATTCAAGAGCAGTCTGACGGGATGTACAGTGTGAGGACAGAGAGGAACGCGCGGGGGGGGGGGGGGGGGGGGGTCTATGGGCGTACATGTCATCCCACGTGCAGATTAGCGGCATGCTCAGACTGTATACAATAAAATAGCGTGACCTTGGTGGGGTCAGTCTGCTCTGACAATATTTGCCGGGGCATTGTTTCAAATCAATAACTCATTAACAAAGTACAAAGGAAGTTGCTGTGGGTTTGTGAGATTCTTTATTAGAAAAGAGCGGCTGCGGGCCAGAAAGGTCATCTCTGTGACATCTCGGCTAGCCTCGCGCTGCCGCCCGGATTGTCAGGTGAAATTACTGCGAGCCCTTAATTGACATAAGGCAAAGGAGAGCAGGCAGGCAGACAAGGCTGTGTTTGTTCCAGCATGACCCTGAGGTGCTGTGTGTGTGTCTGTGTGCAAGTTTGTGTGTGTGTCTATGTCTTTATTCGGGTCAGCCTGAATCCACAGCAGGGTTGTGTGCAGCGATAGAAGAGAGAGACGGAGATAGAGAGAGGGAAGAGAGAGAGAGAGAGAGAGAGAGAGAGAGAGAGAGAGAGAGAGAGATGGGTCTCAGGAGGAGGGGAGGAGGTGCGAGGGAGGGCAGGATGGATGTGTTTGATGGTTGACCTGACTAGAAGATTGGGAGCAGGGATCTGAGACCAGCTACACTGGTTCTGCCTTGAGCAAACACGCAAACACACAGGTATGCATTCACACACACCCACACACTTTGTACTCCACATTAACAGACATTCAGAAATGCTCCAAAGCCAGCAAGCACAAAATCTAACTGATTAGCGCCCCTTTAAAACTTTGAAAAGTCAAACACACTAACTTCTTGACTAAATTCATATTCGTACACTAAATTAAAACATGTCACACAGCCCGGTGTGCTTGTACAGTGGCCTTAAACATGCAAACCAAGCTCGCAGAGACAGAAACACATGTGCACTACTCAAATCTGTTTTTTCCTCAGCCCCAAATATAAAGATGGCATCTCGCCAATTTGTTCTCTGCAGCATGTAGGTCAGCTGCCCTCTGGCCCTGGTCATTGACTACTCCTCTGACCAAGTTCAGAGGTTAATCAAGTCCCTACCTGTCCTTGGAAATGCTGAGCCTCACCTTTTTGGCACGACCACAGGCCAAAGGTCAAATAAAGCCTGTCTGTATAATTGCTTGTGGGCCACAGACTGGGGCAAAGGGGTGAAGGTGACAGGGGGCAGAAGCCCAGGCCCATACAGAAACACCGTAGAGCTGTGTCAAATACAATTACCGGTATGTGTGTGCTTGTGTGTCCACGCCTTAATGTTTATAATCAGGTTTTGTTGTGTGTGTGTGTGTGCAAGTACATCAGTGAATCCTCGGGATGTTTTGTAGTACAGTACAGTACAGAAGAGAGGGATAGAGGATGACAAGGACAAGGATCTCAGCCTGCCCCTGCGGACATCTGCAGCTGGGAATAATGGGTCCTGGAGTGGCAGGGGGCTTAATAATGGATACTCATTCCTTTAAGAATCACAACCGGTACATGCATGCATGCATGTACCAACAGTGAATGTCTGATCAGATGCATCCACAGAAAGTCCAGAGATTGCTACTTGGACATTTTCCTTTCCGGAGAATGTCTGGAGCTTTCAGTGCGTATCCGAGAGTAGTCTGGTAACTTCCTGCTTAATACTGGACACTGTCAACTAAATCATGACATTAATCATGGAATTTAAAGATGGAAACAGTCAGTACCGGTCATCATGTCAGACATGTACCAGACGTAAGGGTAAAAGTTATTCACCATCAAGGGATTAAACAACGCCTTGAGTGTTTACACTTCCACAAAGAGGAGTTCCAATAGTATTTTCCTCTTTTGTGTTGTGATTGTGCCAAATGAGCATTTGCAGAGAAAGGCAGTGAGATGTGTGAGAGCTCCAATGTCCTCCACTCTCTCTCATATAAGCTCATATCATTCGTGAAGTTGCACTGAAGCTGAACATAGTGGGAAGAAAAAGAACAAGGCTCTGCCTCAATCCGCTGCTTGAAAAGGCAAAAATGTACAATGTGAGATATTTAAAGCATTAAATAATAAATAAATAAATAAGAGAGAGAGGTATTCCAGTCATTTATAAAAATAAATGGTGCTTAATTTTTTTTTTTTTAAAGGCGAAGCTCTGTGTTTTGTCCCCCTTGCTCTTTTTTCCCCCACTTCTCCTTTCCAGGGCCTGCTGGCCTAATCCCAGCCAGCCAGCCTTGGGTGAACTCTTTGGAAGCTTCTTAAGCCCATGAATGTGCCTTTTGTTCCTGCCATTCCTCTGCTTGGCTGACAGAAAATAGCTAACTGGATTACTGCTAAAATTCAGAGTAAAGTGAACTCCCAAACTTCTATATGGCAAAGTGCTAAGAAAGTCCCCCCCCCCAAAAAAGCCCCCCCCCCCCCCCCCCCACAAACCCCCAGCCCCAGCCCCCAAAACCCTTCCACTATCCTCATCAGCATCCCTTCGATCAGACAGTTCTATCCCTCCATTCCTTCTGTTCTCTCTCTTTCCTCCACCGACATCCCCCCTAAAATGGCCCAGTGTGCGATCTGGAGCTAGAGGAGAGGGATTAGATAAGGTTGAGAGGTTGCACACTATGAACCCAAGGCTAAAAAGTAAAAATCCTAAAAGCAGTTAAGAGCTTATTAATGTGTGTAAGGAAGCGTATTAATCAACTCAACTTTATCAGGGGACTGGTGCATGTGTGTGCGTGCGTGCGTGCGTGCGTGCGTGCGTGCGTGCGTGCGTGCGTGCGTGCGTGTGTGTGTGCATGCGTGCGTGCGTGTGTGCGTGTGTGTGTCAAATCATTGTGGAAAATCAAAAAGAAAGACAGGTGTTAATTCAAGATTATGGTGTTTTTTGCCTTGTGTTTGATTTCATTACATCAGGATGAGTGGAGGTATATATTTCAGTGTGTTTGTGTCTGAATGGCTGTGTGCAGGTGGTCTGGCAGCTCAGCGGGAGTTAGAGTGAGAGGTGTAGTGAATAAAAAGACTTGGGTATGTGTGTGTGTGCGTGCATGCACATCTTGGGTGGGTGTTGTTAAGAAAAAGATGAAAACAGCCCAGCTAAAGAGGTTTGATTTGATCCACCACCCACCCCGACTAACAGAGGTGAAAGAGAAAGACACACACACACTCACAGGCGGACATCTAAACCTTAGTTCCTTTCTACCTCCTTGACTCTTTTGTCCCCCAGTGAGTGCACCTTTGGATAACTGCATGTGTTTATGAGCATGCCTCTGCTTTGTGTGCGCGTGCGTGCGCGTGCATGTGTGTGTGTGTGTGTGATGGCTTATTCTGGGTCGGACAGAGGCACAACGGTGGAGAGTAACGCAGAGCAAGAGGCGGAGCTGATGATCACGTCGAGGTCATCCACACCCAACATCCCTCTGAATTCTGGGTCAAAGGTCAAAATTCAAGGGGCACAGACACAGAGCCGGCTGGCTCACTCATTAATCTTTATCCCAAGTCTCCCAATCCCCGATTTGACAACAAGTGTATTTGGCTGGAAAATTTAAACCTTTAACATGACCCCAGCCTTTTTCCGGTCGGAAAAAAAACAGACAGAGAAAGCAATTTCATCCTTGTTTTAAATATTATAAACACAGGCATGTGGTGCTGAATCAGTGAGTTATCAATGCAGCGTTCATCTTTGTTGTACATCACAAAGAGTTTTACCACATCCCAGAGGTGTTCTATACATCTGGTGACTGGGGAGACAAGTGAGGAATGTTATCATGTTCCTGGAACCAGTTTGACTTATTTTGCGAAACTGAACTTTGTCATCCTGGAAGTGGCTATTCATAGATTGTACACTGTGGCTGCAGCAACACTGAGCAGTTGAATAGAGCAGTTATTTGAGTTATTGTGGCTTATCTGTGTCCTCCAGCCAATCTAGTTTTAAGAAAACCAAAGTCACTGTGATCATTTTTTTTTTACGTATGACGTTAAGCATCTGACCTGCATCAGCAAGATTTTATGCACTGCACTGCTGCCATATCATTGGCTGACTGCATGATTGCATGAATAAGTAGGTGAACAGATGCCCCTTGTAAATTGCTTGGTGAGTGAATGTATATGGAGACAAAGAGAAATGAATGTGTGATCTAGGAATTAGATGTGGAGGGCATTTTTGCATTCATTTCAACACACACACACACGTTTGTATGTCTATCTTAGTGAGGACATGGGTATAATACATTGCCTAGACCCTTACCCTCATCCAAAGTAAATACCTCCAACTCCAACCTTAATAATGAAAGAGCCAATTGAAAGAGTAAGGAACACTCAGAATGTCCAAATGAGTTTGCATTTACAAACTCAAATGCATTTTAATCCGTAAATTTGCTAATGTTAGAAGTAGATGAAAGTCAGTTTGACATCACTGTGGACAACACGATGGACTGTTTACCACAAGGCCTTCCTGTCAGATCGCCTGAAGACAGTTCACCAGCTGAGCGATGGAGAAACAGCACACATGTAAAGCCAGGGGAGGGCTGAGAGAAAACACTGCGTTGACAGCTCACACACCGACTGCTGGTCCCACAGCAGCACTAACTCCTGTCAGACACCAGAGACGGACGCACATGCGCACTGACGCTACTTTGACTACACTTAATTTCCAGCAGATTGACTCTAACCTAACTAATATTTACTGGGCCTTGACCATTATCCAAACATTAAAATGTGTCACTACCTCGAAATTTGATGATTTATATATGGTGGTACGTTAAGATTTTAAACTATAACTGAATTCAAGAATGCTGCCCCACCGGAGCAGAAAAATAATTTTGTTGGCAGGGGTGAAAGACCTGAAGAGGACGATATTGTTTTAATTCCTCACTAAATTTGTTTTTGTGCAAAAGGTTGCTCCATGCGTTTGACCACAAGGTAAACTGGCTGCAATAGGTGTCTCTAGGTGTGAGTGTGTGTGTGTGTGTGTGGGCGAGTGGGCGTGCGATTAGGGGGTGTACAGTCAGTGTGGCATGATAAGAATTTTGCAGTGTGTTTGCACAGTGTGCGTTAGTGAGATAATAATCCCAGCGGTCAACAAGAGTGAAGGGCCAGAGCTGCACTGACCAGCCCACCGTCTGAGAGAGAAAAGAGACGGAGAGGAAGAGGGAGAGAGGGAGGAAGCCATGTGGTTAACACTTGCTCACTAAGAGGCGACTGGAGCACGGCCAACCTCTTCACACACAGGCTGACCACACAAGAGCCCCTCTTTCTCCCTCTGCCTCCCATCCTCCCTTCATCCCTTGTTGCCCAACATTTCCTTCTCTCACTTCCTCGGCTATGACTACATCCCACCCTTCTCCTCCTCCTCCTCCTCCTCCTCCCTGCACCTTCTTCTTTCTTTTGTCTCTTCCAAACTTGCCCAAATTCCTCCCTCCTCTTTTCACACCTAAGTCTCTTCTCCTACTTCCCTTGACCCTAAACTGTCACTCTGTCCGCCCACTCCGTCATGTCTGTTTTTGATGAACATCTATCCCTCTGTTGCTGCTCGCCTTTTCTGCCGCTTCTCCCTCGCTCCATCCCTTCCTCCCTCACGCTGCGACTTACCCGTACAGGGATCCATTCGGTCTCGGTTTCCTTCTGCGGGTTGCGGTACTTCTCGTAAAATTCTCTCTTCTTTTTGCCCTCTTTATCGTCTTTGCGTTCCTTCTTTTCGGCAGGTTCGTCTGAGTGCTCGGTGGCAGAGGGCAGGGGAGAGGCCCTGGCTGGTTTCTCCAACTCCAGGTAGTTCTCGTTGGGGTTGAGCACCATCACACCATAGCCCTCCTAAAACGGATTAAAAAAACAAATATGTATGAGAAACAATATCAGATACTGCACCCACCTTATTAAGCAAATTAATATTTACTTTCTTTGTTGTTAATTTCTAATTATTATTCATACATATATGTATACATAAATAAACACACCTACACATCAAATACACATATTGGATATTTCTATTGTTTAATGGTTCCTTTTGAAAAAAAAAAAAGTTTGATAAGTCATTTGTATTTTTAGTTGACTGTTATTGTAATAATTTTGTACTTTGAGTAAAAGCCAGTATAAACTTGGGCCAACCTACTATGAAAAGTCAATATTACACTTCAGGTTAATCTTTGCCGCCTTGAAGCTCAAAAACAAGCTCAGTCTGACAGTGGCTCATGGCGTTCAAGATAAAGGAGGATAACTGTGAGCAAATAAAACCGATAAAAAACACAGATTGTGAGGTGACTGAGGAAGAGATGCAAATCCTGCTGGAAAGAAAGGGCAGAGACAGAGACGGAGGAGAGAGTGTCACTGCAGGGACAAGGCTGAGAAGTAACTGGGGATTGGAATTCAGCGGCAGTGGTTTCAGTCGGTGAGTAGCATTTAGTGACTCCAAAGGCCAATTGTCACTTAATATCAAACCTGATCGATCCTACCATCACTCAACAGAAGAGTTGGCTGCAAGTGCATATGCATCTGTGTGTATGCGAAACTCCCACAGAAAGAATTTAACATAAAAGTCCAAAAAAAAAAAAATTTAAAATTAGAATTAATAATAATAATACTCTGTGCACTACAACAAATGCAAATAATGAACAGAGCATTTATAAAGAGGGAAAATGTGAGAGCAAGTGGTTATAATGACAGAATGACATAAATGTATTGTGGAGAAAAGGGAAGCTTTCTGTAGCCTCCTGTGACTTCTTCAATTTTGAAGCCATTTTAATTAACTGCATTTATTGTCCCAAGCACTCTGGAAGTAAAGCAGGAAACGGACAGATTCCTGTTCCACTTTAAGTCAAGCTTTTCCCACACAACCACCCAAACTCATGGGTTTACACCTGTGCAAGCGCACGCGCGCACACACACACACACATCACGCAGAAGACACACACTAAGGAGAGGTGAAAGATATCAGTGTTGACAAAAAGACCTTTAGGAGACATAAGAGGGAGTTAACTGAGGCAGCATAGCTCGGCTCCCACTGCAAATCGCCATCACTCACACTGTCCTCAAGGCAGCACGTCTCCTCTTCCTTAATAAGTGTTAACACAATGTGCTTGTCTGCCGTTGACACAGCATGTGAGTGTGTGTGTGTGTGTGTGTGTGTGTGTGTGTGTCCCTCCTGTGCCCGACGACATCAAACCTGCCATACACCTCTTCCCTTAGCACCTGCCGTGTGTTGACAAGAGCAAAATGACACTTTCACACTTATTAGGTTATAAAATTAGTCAGATTCTTGCTTGCTTCTTAAATTCAGACATGGCTACACTTTCCTTACTGGATACATTTGCTTATTTATCATAAAGAAATTATTAATCTGAGAGAACACATTTAACTATTTGAGACGAGTACACTGATTATCACAACATCTAATGTATGTGCATTAAAAATGAATTGACAGTTAAATCAATTAAAATGTATAGCAATTGAAATTAATATTTGATTCATGATTTATGTCCATGAAACAGACTTTTATTAGTGTGTGTGTGTGTGTGTGTGTGCGTGCATCAGAAAAGTGAAGTTAGAGCAATTGGCTGAGGATCTGTTAGAGAGACGTAATTCAGCCTTTGGACATCACAGAGACATTTGTCTGCAAAAACAGAAGTTCAGACCCGCAAACGCACAATCAGACAGATGGGTTGCCGGATGAGAAAGAAATGGATGGAGAGATCAGAGGAGGGAGAGGAAGAGTGAAAGACAGAAAGGAGAGATTATAGACGGATTGCAAAATGATAAAACGGACGGATGAAACGTGGAAGGAGCAACAGAGAGACGCAGTCGAACCAGATCCACACCAGCTTTGTGCCACTGCCCACTGGTGGCAGCCTGATAAAACAACTGACAAGACCAGTTCAGCATGTGGTAACATAATAAAACAAATAAAAGACAATTGAACTCAATCAACTGTTAAATAATTAATAGATGTAAACAAACCAAAACAATTACAGAAAAGTCCCCCCCCTGCATTGTACACATTTTCTAAATGAAAGGAAAAGACTCCTTTACCTTAACACCGTCACCTCTTTGTGTGCGTTTCTCCTTTCCTCTAATCCACTGTCGAGGCCAAAAGTTAACACCAGCCTATGTGTTCTGACGCTAACCCTAAGTGGCCTACAACCATGTTTCGTCGTCAGTGTCCTTACCCTCGTCATTGCTGGTCAATAACCCTTCCCGGCCTGAAACATACTAATGGTAACCTCAAGGACCCGGCTCCTGGCCTTTGGTGTCCTCGTGCTAACCTTGAGGGGCCTGTAGCCCCTGGTCTTCCCTAAAGAGAGGCCAACACACCTAACCGAGCTAACAGTGCTAACCCTTTCAGCTGTCCACTCACCCAGAAGGACATTGGGGTATTTAGTCTGGAGGAGCAGGGCCGTTGACTTTGCCTCTACGTCGGAAGCAATCATTTACTCCAACACTGAGAGGTCTGTGTTGGTGTCGTGACAAAAACACAGTCATTTCCTCCTCTTATTCTTCACTCCATCAACAAAGCACACCACAATGAGGCTGGTGGTGGTCGACCAGGCACAGCAGAGAGACCCGGGAAATGTCCCTTCAACATTTTTATTAACAATTCTGCTATAAATGGAATAATTTGCTTTTCAAAACTTTAACTCGCTACTGTGCTTTGGACTGATAAACCCTATCTACATACACACACTGACAAATGATTTAGACAAAAACCCAACAGCACAATGCTAATGCTCGCCTAGAATCCCCCAGAACCAACTTCTCCCACAGAGCTCATCTGCGACGGCTAAATCTCTCGGCCATACACCCTCAAAGTTCGGTCATTTGGTCTTTGTGTTTCTGGCAAATTTAAGTCTCTCCCACACGCACGCAGAGACTGGATACACCTGCTAAATCTGATCTTTGTGTTGTGATGTGCTGTCAAAGTGGGAATCTTACACAAATGCACACAGCAAACCTTGGGTCACACTGCTTTTTATACGGCTAAATCTCTCTCACACACATCGCTAACACTAGGTCACTTTGCCTTTGTCCTATCCACACACACTGTGTCTGGAATAAAAGCAGACACACATGGTCCTCTGGTGTCGGGCCCGTCTTGTCTTCCTGCTGCAGTATGCAGGCTAAGTCTCTTCCCATGCCCTGCGGGTGCCCCTGTGCCACCACCACACTGAGTCCCTGCCCTGGGGCCAGCGGTCAAGAGGGTCGCCCCGACCCCTATGAGGGGGGGCACCCCGACCCCCGTCACCCCGCTATGGACGCTCCTTAGCGCTCCTTTGACGGCCTGTCCTGCACCAGATAGCACAACAAAGGCTGCCGCTGCTACGGAGACCGGGGCTTGTCTCGTCATCGTGATCAAACCCTTCCTCTGACATTCAGGTTTGTGAAGCCCAAATTTCCCTCAATCTCAGCATGGGAAAAGAAATTAGAAAAAAAAGGAAAACATAATCTGTAATTTAAATATTAAGATATTACGCATTGATGTTTATTATCATAAAGCCAGACCAAACTGCGGCGTCTTAACAATAATGTCAATACTCTTTGATGACACTGATGTGCCCTCTTTATGGCCAAATTAGACCCATTTGTCCACCAGAACTTTGATGGTGATAGATCATTATTTTCTCCCTTCCGGCATAATTTAAAAAAGAAAGTGGACAGCGTGTGTGTGTGTGTGTGTGTGTCTTTATGTGAGTGGCTGCACAAGTGCAAGGGAGAGTAAATAAGACGTCTCTCTAAGACAGCAGCGCCTCTATTTTTTCCAGTGGCGTTGTAATGAAATGAAATGTGTCTAATGTGCGGGAGCAGCGAGAGAGGCGGCCGGAGTGAGAGGGTGTTTCATCTGTGCGTGTGGAGCTCAGCAAAGCTTTGATGTGAGAGCTCTCATGTAGCGAGCAGGGCTTTGGGCACAGGGAAAAGGACAGCACTTGACAGGTACAAAGCATGGCTGATAGCGGTCACGGGTGCATGCAGCGAGGAAAGTGGATGGTATGGTCCCATGAATCTGAGCTTGTATGTGTGGCCGTTTGCTGAATGGGAGCATATAAATGCCCTCCTCCACATTACACTTGTACCTTAATTCATTTTTGCTCTCCGTGCACGTGCATCTTGCGTCATCAAGAGGCTATAGGTGTCCACTGAAATGGGCTCATGGGCAGCTTACTTTCTTTCATTTTCTGTCAGGGAAGCAGCGGCACCTCTTCTCCAAAGCCCTCGCTCCACTTCCTAGTTTCGGCGATACGCGGCTCGCGATTCGCTCCTCGCGCTTGAGTGACAAGGAGGAAAGGGTCACCCCGCATGGCATACCCAATGAGAGGAGGAGGAGGAAGGGAGGGATGTCTGCAGGCTACGGTTGGGTTTGAGATTTGAATGAAGCTCAACAGCCAAACCAAGAAAAAAGGCCAAGATGGAAGATAAACTCACACTATGCTCGCATTTGAGTTACGAAGCGTTTACAGGAAGACGCACACAACAAGAGAGAGGTATGATGGAGCGAGAGGGAAGGTAAATACTGTAATAACAAGTTCACGCTCACTCTCCCTCTCTGTCAGGGCCACCCTGCTCTGTGTGACCTTGTCTGTCTCAGTCTCTACGTGAGCCTTTTTCTTTTCTTTTTTTTTTTTTGCATGCAGGGCCCCTTTATCCATCCGATCCCCCTCTCTCCTCTCTCTCTCTCTTTCCCCCCCTCCCTTTCTCCCTGAGGCTGACATACCACACAGATCGCACAGTACTGTCAGATTAAGTCACGGTGCCCCCTTTCTCATTTTAACACAGCACCAGTCTGAGACCCCCCCAATACCCACCGAGCACGCAGCTATGATTCTGTGGGAGCTGAAGGGATGGAGGAGTACTTACTGTACCACAGAGGCTACAAAAAGACATGTGTGGATCTTCGGGGTGATTTGATACGGGATGAGACGGGACTGTCATCACCCTGTCAGCACAGACTCAATCATCCTCTTGATAACTGCTGATACCCGAGAGGCCAGACAAGTATTTGGGACATCTAACTGTTAGTAAGCTGACTTTGGTTTTTGGGAAAAAGGCAGTAAAACATTTGAGTTGAAAACTAACAAGGTTAATATTTCGCCTTTGTGATGAAATTAAATGGCATAAGTTGCAATGAACGCGCAACATTTAAGCACTCAACCTGCACTGTTTGGGACCTTAAATCCCTGCATGTTAAAGCCATTAATCGAGCAGCCAACACAAATGTTTACACAGGAAAACTAAGACAAACTGGAGCCTTGTCTCCCCACCTGCCCTCTGAGTTAATTTTGAACAAATCACCCACTGCAAGAGTGCACATTTAATTAACTTCCTTTAAATCCAACTTTTCACTCCAAGTTCAAAGACTGTATTCTGCTCCCGCTCCCACTAATGTAGTCGCACACTAATTTGGTCAAAGTAAATAAGACTGTGGTAATGATTATCTTTTTCTTGATCTTAATGAGCTCGAATAGTTTGGGTCAGAAAGAAGCTAACCTTTCGCAGCATAGTCAAATAGTCGTGTGTAATAGGCAACAGAGTTTTTAACCTTGGCATGGATGTTTGGGCTCATTTGGATATTGTTTATATGTGCAGCTGAATATTTATAAATGAGTTCAAAGTGGAGCAGTTGGGTGGAGGAAGTGGAGAGAATAGCACAGCTTCTGATCCCTGATGCCTCAGCTTCTTTTCATGCTCGCATTTACATTTCTTTCTCCCTGTCTCACTTTCTATTTCTCTCTCTCTCTCTTCCTGTCTCGTTCCACCCGACCTGTCTATTTTCAGCACCTTAGTCAAAAGGAGAGACATGAAGACAACCACACAAACACTGTTGAGTAACCCACTCATTGCGATGCCAAATCAGTTTACGTGGCAATTATTTACCACGCTCAATGTCTGGGAATCTGCAAGTTTGTTCAGCCACTATTTGTACTCTGCTGGTTGATCAAGCATCCGAACACATACACACACACGACACTGAAGCACGCAGGAGTCAGGAGGGGAGGCCTCCTTCATCTGCTCGCAGCACGACACACACAGAGGGAGGCGTGGGGCCGGGGGTTGCTAGATTGGGGGTGGATGTAGCATTAATCACCGTCCAGGTGGAAATTGTCAGAGCTATCGATTGTGCAAGTAAATGTTACACAAGTCATTTATCAATTTTTTTCCCCCCTGTACAGACTTGTGTGTCATTTGCAAAGACACAACCGTGAATGTAAACTCAGTGTAGTGCTGACTGACTAGATGTGTGGTCGGCTCCGTGGCCACTGCTGAATGTTGACTAGTAAAAAAAGAAAAGAAATCAGAAAAATGGAATACGAGTCATGTTTTTCTTTTGGCAGACGATCAAATCTGTTTCAGAACAAATTAACAATCTTTCCAGCGTAGATTAATATTAGAAAACACCAACATGTGTTCACCACATACACAGACACAGTGAGCAGGGGGAGTCCTCGGCACACAGAGGAAAAGCTATGGGGAAATAAATACAGGAGGCTTATTCTGATGCCGTTAGCATTTTGATTTATATATTCTATATTGTCTCCCCAAAGCATACACATGTATTTTTAATGAGGGCACAGAGAGATATAGATCATGGAATGATAGGTGCCTCCCTGCCCTCCTGCCTAACTATTTAATGTATAAATCAGGGAGAGAGGAGAGGCGAGAGGGGGATTCAGAGCAGCTACAAAAAGAGGGAAGTCAGGAGGATGGAGGCATCCCAGGGGCAACGCTGTCCTGAAGGCCGCTAATAACTCCACGGAAGGAAGGAAAGAATGAGAGAGACAAAGCCCGTGTGTGAGATGACGATCATAATGGTGGTGGCTGTAAAAACGTTTCTGGGAGCTTTTCGATATCCAGAAAATGAGGCATCGGTGATATTCCTAATAACAGTAGCGATGGGACTAAAAAGTGGACATGGAGGAAAAAACAATACAGACCGTGTGAATTGTCAGAGTGCTGTCGATGAACGTTTCCTCTCCACCATCTGGACAGGTAGTTAGTGCGTTAACACACATGAACACACACACGGTGGGTGCGAGACGCACGGCCATATGTACCGACTGAGCCGAGCAGGGTCAGTGGCAGGACACATCTAAACACTGCAGACACATGTATGCATGCCTCTGCGTGCGCGCTGACCTTTCGGCTGTTCCCATCATGCCGCAAAATAACACACAAACACGCGTGTGCGTCATGTTGGACAAACGAGAGCAAAAATTACAGTTCATCTGTTTTTAATTATTTATCATTTCAGTTTAATATATCATGTGTCTAATACTTAACATTTCAGAAGCAGCCTGTGTAATTGTTTGCTAATACTGAGACAATACACCATGGAGAGGTTTTTTTTTTTTTTTTTTAATTCTGCACAGTGGTGCTCAGTTGTGTTGGTAAAATGTAGGTGGGCTGTTCTGAGTGTCATCTACCAGTAATCGTCATTGTGCGGGTGAATAATGAGACTATGCTGTTGCGCTCACGGTATTAATCTTACTGAACATCACAGGACCACTGTGACCTCTATGGGTCAAAGGTCAAAGAGGAATCCCTTCACCCCTGCCCTGTTATTGTGACCTGGTAGGGAGAGCCATGGAGAGAACTGGTGGTCCTGCCAATGTTGCTGACTGTTGCTATGTGAGGTGTGTATGTGTGATATTTCACGGCAAGTGTGACCTTTCATGGGATGAAATTTGCCATCTTACACAGTTTGTGTAAAATATTCATTTCTATCTGCAGCTGCATTGTGCACAGTGAGAGTCTAACAGGCTACACTCATGAAAGTGGTAATAAATCTGAAGGCCATAGTATTAGCACACATAGACAAGCATCCACACACACGCACACACAAACACACACACTCCAACAGTGCGGGAGTCTGACCTCTCTCTAAGTGGCTCTGCACCACGGGTCCGTGAGTCATGGGAGGTCGCCACAGCCAATCAGGAGCTGTGTTTGAAGTGTGAAGGGTAAACACTACGGCTGCTCTGCCCTGCCATTTACTCTGCTTACTTTCACAGGATGTAACCTAGAAAAGAGGCGGTCGCGGAATATAGTATCTGTCGGTGTGCATGCATTTCTGTGTGTTCCAGCACATTTTCCATAGTGTCATTACCACATGGCTGGGTTTACGCTTCACAGCACACACATGGAGCTACGCATGTATGTTGGAATCCCCTTCATCCTCTCGCCATACGGCCAAGTACACATGGAGAAATCCATGCTGTGGCAACTAAGGAAACCATGCATGGAGCAATAGACATTTTCCTATTAACCCGATGTAGCCTTCAAAAACGGTTGAAAGCAATTAACCATGGAGAGCGGCTGTAAAACACATCCTCTCTCTCCTCGGCTCTCTTTCACACACGCAGCTGCCCCCCCCCAAAACCCAGCCGCCGCCGCAACCCTCGCTAGAAGCCCTTTCAAATCTACCACTTTTTTAAGACCACCTGTTGTCTATTATTTTTACATACTGCTTTTCTCATAAATCATAACACTGGGTAATTAATCAAGCTGTCAAAACAGGGACCGGAGGTCACCTGGAGGGGTCGGAGGTGGTCGCAGGGCCGATGGAGGTCAGGGTCACACCGCATTCCTCATTATCAAGTTGGGATGGGAGAGGGGCCAGGCAAACAAAAGCGAAAGCAGATGGGGGGGAGGGAGGGAGGCTGGGAGGTTTGCAGATGAAAAAAAAGAGAGGGCTAGAGAGACAGAGAGACAGGGAGAAGGAGAAATTGACAAAGAAAAGTGAAAGAAGCTGTCAGCTGCCCTCAGATGAAGACAGGGGAGGCGATTGTGAGAAGGGAGGCATCACAAAAAGAGGTGGAGAGTAAAAAGAGGGAGGAGAGAAAAAAGAGAGTGTGGCATGAAAAAGAAGAACAAAAGAAATGCAAGATGTTTCTACTGTATAAACCTGAAATTGGCTGCAGAGAGGAGAAGGAGAAAAGAAGGAAGCAGGATGGTGTGGATTCTTGGATGAGAAAATAGGGAATCAGCTGTGGAAGTATGATTGTTATCTTATTCTCTTTCCTAGCACGTGTGAAAGTATGTGTGTGTGTGTGTGTGTGTGATGAGGCAGACTGATATCTCTGTCAGAGGACTGCGTATCAGTGTCTCAGTGGGTTGAGAGCCAGTTCACAGCCGGACCACGGACCTAGAGTGGCATGTCATCGTCTCCAAAACACACACTGCTGATTAGATCACACAGATTAGATTGACACGTATATATATACACACACACACACACACACACACACACACACAGGTGAAAAAGCTGTACGAATGTACTGTCTGTTCTCTAGTAAAATGATAACCATCATTTCACAGTTTTTTCTTCTGTCGACTCAGAAAATGAAGTATTTCATACGTGGCAAAATGTGTTGACAATCACGTAAACTGAATTATCTCATTATGTTGATGGGTTGAACAGGTTATGTGAAGTTGGGTGCAAAATCAGCCAGATGAAAAATAAACACCGGAGCAGGATGCTCAGGAGGCTGGAAGAAAGGACTGTGACAGACGCCTGGAATGACGAAGAAAGGAAAAGATTAAAAAAAAAGAAAAAAGGGAACAATTTAAAAAGTGCAAATGCCGCGGAACTCCTCGTGCTGTGTTCACGTCCCCCCCCCCTTCCCCTGTGCAGAGCATGAATTCTCAGGCGTGGCTCGCTCTATCAAAAACATCACTCTTGAATGAGGCGCCGACCATTGCGCAAAATTAGCTGTCACCCTTTCCTCAAAATCTTTGTTAATCTTGTTTCCAGTGTTTGCGGATTTATCAGCACATGCATCAATGTCAGCTCCTTGGTTACTGAGCCGCACTACTTGGGAGAAGATATAATTAAAAATGTTTGGGGCGTGGGGGGGGGGCACACAGGCGGGGAGGGCTGGCGAGGAGCGGGAGTGCGAGGAAAAGACAAGGGTGGGGGTTGTCATGGAGGAGGAAGGTGAAGTCTTCCTCTCGTCTTCGTAGTTTCCCCAGGGAGCCGGTGGAAGACGGAGCCCGTGATAGCACACGAACGGGCTCCAACGCCCCCTCTCTCGCTCACTCTCTGGTATCGCCCAGGTCAGCGAGCGCCGCTATCTCTTTAATAATGCAAGTTCTGCTGATGTGGCCGGTGTCACTGTAAACAGCTGCTTGACAAAGACGAAAACAACAACCGAATGCATCTGTCTGCCGATATCACGGCCTTATCAACAATTTGATGCACAACAAACCGCTACACGGGGTTTCACACTTGGCTGAGGAGTGTGCATGTCGCACAGCACACAACATGCATCATTTCAGAGAGAGCCGCTGCAACGTTTTTAGTGCACCCGAACTTCTGTAAAATCTGTTTTGCATGCTCACTGACTTATACTAACACACTCTGACATCTGTAGGGGCGGTGATGAATTACACTGTGGCACCACAGCTTGATCCTTGATAAGTTTCCAGCACATCTCTTATTATCATGTGGCTTTTCGAAAGCCATTTTTCACCCATCCAGCTCGCATCGAGGGACATGATGTGTTAGAAATGCAACGTTCGAGTCAAGTCCCTGTATCGGAGATACAAACTCACACCTGACATGCATACATACACACACACACGCACACACTCCTCGGGGAGAGCAGTTGCAATGCTGTTACATCCCAGAGAGCCATCCCAACGGCACCAGCAGGTTTCAGAGCTGCGTGGACAGAAGTGTGGCCACAGACATGACAGGATGACAGACACATGTTTAAAACATGATGCATAAATGCAAACCCCTGATGAGATGACACCTTCCACAGCAGCCCTCAGAAGTTTGGGGTGTCAAAGAATGCAAAAATCACATGTCCCTTTGTGTGAATATTTACCAAAATTGGAAACTTACCACCAAGCAAAATGTTCTTGTGTGGCAATTCTGGTCTTGATGACTCATAATAAAGCTGTGCTATTCACATACACATGCAGCGTATCTCCATACACTGCCGGCAGAGACGTCTGGGTCACAATGAGGTTCACTGTCGCTCCCGAGGGCGCCCTGGCACCTACAATGGAGGAGTCAGGGATCAAACTTTCAACCGTCTGGTTCGCCGAGAACTGGCTCTACCTCCTGATCCTGAAGCTACTGTGGCCCACATGGGTGTTCACATCTCAGCATGCTGAAAGGAAGGGGTTTGCTGACATGCAGGACTTTCAGAGAGGCAAGAGCAACACGATGGTTTCTGTCGCTGGCTGAAGTTCACACACAGGTCTCGGAGACAAGAATACGACTCCTGCAATGGTGAAGGTCGTGAGGATGGAGGGCACACAGCAATGTTGCCCAGACCTTAACCTCACACCGTGTCTGTTACATCGTGTCAGCACTGAGCGCAGAGCTTTTTTTTTAACCATGCTCACATATGCTTCTCTTCCCTCCTCCTTAAAATCTTCTTCCAGCCTCCTCTTTTTTTCCCCTCCATCCAGACCTCTAAGTGCGGCGTGGCAGGTTTGGCTGGGAGGTCGCGTATTCCCCCTCTTCATTAGTGAGAAAATGGACTCTGGTAAACGCTTGTTAAAGCCCTTACCTACACTCCCCCAGTTAATGGGAGTGATCCATTTGTGTCCGTTTCTGCCTGACAAGGCTTTACTGGAAGATTAATAGTGCGGTGTCAGGCCACGGCCACCCTCTGTCCCGTTCTCATTTCCTTTCTTCTGGGACGCACACATGCAATAATGGAGCCCTGTCTTTTGTTGTAACACCATGATTAGCTGGGGAGGAAAAAAAGCACAGGAATGACAGAAGGAGAGAAAGAAAACAAAAGAAGTGTAAGAAAAAAAAAAAAAAAACTCTTTCCTTCGTGACATGGTACAAGTGTAGGTTTTAAGGTTGTGAATTACAGGCACTTGACAAGGGCAAAGTGATATTATTAATTAATCTCCATGCGAGGTGAAGAGAGAAGTAATGGATCACTTATGGATATTTCCCGTGTTTTTAAGAATGGCTTTATCTTGGAGCGATCCACAGAGAGGTCTTAAAAGAGTTGACGGTGGAATGTATGACAGAAAACGAGTAAGGACAAAAAGGGAGAACCATGGGAGAAATAATAGAGGAAAAATAGACAGAAAGGAGCGAGCGAGAGTGCGGAGAGGGGAGAAGTCCTTAAAGGGCCACCCAGGGTTTCGTCTATCACCCAGGCCCCCCAGCAATCCCTCTTCCTTTCGGGGATGACACTGTCAAGTGCTGTCCCTTCACTGGGTGAACAGGATAATCGCTCTTCATAATTACACGGACATTCCCGGGAAGTCTGTACTGTCCAGGAAGAACAATTTTTCAAATGAGAATCCTGTGGAGTAACAAGTCTGGAAATGTGCCACATAAACATAGAGTTAAAAGGAAGAGTACTTTTTTTTTTTTCCTTTTTTCCTTGTAGTATTTTTTTCCTGGTAATTCATACAATGAGCAGACCAGCAATCGAGTAAACACGCAAACAGACACCTACAGGCGACCTGCACTGGAACCCCCCCCCCCCACCACCACATCACAGTCGGTGCCAACAGAGAGCAGGGTGTTTCTCAAAGCAGAGTATGGGGGATTGGGGCTGGTGGTGTCTCATTAAATTCTTGGGATTGTCTAATTGTCTTTCGTGGACCTCAGAGAGACTAGGACATTATACTCATTGCAATTAACTAAACAAAAGAGCCGAACCGCCCAAGCGCTGGGGACAAGGCTGACTAGGGGGAGCAAGCTGTCCAGCCGGGACCAGCAAAATAAAACACAAACACACGCAGACCAGAAGAGAGTGCAAAGGAGTACCAAAGAACACGAGAGAAGATATGAAGGAGAGTGTTAAAAAAAAAAAATTCGCTCTCCTTCAAAAAAAAAGTGGGAGGGGAATGAGTGAGGACTCAGACAGATCTTGGGATTGGCCAGATGTCAGAGTTGGGTGGGAGGTTGGGGTGAGGCAAAAGAGGAGGAGGGTGTCTGTGCTCATTTCAGACGCACCTTTGTGCTGGACCTGTCTTGTTTACTGCACTACAGCTTAGCGGTGCGAGGGCCCTATTCAGGGTCCAGGCCTTTCAGAAGGTACTGAAGGAGCCCTTAAGCCCACTTAACTACCATTTTCACACACTCTGCCTGCTCTCCTCTTTGTCCTTGCCTCCATTACATCAAACGCAGGAACAAAGGCAGGGAACAGAAACTGGGGCTGGCAGAATGGCGGCCATCACAAATATTAATTTGAAAAGGTGTTGGAGAGTAGAATCTACTTTTATGCACAAGGACAACTTGGGATTTTTTTTCCTCCACCTTGTGGGGGGGCTCCTTGGGGGCCGCAATGAGCTTGGTTTTCAGGCTAAAGGGGAGGCTGAGGACTTGCAGCACAATTATCCAAGAATAAGGGGCTTGAGATGAGGCACACTGCTAAAGACTGAGCACACACAAGCGCAGGCACATGCATGCGCACTGCCTATTAAATAAGCTCCAAACATCAGGCCTCATTCACTTGCCAACCCTATGAGGCAGAAACTCAAAGAGCACACGCGGCTCATGTGACTGCTGCGCTTGGTGGACAACAGCTGAGAAGTAACACCTAGAAAAATCTCTAGGAAACAGAAGAGCACCCATAACTGGGGGATATTGGCAAAAGTAAAACAATGGTAAAGCTTCAGTCTTGTGCTGAGATGTTTGAAACTTCCATTCAGATACATTTGACTTCAGGTTTTGAAATTTTTAAATGTGTAAAATGACTTGTAAAACTGACCTCAAATTGACTGGTGAAAAGATAATTGTCTGAACTAGAGGTGATCCACAGTCCACTGGTCCACACACACCCACACACACATTCATGCAGGTGAAAGGAGCATGCATTTTCCATGGAATGCTGTTTCAGTCCGATCACATGAAAAAGCGGGGTGAAAAGTTTACGCTGCCATCACCCATCAGAAAAAAGGCGGAATGCCTCTTTCTGACATCGTCCCACACACACGCTGACACACACACACGTAACAATCCAGTTCAAGGGAGTCATGGCCAGGGTAGTGTGGTATGTTGAAAAGCCCATCCTGTGAGTATCAACGGTGCATCGCTCTAATCTGCAGGATACAAGCGCCGCAGTGCCACCCCCACCTTCATCTCAGTCTGCCTGCGCTCGAGGTCTCGATGTTTGTCAGACCAAACCCTGGCCTGCCCCAGCCCTGGCTCTCTCAGCAGGCTGGCTCTCACCCAACTACTCTGGCTGACCCGCCAAACATGTGGTTAACTTGGGCATGGCGATCCCTCTCAGGTGTAGGTGGGAAAGGCTGGAAACACGGCTGGCACAGTACCCACTTTTGATTAGAAAAAATAGATGGGAGACTTAAAAAAGATACAAACAAATAATGAATAAACAAGCTGCAACTGCACTACAAGGTTGTCTCTGCTTGGTGCTGCAGTGGAATGTAGGAGACTGCAGTGTGTTTATGCATATGTGCATATGTGCTTACAATTACCAGCGTGTGTGTGCACCATTTATGATCTATGACAGAGCTGCCACTGCCAGAATCAAACCTCAGCTCAGTGGGGTAGCGGGCAGGCAAGGCAAAGCCACTTGATAGGGGGGAGGGACACTCCATTCAGCCGTGCACCACCCCTCCTCCAAAAAACACACACACTTACAATTACCAATAATCTCCTTATAATGCAGAGCTATACGGTGGGTTTCCTAACATACCTCGAGAGAGACACACACACACACACGACGCAAGAGAGCGAAGAAGCGAGAGAGGACGGTCTCCAGGTGTCCAGTAATGGTCCAGAGTGAATTTTATTTTGTGTTATTTTCATCTACCTCACACTGAGGCGGAGACGTTTCACACAACCGCTTTGCTCCCGAGCGTCAAGAAACATAATAAAGAAAAAAAAGGCCGGGTGGATAAGGTCTGAAAATAACTGTCAAATCCACCACATTTAAGGGATCTGAGAGGAGCGAGTTAAACAGAGAGTAAACAAGAAAACAAATAAAAAGGATGATATTTTATTTTTTGTTGTGTCAGATATAAAAGATATATCTATATATATTTTATTTTATCCTTCCAGTTGTCAGCCAGAAAATGTAAATGTATTAATTTCAATACTAAAAACAACCTGATAACAGGATGAAAATCAATTTAGTGTTATGTTTTTGGTGGTACACATATTCAGTCCTGTGGAAAGAATAATGTTCAGTGAGGCAGCAAACGATTGGCTATAATCTTTCCCTCGCAAAATCCCACAGGGATGTGTGAGTGCTCAACACAGGGATGATTTAACAAGTTAGAGTTTACACCCTTTGACTTAGTTATTATAGATGAGAATGAAATCAATGACTATCAACATCCACTAACAACAGTGGAAACCATTCCAGCTCTGTCAGCTTTTTAAGCTTTATAAAATGTCATGAAGTCAATAAACAGAAAAAAAAAAAAAAAAAACTTGAACTGTGAATCAAGCACATTAATTTTCTCTTAAAGAAATTATAGCAAAAGATGTGGTGGTACACATATTCAGTCCTGTGGAAAGAATAATGTTCAGTGAGGCAGCAAACGATTGGCTATAATCTTTCCCTCGCAAAATCCCACAGGGATGTGTGAGTGCTCAACACAGGGATGATTTAACAAGTTAGAGTTTACACCCTTTGACTTAGTTATTATAGATGAGAATGAAATCAATGACTATCAACATCCACTAACAACAGTGGAAACCATTCCAGCTCTGTCAGCTTTTTAAGTTTTATAAAATGTCATGAAGTCAATAAACAGAAAAAAAAAAAAAAAACTTGAACTGTGAATCAAGCACATTCATTTTCTCTTAAAGAAATTATAGCAAAAGATGTAGAGCACTGGGAGGTGTAAGATAAATGTAGCTGCTTTGAGTTGGAAGGACAATAAAAGATTGGATAGAAGTGAGGGTTGTGTGTGTGTGTGTTCATCGCAGGTTACAGAACGAGAGGATGGGAAAAGACAAGAAGAAAGTCCGTGAGCTGAGGATACCACCGCAGCAGTGCGTCTCTGGGGAAGAGTGGTGGATGTTTCTATGACAAAGCCGTCTATTTCCATAGGCGCTCTGTGCCTGATCTCCCTCTAGTCCCTTAGAGCCACGGCCTTGATCTGGGCAAACAGGGTGTGTGTCTGTGTGCGTGTGTCTGCGTTTATCTGCTCAAATCATTTCCAAGTTGATGGTACTGAGTCTCAGCTGGTGCACCGTGCTACAATTTCTCATCCATCCGTTTCTTTATAGACTCCATATCGGACACAGAGGACTGAATAGCCATGTCTGTGCTAACGGCTGCTAACACCACCACGTTTCAGCATTTAAGAAAGTAGCACCTCCAGGGACACGTCCACAGAAATGGGAGAGATAGCCTGTAGGGAGATTGAAAGGAGGCACATAACAGAGGCTGTGAGTGATGAAAACAGCTTGAGCAGCATCTTCAGTGCAGAAGATGACCATGAAGGCAGAGAGATTCAGTTCAATCCATGACTTGATACTTGATATTATAAAAAGATAGATAGATAGATAGATAGATAGATAGATGGATAGAACACAATAATCAGAGGGAGGGGGAGCAAAAGGAAGAGAATAAAGTCTTGATCTAGGCTGACAGTATACTGCCACCTATCTGTCTGATCTGGTACAACAGCTCCTTCACATCTATTCTACAGTCCGATGCTCAAGTTTCATGTTCTTCAGACAAATTCCAGCGAAGACAAAGACGAGATCTGAGGTCCAGAAATGATAAGAGGAGGTCAAAAAAGAGAGAGAAAAAGCAGTTTCACAAAACCTGCTGCATCAAAAGGTGGAAGGGCAGCCTGACCCACTCCCTCTCTCTCTCTCTGGGTCCTGTCTGTAACACACTTCAGCTTTTACTTTGTTGTTCCAGAGCAAACATTTGTTTAGGTAAAATAAATAAATAAATAAATAAAAACTCACACGAAGCATGGAGACACAGACTCAGACGAGAGAAACAAACAACCTGCTTAAAAGTCATCAGATCAGGAAATGTCTAATCGACCAGGTCATTAGATTTTATGCAGATATTCCCACGTGGTTTCATTTCAATCAAATGTTTAAACGTTTTTTGGAAAAAAAAACTTTCTTTCTTTCATTCTCATTCTCATTAACCATCTCTGATGTCTCTGTTTGTTCAAACTGACTCCAAGTCAAGTGGCTTTGACAGCAACATGCAGCTCACACACTCATGTGTCAGTAACACAAATAATCTATCAGTCAGAACTTTTAATTTCATGGCCTACTTACACTATATTTTGACACGAGCACTGCAAATACTATTCATATTAAGTGTACTATAATTAAGATTGTACGTTCAGAACCTTTCCTAGGATATTAGTTTGTGTACTTAATTTAAGGGTCTGAAAACTTCCTCCCACCACTGGATCTTAAAACGCTCTCAGTTTCTCCCAACTCCCCCTCTCATCGATATCAGCATCAATCCGGTTTAGGAATTCCCCAGTTAGGGAACAGGGATGGCTGCTGGGCTGGGCTTGGTTCATATGCAGGTTCCAGTTCATCCGCAGTTCACATGTACTCTCATCTTTTTGAAGCAGCATCCCATCAGCTCAGGATCATGATTATTCAGGACAGAGAAGAGGAGCGTGGCATACCATCAATATAACATCTGCCCTTCTCCCTCCCTTCCTGTTTCTCTTTTTTCTTTTACACACACACACACACACACACACACAGAAAACTCCCTCTGAGAGTTTGCGTAGCAGAATTCAAACCTGTGTTCTGACCCTACATGTAGATTCACGCAACCCAATCATCTGACTGCCGCTCACTTTTAGTCAGCACCGCCCCGGCTATAAAAAACACGCCGTCGTAAGTTTTGAACCTTTAAGCTGCCAATTAGAGTAAGTTCAAGGAGCAAATGTGAGCATATATAGAATATATTTACCTCATACGAAGACATACCTCAACTATTCTTACTTAATTCTCACTGCATTAAACAATAAATATGACAAATAATATTGTAACATATAGTGGGAGGGCCCTCGACTTGGTCAAGTGCAATGCGCATACACACACAGTTGGATATAAACCAGAGAGCTGATGTAACATTAAATTTCAGCAGCTGTCCGACTATTCTCCAGTCTCCAGGATAATCAGTAATTTAGTGCTGAAAACCTGAAAAACGCACGAACCATTGGCTCTCTAAAAAAAGACGCTTCAAATAACTGCAAGGTGTATAAATTGGCATACAATCCACTCATTAGCAAGGTGAGAAACTACCAGAGAGAAGCAAAGAGAAGAAGGTCTCTGCTGGCGTTAAATGGTTAGTAGAGTGCTTAAAAAAATAAAATAAATTAAAAAATCACTGGGTGATGAGCATCAGCATCTTCCACACAGAACTAAGAGGAAGGGATCTGTTGTCCCCTCAGTGCTCTGACTCAGGTTCCCCACCAGCGAGCCAGCTTGCTTTTCCTACACTGCCGCCCACTGCCAACACATGTCACTTTCCAAACACAAGTGGAGACTCAAGGAACTTAATACACACATACTGCAAACACACACACACACACACACAGTTATTAGGACATTAATATATGCATTCACACTCGCTAACCCACCCCTCTTCTACACACCTCCAGTCTGTTTGTGCACATGCACACGCGTGCACACGAAAACAGGCTCAGTTCTTCTCATCTGGCCTCCTCCTCCTCCTCTTGTCTTTATTTTAATCTGCAGGAGAGGAGTTCACCGAGAAGTCAGCAGGGCATACAGGAGTTGCGCCTCCAGCGTCACACACTCGGAATGAGGAACAAGGCAAGCTGGAGGTAAAATTTATAAGCACTTTAAATCAACCAATAGTAAACAGAGAACAATTTGGCACGAAGACGCGCCCTAACTTATTCCCATAGCGCTGAGAAATATAACAAAACTGAGCTTCCAGAAGTACAAGGGTAGGAGTACGATGTATATGTTTTCTCATATATGAACAGAATGCAAATTTCACCGTTGTAATCTAATATTTATTTTCAAAAGGCTGACTATAGCAGGGCAGGGGTGAGGGTTACTAGTTATAAAAAGAAAAGAATGATGATGGAATAAATGAGAGAGAGAGAGAGAGAGAGAGAGAGAGAGATAATATATCTGTATGTAGGTTGTTGCAGTCTCACTGCACCACTCCTGAATTTCAAACAAGAACCCTGGGCAGAGCAGAGAGCAGAGCAAAGAGCAGAGGAGAGGAAAGAGGAGACTGGGAGGAGAGACAGAGAGGCAGCGGAGCAGGAGAACGAGCAGCAGCAAGCTAACACTGGAGGCTAACAGGAGGCAGGCGAGAGGAGCGGTAATTAATGAGATATCTCAACTAAGGAAGGGCAACAGAGACAGAGGGGCATGGACCTGGAAGAGGGAAACACGTCATCAGAAAGAGAATCAGGGGCTGAGGAGGTGAACGAAAGGCTAAAGATGTCCACACATAACTGAGGCATTTTTAAAGAATAATACCTTTCAGTCATCTTAAGATAGACTCTGTCATCTGTGCCATATTTGAGAAATATTTTGAGTGTGCAAATATACACCTGGTACAAGTGTGCGCAGCCGTACACACATGTGTTGTCTTTAAATGTATTTGTTTATTTGCATCTGTCCAGGTGTTACTTGGTGGTGCACGCACACGTTTCAGCTTCTGTTGCGAGTGTTCGGCTGCAGCGTCTCTCTCTAATTGCTGGTGTGTTAGAGGGCCAGCTCTTTGATCTGTGGGCTGTGACGGGCCTCAGCACTCGCTGTGCAGGGTGGTCTCCCATCATGCTCGGCTGATCACAGACGCAGTCTCGCTATTGGCCGCCTGGCAGGCCCTCCCATCAGCCTCAGTGCAACACGCCTCTGACAACTTCATTAGCCAGACTCTACACTGCTATGCTCCTCTCCGCCAGCAACGGGAAGCTCGCGCTGAGACACACAGCTGAGACAGCCGGAGGAGTTCAGGGAACAAATAATGATTCAAATGAGAAAGAGCATCCACAAACAGACAAAAATAACTGTCAATAAGGATAAAGTAGTAGTGGTATTTTCCCTTATACTCATTAAAAAGCTTAAATCAATCATCTAAGAGCATAAAACACAGGTGTCATCCAGCTACATTCAAGTTTGTGTACATACCTTTATTAAGAGATAACGATCTTTAGATGAGCTGATTTAATAAACACGGGGACGAAAGATGACTCAAATCAATGAATCAGTCTCTCACAGACACACACACACGGTCAAGACAATAGTTAGACAAAATATCTCATAGCCTCCTCACTATGCATCAGCACACACTGTCTTTTGCCTGAAATCGAAACGTGTGGTGAGTGGGTGTATTTTTACTTAAAGCTCACTCGGGCCCACATTTCATTTTCACACCATCCCTCTACAATCCCTGCCCCTCTCATGCCAAGTGAACCTTAAAAATGAAGATGGGATGTATTAAAATTGTTGTTTATGTTGCAGTACATCTAGCAAAAAAAAAACGAAGTAATTACTTTTTTAGAACCAGCAAAGAAAGGAGTGTTTCAGATATGAATATATATAACAAGATCAATGACCAATCGCAGTGGCCTTCAAGACTGACAGACACTTCACTTATTGAGAAAAAATTATTCAAATTTCAAATATGTATATGAAGGCTAGTCTATGATGTCACACTCAAAACGAACTGACGGTCCATATCCTCAATAGCCTTCAGTCATTATCAGGCAGCTGACACGTCTATAACAAAACCCTTATTTCATTCCAAAACTCCTGCTGAACATGCCAGCTCTTCAGGTTCCATGTTATTCAAAGTATTTCCCTCCGTGGTGCAGGGGCATTCTAGAGCCACATGCCATGCTCCTGCCCCCGGCCTGCTTTTTGGACTGATTTAACTTCCTGGCTGTTGAACATGACCATTACCTGTAGAATCACCTGTCGGTGCGGCAGGTTATCCAGGTTTATTATCACTGTAACTCAGTGGCAAACTATTGAACCCCGTCTCTGCAGCTGTGTAGCAGGCTAATTAGCCAGTCGCAAGGATGAGGGGGGAAAAAAAATAACTTTCTCTCTCTTTTCCTCCCGTGCTCCACATCTATTTCTTTTCATCTCTCATTCATGAGCCCTTGGTCGTGCCCTTGGCATAGGGTATGTAAACTATCAATTCATACCATCACACACAGACTGGGGCTTGGCATTATAAAACCGTAACAGGGGTTGCATAATGAGCACACAGCTTAATGAAGTTGTTTCAGGGGTGATGCTGTGTGAAAAGGGAAAAATCAATGATTATTTCACAACCCTGAGACAGATTTCTTTTAAAATTAATTCTAATGTGGTTGTACTGATATTTTAGAGACTGTGATCCTGTGTATGCTAAAAAGATGTTAAAGCGTTTGAAATAATTAATCGGAAATCCAAGCATCAATTCTATGCACAATAAATGTATTTTCATGTTTAACATTGTCCATAAGCAGTAATCATTCCTCTTACACACTGTACATCATAATACAACTCACTTCTCCATTCTGTGTACATGTACACACACTGGACCAGGCACAGGCTGACATATGGGCCATAAAATCAACCGATTGGAGAACAGGACCAAATTGGCCAAACTGAGCAAACAGGGAAAACGAGCCTCTGTCCCAGAGGTGACTAAGAACCTGATGGTCCCCGTGGCTGAGCTCCAGAGACTCTTTGAGAAAATGGGAGAAACCTCCAATAGGACGGAGGTTGGGCCTGGGCTCTGTGGAAGCTGTGTAGCAAAAGCCTCTGCACCCTTTATTCTCCCACCCCCACTCTCATTCAGCTATTAATCAAGAGTCCAGGACTGAGAAATACCTGTCCAGGAAAGAATGTGCTCTGTCTTTTCAAGCCAAAGAAGATGTCTGGCTGCATGGCTGAGAGAAACTCAATCCCACCTCCTGCTGCGGGAGAGACGAGCGCTGGCTGTCGGCAGGCACACCACCCGACCACCACACAGGTGCTGATTTGAAACAACAAGTCAAGAGAAGTCAGCAGTAAATAAGAGAGATAGAGAGCGAAAGATAGGGTGAAAAAATGAGAGAAAGATGGGTAATAGATTTGAGAGTGTTTTGGGGGGGGTGGGGGGAGTAAACAGATGGAGTAAACACAGCACGAGGGAAACCAGGGGACTCCCACCGAATCCACTCAATGTGTCACTGACACTGCAGAGCAGAATCAACAAAGTGCTCTGAGGGCAACATGCACACCCACACTCTCTCTCTCTCTCTCTCTCTCACACACACACACACACACACACACACACACACACACACACACAGTTCAGCAAATGGCTGGGACCCAGAGCTCCTCTCTGGAGCAGTGACAGGCACGGGGAGAACAAGCTGACTGACAGCACATGACAACTCCTCAACTAGTGGAAAAGGAGGGAAGCCTCTACTCTCTCACTGTGAAAATGCAGTACAATCCCAATGCTTTTGATATTTAGAGCTAATTATCGCTTTTTGTGTTGGGGCATAATTTACCTGCTCTCATCTCCTCGTCATTCTCTAAACCTCATCCTGCCACCCATCTGCATCACTTCGCCCGCTCCAATTTCCTCCCTGTCCCCAAACCTGCTCACATGCCCAAACTCTGGTGCTGTGTGCCAGTGCACCACCAGGCCTGCAGGCCGGTCCAAGAGAGAGAGAGATAGAGAGGACGAGAGAAAGAGGGGAGTTAGCCAATTAAGATTGGGTAATGGGAGAGTATATGTGAGAGAGAGTGTGTGTGTATGGGTCAATGCCTGACTTCAAATGGCTACGAGTGCACTACGCTATTGAGTGTGTGTGTGTGTGTGTGTGTGTGTGTGTTGCGCCACAGGCTGCACACACTGCCAAAGTTAATTTAGCAGGCCCAGGTTTTTAACACAGGCCTGAAGCTAACCAGCACGCTAGAGCTGGACCAGAGAGCCAGAAGTTAACAGGCACTTTGCTCTCTCAAACCCCCTGAGATCTCGTTCCCAGCCTGAGGGGGGACAGAACTCATTTAGTCATTGATGACCATCACTGATCACGTCCTCGTGGTCATATGTTTCCGTCAGGCACTTCATTACAATAAAACTTTATGAAGCAAAACTTTACCCCCCCTGACTTTCAAGACCTTGACAGTTGACAGTGGGAAAGAGAGGTACAGGGACCACTCGGTTGTCATTGACAAAACTTCTCACATGTTTTGTGATTGTTCGTGAAAGTGACATTTCGGAGGACAGCTACCACTTGCATTGTACAGTCTGACAGACTTGTACTTTTAAACCAAAGACGACAGTATCCAAGATGTGTTTGTTTGTTTCTGCATCCCCCAGAAGGGGACCTGAGAAGACATGCTGCTTTGTGTATGTGTGTGTGTGTGTGGTGTATCTGTGGCGTCGGGGCTGAGATGGATATGGTAACATGGATTTTTTTTGCACTGCAGAGGGGCATGCCCTTGACGTTGTTGTCACAGATGTAAACACAGACATAAACACGGCTACAGTCAGAACCCATGCACACACCTTAATCACTGGTGTATGGGAATTCACACTAGGGGACATAACGCGACAAAACAGAGTTGGATTGTGTCTGAGCCTCCAAACAAATATCTGCCAAACTAGCAAAGCAAATAACAACTAAAATATGGTTCACTCCGCTGCTTGGAAATGGAATTGATAAATACTGCATCAATGAAAACAAGATCAATTAGAATTGATGGTGGTTGGATGTCGCCTTAAGCTAAAGATGCATTGACAGACTGAACATGGGACAAAGCATGTGTGATGGTGAGTGCACATGGGTGTATGCACACACTTCACACCGTGCGTCTGGGCATGTGTCATCTTATTCTACGAGGTAATAGGCCGTCAGCTTCACAGCCAGAGCATGACCTAGAAAGTGAAACCACACGGCAAGGGACTAAATGTGTCACATGGGCTCAATCATTTTCTCTCTCTCTGAAGACGGAGCGAGAGACAGAGATGGAGAGAGGGAGCAATGGGGGGAGAGAAAGAGAGAGAGGCTCTTACAAACCCGCTGCACTCAGAAGCTAATTAAGTCATTTGAAATAGCCACAGAGGGTACCTGTATGCAATCTAGCCAAGGCAAAGGGTTGATGAGGCTCCGCGAGGCCCCGGGCTAACTTCAAAAAGAAGGCAAAGGGAGGGAATGAAAGAGAGAGAGGGAGAAAGGAAGAGGGGGCAAAAAAAAGTGAAGTGGATTTTTTAATTGAAGAACTTGAAGAAGAGCATGTGTGTCTCCTTGTGTTGTGCGGCAGGAAGAAGGTTAAGCATGCCCCCAGCAGAGTGTGTCTGCACACATAGGCTTTGAATGGGGATGATGGAGGGATGGAGGGGTGCAGGAGAAAGGCTCCGGATAATTCAGCGAGTTCATGGGGCACCATGTCGTTGAGCATGTGTACATGTGTCCAAGACCTCTGTATCCTTTTGCAGTGTATTCACACACCGAGTTGTGTGTTTGTTCTTGTCCCTTTGTGGACATGCCCTGAACTTAAAATCACTGAATACACAAGTACTCAAATTTCAGTTTGCTAAAGACGGATGAGTCAAGAAACATACAGCTGTGCTTGAACGGAACTCACACATCTGAGGGTTTTGTGCCCTAACATGCGTGCCCTCACCAGGGGCAAGCCTGGCGACACCAGCCTCTGAACTGGGTCACACACACACACACACACACACACACACACACACACAGTATAGACTGCGGCATTGGCAGCATGGTGATCACAGGAGAGGGCAGACAGAGGGCTGGATGTGGAGTGATTGGACTATTCTAGGTCAGCTCTCCTGACAATGCACCACTGTCTCCTAATGTGGTGAGCTTTAGGATAAAGGTGGCGTTTGGCCTGACATTACAGCTACACGTTCCGAGAGACCTGCGACACACAAAAGAAACACACAGTGGAAGCGGCCAACAACGCACACATGCACAATTCATGCATAAGCACTTGGAAGGCAAGAGCCAAGTGACAGGGAACTACCCATCAATTTGATTCACCTCTCGCTATTCTTTTTTTTTTTATTCCAACCCTGGTCTATGCAGCAGATCCCCCTCTGCAGCCTATAGAGAGAGATCAGCCTGTGGACTTCAAAGAGGTTGCAACTAGGTCACCACAAGACACTGCAGTCAGCTCGAGCACAGTCTCTGGTCTGAGACATCTCACTTCTGCCCCCCCTACTCCCGCCCCCCTCGTTCTGCCAACCACTGATGCTCTCGCTCACGCTCTCTCCCTCCTCGCTCTCTCTCTCTCTCTCAATACAATGATATCAGTGAAATTAAAATGGATTATGGCGCCTTTCTCTCTTGTCATTCCCTGGGGTTGTACAGCACCATGTCATGTCACTGTTAGTATAATGTTACTTCTTTATCACTGTCCATCGAAGCTGGAGCTCAGCAGTTTAACTAATGTTTAATTTAGACACCAAGCGAGAGGAGGCAGAAAGGGAGAGAGAACGAGAGAGAGAAAATGAGTCGGAGACACCAAGTGGAATGCAGAAGCAGCTCAATCCTCCGTGGTCACACGCTGCCATCCTGATCTGTCAGAGGCCAAAGAGACAGTGACTCCAAAGGCGACTGCGCAGCACTTTGGATAAAACGGCCGCAGAGGCAGCCTGAGAGACAAAACGGGGAGACAGAAAACTTAGAAAGATGAGAGAGAGAAGAGGAAGAAGAGAAGCCCAGGAGGGAGAGGGAAGGGTGAGTTTGAAGAAGGTCACAATGAACAGAGAGCTGTAGGGCCCATTCCTTCGCTGAATGCCAAGCAAAACACAACAACTCTGTTAACATGAGAAAACAGCTTCAAACATCTTACGATGGGGACAGAGGAAAGAGAGGGAGGGGGCCGCGAGACAGAGGCATCACACCTAAGTGAAGGACACATGCAGAGTTCCATACAACACACAAATCCATACACAACTGCACTCACACTTATGAGATCCAACTGTGTCACATCTGAATGTTGTGATCTTGGTTTGGGACAGTCATCTAGATTTGTTGTTGTTGTCATACTGTTCATAGGTGCATTGCCTCCACCTACTTTACTTTATCATTCTGCTCTGTCATTCCACAGAAGAGGATTAGGGCCACAAATCACCTGGCGCCATAATGTGAGTGTGTGTGTGTGTGTGTGTGTGTGTGGGGGGGGGATCTTTGAACCTCCCAGCAGGTGCACCTGCTTTCGCCTGGGTCATCCACATTTATTTGTCAACACTTTTTTTCTCCACACTTTGATTTTAATCATCAAAGCAAACTTCTGTTGTATTAGTCTTTGTTCCAAAGTGTATCTGTGCATAGCGGGAATCTTTTATCAATCACTGTGAGGACGCTGAAACATGATACTGATTTCTGTTCAATAAGCAAAACAAGAAGCTCCTACAGCTCTCAGTAGGCAGCATTTGACTGGTGTATAAAAACTAGCAAGACAAAAGAAAAGACTTGACATCTTAAGTACTGACAAATATATCAGAACCATTACAGTTGGGATTGAGAGCGTTAAATGAATTATACTGAATAAAGTCACATGACGTCCTGTTATATCAAAAGTTCAAGAGTGTGCTGAGTTCAACACCTACTGACCATGGCTGGATCATTAGCTTTGCTGCTCATAGGATGGACTTATCCCTAGGTCAATAACAGAACAATATCCAGGTCTATAATAGTCTGTATATTAACTACATCCTGAGAAATCATTTCTGGCTGGATGTGTTCATAGTCCTACTTTTCTCACTTTAAGCATCACAGCAGATGCTGCTGCTTCCCTTTCAGGAGCTGTGCGTCAGCAGCACCACACAGTTCCATCACTGCACATGATTTGATTCTTATATTCTCACAATGTGCAGCGAGTCTGCATTTGTTTTAAGGCAAGTTCACTCTCGTCTACTGCGTGTGTGAGTGACTTGTGTGTTTGCATGCACTTGTTTCGTCACTGTCGCCGTGTTTCTGGGTGTGTGCGCCACGGCGTACTGTGTTCTTAGCTGAGGTTGACATTCGTTTGACTGACATCGGGGGCGACAGCAGCACAGTGGCATATGGTAACTGCCTGCTAACCGCTAAAACTTGACATCAGCGCAAACAAGTCAGCCAAGCGTAACATAGTGTGCTCCTAAGAGGGTTAAGGGATAGGCTGTCAGCATGCAGTGGGATAATAACACCTATCAGGAGCACAGTAAAGGGGAGGGGACACGGACCGCATGCACAGGTTGGCGTTGATGCAGATGAAACTGCAAGAGACAAGTCACCGAAAAAGGAAATGGAGATAGACACGTGTTGTGGGGTTGTTGTTTGTGGCATCATAGGAGGAATCATAAGAGGAATTTCTGGAGAACAAATGTTTTACACCTGACGCTAACAGTTTCACAGTAAGATAACATTCGGCCCCTGCTTCTACCTTTAGTGTTTACACTGAAATCAAAATTCAGTTTCCTTTACAGAAATACAGTTTATCAGAGATGCATACAATTTCTATGGAAAGTAACAGTATGCACCTCTACAGCAACAATAAGACCCATGTGCTATCTTCCATGTTTTATATATATACTGTATATGTGTGTATTTGTGTCTTTGCATAGTAGTAACAGAATGGAAATACAGTAATTTTCACATTGAACCAACTGCAACTACAGACCAGGTGACACACCGCACCTTCAACATATCTTTGCTTATGCCAAAACGTTTCATACGTTTTGTTCCAAAGTTCTATTGTACGTGTGAGGCAGAGATATGCAGACACAGTTACCCACTGACCCACTGAGCTGCAGAAGCCAGATCTGATCACTGATGAAATCGCTGTCTCACTCCTCATTGTCTGTCTCTCTTGCGCTCGCATAATCACAAAAGCGCACGTCTTGAAACACTGAGATGCCGCCGTCACAGCCACGATCTGATGTACTCAAATGTATATTTCAAACCCAGGACAATACCTGTCTCAAAACACAGATAAGCCTTGAAATAAAGATTCCACCTTTGATGTCTGGGCACGCTGAGAGGGGAGACACAAAATCAGACAACTGCATGATCAAACTGCAGCATCAAATAAATACATGGCATATTACTAATCATCTGCACAGTGCGATAAGTAATCCAGTGATTGAAAAGCTGATTCTGTTGTTACAACAAAAAAAAAAAAACACAAGCAGAGCAGGCCTCCAGCATGTATTTTCATTTCTAAGCACAGAGGCGACACTAAAACTGTTAACACAAAGATTTGTTGTTGTTTGCCTCTAACCCCAGTGCACCCCTCCAGAACCCCAGTAACCCTTATTTAAGAGCCGGGTTTCCTCTCATCGATCAAAGTGCAGCGCACACAGTCCTGGAGCATGACACAGGCAGCGCAGAGCTTAAAGCTGGTTTCAACTTTGACCCTAAGAGATGCACAGTGGCTGATTGTGTGCACTTGTGTGTGTGGTGTACAGCGCCTGTAGTGTATGCAGTGTCACCTATGCGCTCGCCACTTGCCCCGAGCAAAACTCAATTTCCTCCTGCAGTGTCTACAGCCAGACACCTTTAACCTCTGCAAACCTGCTGAGGCAGAGGATACATGTAAAAATTACAGGAGGATACAAGAGCCTTTGCATTTAGGGGTTGAAATTAACTCTGATGCATCATCCACAACATTTAAACAAATGAAGAAGTAAAATCCGTTACATCAGAGGCATCACAGAACATGTTACCACACAGGTTGAAGAACTGTGCAGAATATTTTGAGGGTTTTGTGTGTGTGTGTGTGTGTGTGTGTGTGTGTGTGTGTGTGTGTATGGGCCATAGATGAGTGTTCCCAGTGAGAGAGTGAAGAGGTATCCACCACACACTGCCTGGGGGCCTCTGGAAGAGAGACTAAACAAGACCTTCCCATTGGGACGCACACACACAGCCTGCAGCTGCAAATGACCTACTACCCACCTCTCTCTCTCTCTCTCACACACACACACACACACACACTTACTTAGAGACACAAAGCCTTTTTGATGGAATAATGTGTTGATTCCAAAAAGACATCAAGTCATTTATTACACGTGGGTTAATAAATGAACCCTCCCAAATAATCTTTCACAATTACATCAAAGTCTTCCTCTTTTATACTTTTTTGATTTTCACCCTCTTCTGTTCTTCCCATTTTCTCAGCCCCAAAGCAACATGGCAGCATCCGCAGTCTGAAAATGACACAACATACTTCTGACACTGTACACACACACACACACACACACACACACACATCAGCCATAATATTGTTATCATCTGTGGTAGATTTACCACCAACTGTCACTGTCATAGTTTACAGAGTAAAAGATATGAATGCTATATATAAAACAACCTTTAAAACTCAGAATGCCATAATGAGTATCTAACATTCACATTTTTAGGTCTGTTTACTGTGACAAATTATGTGTGATGAAATGTTATTGAAAAAACACAAAAACTGGAAACAAATCTTGCCACATCCCCTGGCCAGTTTTCATGGCACCCCGTAGTTCTACACCAGCCACTTTGGGAACAACTGATCTGAAGTGCAATGTTTAAAGTCACACTTTTTAAATTGGATTACTTTTAAAGGAACAATCCTCTAAAGCAATTTGCATGTGCTACGAGTGTAAATCCAGGGGCAGGCTGTACAAAATAAATCATCTCTGCAAAGGAAAAATAAATTGCCAGACTTGATTTACTGTAACTTCGAAAGTGTTAAAATCAACACTTCCTGTGTTTATATGGGCCAATCAACACTTATCAACACCACGGAATATGCTGCGTTTTTCTCTTGAATCCCTGCTCTTAGCCCAAATATGAAATGTCAAAACGCACATACCCACTTTACACGCTTGCGTGAATAATATATCAGCCAGATTTGAGCTGGATGAAAACTACAGATGTCAGTGGTAATTAGCCAGGACCTCCCAAAAGACCAACCTTTTAAAATAGGTTAAAATAGAGACGTGTCCCACGCTAATGACGTAGAGAAATAATACAAGTGATCTGACCGACGGTGCGTTTAGTAAATACTTCAAACCTTTTGTAAACTGTCAGCTTCTAATTCATCAGCGTCTGGTGAACAATAGTCTGTGCCTTTTCCAAAAGGAAGCCTGAGGATGAACATGACTTCTTCATATCATTCTCGGACCAACAAATAAAGGCTCCTTGCCAAGAGAAACCCAATGAGTCCACAATCAATACACTGCTACACACACACACATACACATACACGCACACACTAGACGGATAGCAGATGATGTACGATTACCTGGAGCACATAACAATCAGCTGCTCATACAGTATGCACACACACACACACACACACACACACACACACACACACAGATCAGTGCATACTGAAAGACACTCAATATGCAAATGTTTTTTTTACAACAGGGACAGTCCTCCATTGTTCATGTGGTTAGGGGAGGGGGGAGGGCAGATAGATAGATAAATAGGTCTCTAGATATCTACCTTGGACCACAGTTGATGAGATTCCGCATACAGCAGCAGCACTGCTGTTAGGACAGGGAATACCACCACAAAATAATGTTTTCTCTTCCTCTGATCAATTTTTAATTTGGCCCATACAGCCGAGCCCTTGGCGGGCCTGGCCCCGGTAATTATGGTAGGTTATTGACAGCTGCCTTCCCATGGGAGGCTATTTAAAAGAGGTTTAACCCCAGAGCAAGTCCAGGCCCCACACCTGCCTTTGAAGGTGTCAAGTGCATTGATCTGTGCTCCGGGATGTGCTGGGACCCACCTGGAGGTCTGTGTGTGTGTGTTTTGCTTGCAGGGCTACTATTACAAGGCCAGGGCTAGGCAGAGCATCTTTTGACCCTTACACACACACATACACACACATACACTTTCCTCTGGCTAAAAATGGCTAGCTGCATAGAATGATATGTGACTTCTGTAGCCACCTGATGCCCCAAGTAACATTGAGCACACACTCCAAATACAATGTTATCGCTGGGACACACACACAAACACAGGTTAACTCACAGCTCGGGGGGAATTAGACGAACTAATGAGAAAGGAGGAGGAGGAAGAATGGTGATCGGAGAGACAGAAAGAGGAGTGAGAGAAAGAAATCTAACAGCACGGCCACGCAACACAACACAACACAGGAGGATGCCAGGGTGTGAAGTGAGAGTGGGAGGCCGATGTTGAACAAGACATCATCCAGCACCAAGAAAAAAAAGGGGGGATGAGGGGAAGCGGTGGGGGAGGCATGACAGAAATTAAAAGAGGATTTCTGTGTTTGAGATTGTCTGCCCCGCTGCCCCCTTTCAGCCTCCCATTGAAATTCTGGACAGATACAAACCCCTAGGCTTTTGACACACTTTTGAAAATACCACTCCCCCTCTTTCTTTCCAGTGGGTCTCCAGTGTGGAGCCTGACTCACCATCAAGAGAGAGGGAGAGAGAGGTGGAGAGAAGGTGGGTGAAAGAGGAGGGAGGTTCAGATATGTGTCTTTAATAGCAGTTCATAAATTAGAAGAAAGTCTCACACTATTTGCGGGTTGTGTTTGCACGTGTTGTATAATTTACTAACTAATAGCATAATTAAATATTTAATGTATTCAAAATATATTTAATTCTTTGCTGGGAAATCGAGGGGTTTGCTGAAATATCTCATCATGTTAAAGGAACTGAAAAACAAATCTGGGATCCGGGAGTTCTTCATCTAGTCATGACCCACACCTCAACACAGTTTAATGGCAACTAGATGTCTACTTATTATTAAATCAATACATCAGTGATTAAATAATGCATTCTGAAAATGAAAAAAACAATTTTTTAAAAACAAGGCTTGTGGACGACAGAGCAGCTATCTGCCAGCAGGAGAAATCAAGAGGAAATATAATGGAGAGTCATGGAGAGTAAATTAAAAAGGACTCTGGAAAACATCAGCTCCTTGGCCTGATGAGAGGCGCAGGAGAGCTGCAGCTTCACAGCAGCATTCAGGGGTTCTCTCTCAGTTTGGCCGCAGCCTCGTTGAAAGTCCTTCTCTTACTCCAACAGCTACTGCAACTAATGATCCCACCTTTCAATATCCCCTCCCTCCTCAAATATTCTGACTGTAAACCACAATCTACTAACCCCCCCACAAATCCCTGAAGCCCCCATCCCCCCACCTCCACCGTCTCAGTCTCAGGATGCAGAGCAGTGACAGGGCCAGAAGGTAATGATACAGCTGCCATGATGCAACAAGCAGACCTGTCGACTGTCAGGAATTGAAATCATGAAGGAATAAGCTGTCATTAAGAGGCCCTCTCCCAGTAGTGGAGCTGTCAGACGCCTGCCTTCTGCCTACTCTCTCTCTATACTCCCGTCTGTCCTCTGCCAGTCCCACCCCATTTGCAGTCACTCCCTAGTCCTCCTCTCATTTCTCTCTTCCTGCTTCAATCCCACTCTCCACTCCTCTCCATCTCTGCTCTTCTGTCCTCTTCCAACCAATCATAATCCTTCTCCCTCTCTGCACCCACTACCCAATACCCGCCCCCATCTCAGATTCCTCTTTTCCTTCTCTTCTCCCCTCTCACTGGCTGTTGCTCGAGAAACCTCCTCTCACCTGTCATTTTACCTCTAGGCAATGGGAATAGCACAACTTGTGTGCATGCACACACACACACGGACAAAACACTAATATCTCTTTCAACTTGGTGTTACTACACTGTGCTAAACGGCACAATCAAACTGATGCATCTGCTGTGAGGTTTTCCACGCATCTACGTGTAAATATTACAGACTTAATTTTTAAAACTAGGGATGCCATGCTCACAAAGGCGGGAAAGAGCTGGCTACACTTCGGAAATATGCAGCAGATTCATCCCACCTCCTCCCATCGGCCCTCTCGTCAAAGCGACGCTCCAGAAACTAATGAACACGCACTGCCTAAAAGTTTTTAGTTTTTAGTTTCTAGAAGCCAACTTTTCCATGGTTGGCTCACTATCTACTGGCTATTGCCTCTGCTGCTTCGGCTGTGTAGGTCTTCTCGTCTGGAGACTCCGGTCATACAAAGTGAGAGCACAGAGAGGACAGGCACAGGCAGGAAGGTCGACACCTGACAGATACCACATCATTTCATCATAGTACAAGTTATCGGTCATGTTCATCACAGACCTACAAGGGCCACACACAAAGATTTTAACAATCAAGAAAAAAAAGGGTTTCATAAATAGCTGAAAAACCCTACCTTAGACATATGTCTCCCCTTCAGGTAACTTGGAAAGCTGCAATGTTGCTGAGCTATAACTTATGAGATAACTTCATCATAATACCGGGGGCCACAGTAGTAGTAGTGGCGTGGAACAGCCTCCTGCTGTGAATGTCAGCGCTTCACACCAGCTTAGCTTAGCTGCCAAGCTGCAAACCCGGTTGTTTTTACATAGAGGGTTTGCCTTGAAAATGGCCACGAGAGAATCTATAGGACTGGGCTTAAGTGCAGCCAGTGTGGTAGCTCTAATGTGTTAACATGGGGGCGGAGATGAAAAGCAGGCTGCTCCCCAGTGCCGCCGCAGCCGGTGTGGCCTGGCCCTGAGATGCGATGTAGGTGTAGACAGGAGGCAGAAACAGGTGAAGGGATGTATATATCGTCAGTAAGAGACAGGCTGCCCAGAGATTCACCCAAGAACGCGCCTGTGTGAGTGGGTGTTGATGTGTGGTGTGTGAAAGGCCTGATTAGCTAATACAATCAGATATTTTTTCCCACAATCCCCCTGATTAGCCGCAGTGATCCCACTGGAAGAGAGGAAAGGCTGACTCGAGCCTTTAAAGAACATGGCTAAGAACTTCTAAAACCCACACTCACCATAGACTTACAGCACATGCACACACACACACGACAGACGTACATTAGCGCCGAGTCAAACGATGTGTTGTGAGAGTGTGTTTGTTTTGCAGCACCACAAGCTCCCACCATATTTCCCTGAATGCACTCCAGTTGACCCCTCGCTTCAGGCTTTGAATTTCCAAACAAGTTCCTGTGAGTAACTTCACATGAGCCGCACTCGGGGGGGAAAAGGTTTCTTGGAGTCAAACCTAAACATAATAAAACACTGCACCCAAGACTGCACTTAAATCAGTTTGTAAATCAAAAATGTTGCTCTGACATAGAATCTGAATCTGTCGGAACGGCTCGTTCAAAAAAGCTCTCAGACTCAACCTTTAAGGATCATATCGCTGACAGATGGTTAATGGACTTTTCCTTTTTTTTCTTACATGGCAGAATGCCAACACTGTAAAACAATATATTACAGCAAGTGTTTTTTTTCTTTAGGTTGGTTAATCCATAATCCATTTTGGTCAAGTCATTTAGTTTAGATTTTAATTCAACACTGGCTTATACAGTATGTGTGGGTGGAGAAAGACAGACAAGGTGATTTTTACACTTCCATTGAATGTAACTACCTTGTGGTGCAGGTTTCAGAACAGAGATGTGGTTGGCTGTACAACCACAATAACGACAATGGTACAGAGGAGGACATGTCACCAAGTTTCCCCCTCACCTAGCCTTCACCAACCTGCTGCACATCTACGAGTAGAAACACTACACCATGCTGGGAGTCGGCAAGCCCCTTGACAGGACAGTCACTGAATTTAAACACAAAAAAATCCGTCTGTTAGCTTCTAAATATGGGATAAATAAATGCCAAGGCTGAAGATAACCCTAACAAGAACATATACAGCGTTGCCCGGCACACTGAAGAACTATAACGGCTACTGTTGATGGAGGTGCAGCATCATCCTCATGACATCACCGGCCAGTTGCTCCCTCTATGTCTGAAGGGAAAGTAATCCTTAAAAGCGTCTGATACAAACACAAGTGAAAGCTCAACACCTCGCTGCAGATGTTAGAGTAGCTGTAACTCACACGCACGCACCAGACATCCACACCAATTACATGCTCTGACATAACAAACCACAAACATGCCCGTAATAGCTGGAGACAGGATGAATTGACTGTAAACGTCTGCGCTCGTCTTTCCGGTGAACACAGGGTACAAGGCCTGTGTGTGGTAAATGCCTGGATGATGATTTGTCAGTGTGTAAGAACACGGCTTCTTGTTTACGATGATGAATGAGCGGCACTTCCTCTACACACACCAGGTTCTCTATATCTAAACTGTCACTTCGGCTCTGCGCAACACAACTGTAATGCCAGCGAGGGCGACGGTGGAAGAGTTTCGAGGGGGAACCTGAATCATCCGACAGCGCGAGCACACGCAGGCACAAACCAAACCTATCCCGTTGTACTCGGCGGGCGGGGGCTTTACACAGCAGTGAAAGTCTTTATGGCATTCTGATTGACGAAAAAAGGGATCGAGGGGGAGAGGGAGAGCAGGATCTCCCCTAAGTCAATTTGAACAGCAGGCTGATGAAATTACACAGGTAGTCGCGGCCACGTTGACAAATGAGGGGAGAGATGGGGATGAAAAGAATGAGGCAGTCAGAGACACCTTTTTCCGCTGCTGACGCACGTGTGTGTACACGTGTGGGAGCATGGTGTCGGAGAAAGAAAAAACAATTTATATTACATTATGTCCTTCTCTTTCTAAACTCTGTCACCCACGAATACACAGGTGTTCATGGGACTCATGCATCATAGATACGAAGCTATGTTTTCTTGTACAATTAATGTTGAGAAACATGCTTCATTTCATAAAACAAGACTGTGCTTGGTTGTCCTCTGTACCCTTATGCACTGGTGGATGAAAGAACTACGGAACAGATTTCCACAAAACTTGGTAGAAGGATGGGACACGGCCGGAAAAAGAAATTCCATTTTGCAACTAGAAAAAGGTGGATACAAGAATATTCTACAAAATGAATAAATTGTTCAGTATTGTTCATATAATCTATCACATGACCCAGGATGCGGTTCTTCACACATGTCAAGTTTACCTTCCGTAAGCCGTACACTGAGGTTAAACTGATTTGACTTGATGAGTCAGAAAATTAATGGGAAAGCACTGAGACAAAAGAGAAAAAAAGAAAAAAATACCCACAATCCCACTCAAAACCCCCAGAACACAAAATACCACAATACCCTGAATCACAACTGCTTCCAAAGCCTCAAATATTCAAGCCTGGCCTTTAAATAAACTATGTGCATTACACTTGTCACACCAGCATCCCGACAGACCAACCGCCAGTCCCACTGTGGTCACTGTGGTAACACTGTGGTGACTTTTTCCACTCAGAGAAACACACAACCTCACATACCAGTGATGTGTCACGGTTTGTATTCTGTGCAACAAACAGTATGAGGAAAGGTTCAGTGTCCTCAGTGCACTCAGTCAGACAACATCTGGAATCCAACAACAGAAAAAAAACAAGTCCAACATTCAACAGAGCAGCTTGAACTTCTTTTGTTGTTTGTCCTACCTCCATGGCTCTGGTGATGAAGGGAATCTGTGTCCCCGAGTCCAGGTCCTGGTTGATGATTAGCCTACGGGCCCACTGACCGGCCCGCACCACCCCGCTGCCTTGAATCAACACCAGCAGCTTGGACGGGTTGGACAAGGCATCTGGGCTCAGGTAGATGAAGCTGGTGGGCTCATCGTCTGTGGCATCCACCTAAATGATCCGGAAAACATTTGGTATTGACATTTCCATCAAATCAAAATGAACCTTTAGTCCATTTCTACCGCAACAAATGAAAATACGATCAGTTAATATCTCACTTTATAATTAGAGCTAGGACTTTTGTCAATTGAAAAAATGATCCGAAGAACATTTTCCTGTTCACAGTCCACTCCACTGCGGCCTTTGTAATTTACAAAACTTTGACGCATCGATGCGAATCATCAATTATCATGATAAGAAAACAGCCTCCTTTGTGTGATTGAAACTGAGGGGCAAAGTTCCAAAGACAGAGGGAGAGCTTTGGTGTATCTGTGTGTGTGTGTGTGCATGCACTCCGCCCACCTCCCATGAGTCTTTGCATCCCAACCAAGTATGCCTGGAAGAATCTCTAAGGAGACAAACACTGTCCATAAAAGCCACGGGTGGCAGCTGCACGAACTTAATCCAAGCAGACAAAGACAGCCGAGTGGGGGAGAAAATCTTACCCTTTATTCTCTTGTGCTCCTTCATTCTCTCTCCCTATACTTGGCTGTGGTTAATCTTCTTAAAATCTGTGGTCACAAGTTCAATGCCATGCAGGTGGACGGACCCACCACTAACACACAAATACACACACACACAAACACACAAATGCCATACACTCGCAGGCGGGTGGGCAGCAGAAAGGCAGAACTGAGCAATTTTCCAGAGGAATAATGAGATAAATAGGGCAGGCAGATAAACCAGTAAAAGTGTATGGGGGCTAATGAAAGCCGCTGAGTCCCTGGCTAAGTGATTTATGGACACTGTTAGCGCAGGAGCTAACTCTGCTGCGCTTCTAAACACCAGCGCTGCTTAACATCCCTGTAAACGCAGCCTGAAAAATGATCACAACTTTTATGAACAGGAGGGAAAAAAAAGGAGCAGGGATGGAAGGCAGGCAGAAAGAGACAAAAATGCTTCCAGCAACAAATAAAAGGGATCAAGTGTGTGCTCTGAGCCGGGATGAGCTGGGCAAAGAATAACTCCGTGATGGCTGAGAAAGTCCCCTTCCGTGCAAATGAATGCAAAACAGATTAAGCATCAGCATGCTGTGCTTCTGCGCCTTTGAAATGACATGTCACAATACAGTTAATTTGTTGAGGAGACACTTTTGCACAAAGGATGTGAGCAGAGGAGGGGGGGGGTAAAAAAGAATGAGGGCGATATAAAGGAAAAGACAAAGACTGATCGAGAAATGAGAAGAGCTGACTCCTTGCAAACCCCTTTTCTTTATTTTTTTCTAAACAGGGGACTCAGTACAATCACACTCTGAAGCCAAAGCATTTACGTCAATTTTCATATATAATACTCCCTTTAATCTTCAAGGGCGTAAATGAAAGAGGAAAATGCCTCTTTTCAAACTCTGGGTACTCACTGGCAGGAATGCTTTGGTCATGTTGCACTTTTCCTCCAACAGCTCGTAAACATACTGAGTGATTATCTAGAGAGAGAGAGAAAAAAAGGCAGAGGACACACACACACAGTCAGACATTACACTGATAATACAATTAATGTTTTTATATCGCTGCTGATACAAATCCATCCAACAAAAGCTTTGTGTATGTGTGTGAACAAGTAATAGCAACCACTGTCATGCTTACAAACAGAATAGAAAAACACTTTTCAAAATCCTGGTTTGCCCTCTGGTCTGTGTGTATGCATGTGTACATGAGCTACTTGAAAGGGTCCAGATTGTGTGTGTGTGTGTGCGCGTGTGTGTGCATGTGTCACAGTGCAGTGCGAGCATTGAGGTTGTAAGTGCCAGGAGAGGAAATCTCCTGTACGAGCGAAGGGCTGATGTAAGTTATGTTTATCCCTGCAGCCACAGCACTAAAGAACCTTGTATACCGAGTCATTCCAACCCCGGGCCAAGCCTTTCATGGTTCAGTGACATTAACAACTCTCTTTTCCATTTTCCTTATTTTTTTTTTTTTCTTTCCTTCTTTTCTCCTCCCCGCGTCCTTCTCAGCTGAGAACAGAGAGAAGCACTTTGTGAAACAGATTTAGATTTGTGATCAGTTGTGAGAGAAAGCCAGAGGAGTTAAAGAGTGATAACAGATGACAGGACACATGGCCACTGGCGGCGAGCTGTGCCCGAGCCATTGTTGCTGTAATAATGTTTCCCAAACACGTACAATGACAGAGTCTGTGTCCTGTACATGGCGCGACAATGCAATGTCGGGCGGATGGACCACAGGGGGACCTGAGCAACATGTTGTCGTGCTGTGAAGTCTCACTGTGTTCGGCTCTTCAGGCATCAGACACACCAAATCAGGAAACTAAAGGCCAGCGGTGGCGCCACAGCTACAGAGCGTGTCCGAGCCCCAGTCATGTGCTCTGGCCAGAGACCAACCAACTTGCTGGCCCCAAAATCAAACAAGGGACTGTCATGTGTTAGAGTGGGATGATGATCAGACCACAATGTGTGTCAAAGTGCACAACTCTTGACGATTATTAGCAGATAAATACCTACTCACTTAATTTCATTTACAAATGTCTGCAGAAAAACAGCCTGAAATACTGCCCTGTGGTTGCACACTTTCCCTAACAGTGCAGTTTCAGTCTTTATAGTTTTCCCAGTCACACTTAAGGTCAACAAGACTATAGATGATGGAAATCTAATCAATTCACTTTTGAGCATAAGTGAAAACTCTAAAGGATTCTATTGAGATAACAGGGACACAAAAATGAGTTTTGAAGGCATGAGGTCACCATGACCTTGCTCTCCGAAAACCAAAATCAATTCAACTTTGAGTCCAAGTTAAATTTTCCACCAAATTTTTAAAAATACCTTCCTCAGATGTTGCATTCACACAACCAATACAGGATTTACAATGACTTTCACCTCTGACAACCAAACTCTGATCAGCTTGACCTTGAGTCAAACGAAACTTTCTGAAATCCCTTGAAGGTTTTCACAAGGCTAGGATGGACAATTCGAAAAAAATACATTTGACCTGACTCATACTAAGTGGAAATGTTTGTGAGGGACTTCTTCAAAACAAATACACACAATGTAAACATTTTCAAAATTATTCTCTAACTCTACTCTCTCTGCTTAAGTGAACAATGCAGGGACCAAAAAGTGAAAACATCTGATGGATTCTTTAAAGGTGAGATGTGCTTAACACACACTAAATCAAACATTTCCCTTGGACAGTGTGGAGGGAAGTGGCTGAAGTACATGATGATGTTATTCATATTCCAAATTTACATGTTCAAATAAAAAATGTTTTGATTTCTTTGTTTGGTCAATGGTTTCAGAAGTTAAAGGTGGATGACCATTATCGACATAAATTCTTGATAACACAGAACATTAAAATTTTTAATCTCTCCGAAAATGCTACAAACTAAATGCTTACTTTATTTACTGCACAGGGAACAGAATTACACACCAGACGGAGACAGTATTATCGCTACGACAACCAATCAATGGCCAGCAGACGGAGCGAATGAGATGATCGATTCCACCATTTGACCCTGGAAAGAGGAGGAGGTGGGGTAGAGGCTCTAACACAATCCCACCACACCCAAACACACCCTGCCTCCAAAAGCTAATTCACTAAAATGTCAGCCAGTCTGATGAAGACTAAAATGATTTGGGGTCTCAGAATGCTAGTGTTTAATAACATCAATAAGCCTCACAGGAAATTTCATTTGCACTACGTTATTTGTTCAGTGCCTCAGGTGGTTCGAGAACCATCTGATACAGAATAAGGAGAGAGAGACTAATGGGGAACAAGAGAGGACTGAAAAACTGGAAAGAACGCGAGTTTCTGTGTGAAAATTCATTTCCACCGATAAAAGGATACTGCAGCTCATGAGTGAGAATCTAATATCAGAGAGTGTACGTACATGGCTATGTAATGGATGTTTTAGTTTGAGGTCACTGTCATGTTGAAAAAGAGCCCAACACCCCCGCCCCCCCCCCATTCAAAAACCTACACATACATGATGCTAACAATGAAGCACACTTCTCCTTCATCATCAACACTCCATTTCGACCCCGGTTCACTGTGGAGACCATGCACTTCTCACTGTAACCCCCCCCCCCTTGCGACAACATACATTTTGGACACTGTCAGATCCAAGAAGATTAACTCTGGTCTCATCAGATCAGAGCGTGGATTTCCAAAAGTCTTCTCCTTTGACAGCATAGCTTTAGCAAAGGCTTAACAGGCTTTCGTGTGCTTTCGCTTCAGCTGTGGCTTCCTGTGTGGACGATGACTGTGTGCATTCAACTTCTGCGCGTATCTTCCCTCCATCTTACTGTGCGAGACCAAACAGGAACTCCACTTTGGCTTTCCACAACTTCGGCAGCTCTGAGGGACTCACCTGCATCTTTTCTCAGAACTGGACATTCCCGTCATTTCATTCATATATCACTTTTGCTAATGTAGTTTGAAAATGATTTGCTAATCCTGTTGTACCCTTGCCCTTTGCCAAACAATCAAATAATACTATTTCTCAAGTCTCCAGACAGTTTTAGCCCATGCGGTGCCATTGTTGTCAGCAACAAAGGCACCGCATGAGTCCAAGTCGGAGAGAGATCCAATGTGTTAAATGACACTGTAATTGTCGACTTATCACACCTGCTTAACTCTGACGGTTAAGTAAATAGATTGGTCATCAATGTTAAATATGATTTTTTTTTTTTTTTAAAGAAAAACAACACCTTCAAACAAAGTTTCCTACATGGCCATCAGAGTGATCGTGGGAGCGTCTGAAAAAGAGCTTCTGCATCTGAGGTCATCTGTGTGTCTGTGGTTTGTTTGTGCAGAGGAAGCATTGTGGTGATGAAGCAAGAAGAGTGGGATCACAGAGGAAGGAAGGGACTTAGATGAGGGCTCAGAGGGAGGAAAAGAGGGAGGAAAGATGGCAGAGGTGGAGAAGTAATCCCCAGGAGCCAGAGTGTCATGCCAGATCCCACTGCGGTGAACAGCTGAAGGAGATGAGAAGCAACGGACAGTATGTGGCTTCTATTAGTGGGTGGGCTGTAACAGTGACTCCAGGCAAACCTCTGGCCATCCCCACAACAATCTCTTCATCACCACCTTCACTCACAAACCAAGCCAAGTCTATCTGAAAAGCATTGTGGCCGCAAGTCAATACTTTTAAACTCCACACCACTGAGACAGAAAGACCTCCCACCTTTAGTGCGCACAAACTGCACATGTGTCAGTTAATGTGTGTGTGTGTGTGTCTGTGTTCTCCCACTGATTACAACTGTCACGCCTGGTTGGGCCGACCACACCTGAGGCAATAAGGATATGACACATCCTGTGCACGTGCACACACGGAGCAGAAGAGAGCAAGGTTCTAAAACAAGGTTTTTTCCAAGATGACCATGAGACCACATGTTTATCGGACTTCGCCAGATTCATTAAAGAAAGATCTTTTCGGGCGAATTCAACATCAATTCCATTACTATATGCAACCAAAAAATAGTGAGAAACTAGTGCAAAGTCTGTTTACATGCACCCAACAAACAATAGAAGAAAGAATTTAAACGCCATCAGAGGTCATAATCACAGAGCTGTTTGAGGCCTTCTGAGGATATGAGTTCAAATAATACAACTTCATGCAAATATCGGGCCCAATGAACCAACACTGGCTTATCTGTCAGGCAGTGTCAAGTCATGTGCACAAATACACTCCAGTCAGTAGCGCATGCAGCATACACACATGTGAGAAGCTCATGTACAGACACACACATCTCTTGTCTCACTCGTCCAGAGCCCTCTCCAAAAGCCACTTAGCCACAGAAACCAGAGAAGAGGCATCAAAGCTGTTTATATAATGAAACTGAAAGAGCTGCTCTATGGCGTATCACTGGCTGCACCAAGGCAAGCGTTCCTTCTCCAGAGAATAGAGGAGAGGAAGAAAAAGAAGAAGAAGAAGAAGAAGAAAATCCCCCTGAACAATGCAGCACAACAACAGCGGCAACAACAGCGAAGCGTGCTCGCAGACAGACTGAGAGAAAATGAGAGACAGCACGGGGCTATAGAAAGGTTGTTTATTTTAGGTCGGACTCTTGTAGCAACAAAGAGTGGTATTAAAATAGGGCCCATTGTTGTGAGTTTGTGATCTGTCAGTCCACATGGGAAACAAAGGGAGGGAGCGAGACTGCTGTAGTTCCCATGAGGTCTCTGTCATTCTTCTGTCGGAGGAGCGAGGGCTCTCCAGGGAAGAGAAAGTTCTCCGACTGACAGACGCACTGTTTACACTTAGCGTAGATATCCTTCTCTCCCGCTCCCTCCTCTGCCCTCCCTGCACTACTCATCCTAATGGCATCGTAATGACCTCCTCAGGTATTAACTGAGAAGCCGGCAGAGGGCTAATTCAAAGTAAAGCACTGTATGCCACAGTGGGTGCCGGCGGTAGTGACAGATGCCAGTGCTGTAACTACCAGCCCTCCTGTCTTCTCTCTAATACGCCACCCTGCACCCCCCCAGCCCCCCCCCCATCCCTGTCCAATTCCCTTCTCTTTCATCAACTCTAATCCACCTCACTTACACCCTGCAACCATTTTTGTCTGACTGTGTCTGTTTCCTCCTCCCTGCTCTCAGCAGAAGCAACAGCAGCGGTGTTTAAGTGTTTTGGGAATGGAGACGTGATGGCAGTCAGTGAATCAGGGCAGACAGCTGTCATTTATAGTCCGTCTTTAGAGACATCCCATTAGCTTTCCAGCAAAATGGTCCGCGGCTGGTATGGGGCCTCCTGGTGCTTTATGTACAGTACGAGGGCCTGTCTCTATGGCTCCCATTGCGGAGCTGACGCAACGTTTCATGACTGTGCCGTGACTTTTTATTCATAGCACTTCAGTCAAACAAAACAATATATTCTTCAAGCCCTTGTGGGTTAATGTTGTTTATCTCAAGGGCTGAACATACTGCCTGCGTCCTGAGACTGTTTGTAAACAGCACTGTTAAAAACAGTGACGGAGAGGCTGTAGAATGTTTCCATATACCGTTTCTAAAGTAACTATGGTTCCTTTTTGCTTACGCTCACACACATCTTCAATTTGAATATTTGTCGGAGAATGTGTATGATGGAAACTAGATATTCGTCAACCAGTCCAGAGGGCCACCCCAGGAGCTGACCACTACAGCGCCCCATTCCAATGCATTCACTGTTTCTCAGTTGTTGATGTTGTAATAAAAAATATAATTTAAAACTCATATAAGACAAATCAGATGCATCACTAAGAAACTCCGACTTTTGCTCAAGGGCACTTCTGCAGGGCCCTAAACCGTGGCCAGCTGGTCCCTATGACAACACCCAACATCGCAAACGTGGAAACAGAGGGAGACAGGAAAATAAAAAAAGAGAACTGAGAGACAGCACAGGGTGTAAGAGAGGGGCAACAGAGAGAGAGAGAGAGAGAGAGAGAGAGAGAGAGAGAGAGTGAAGGAGTGAGTGAGAGAGAGAGAGAGGGAGAGCGAGAGGGAGAGAGAAAGAGTGAGAGAGGGAGACGGCTTTCTAATTCAGCCATCTGGCTAGTTTTACTTCATTATAATATTCTGACTGTGTGTGTGTGTGTGTGTGTGTGTGTACAAATTTGTGAGTGCCTTCCATTCCACAGATGCAGGCAGAGCAGAGAAGAATCCTCATTTATTAACAGCTTAATAGAGCTCCATCTGGGCCAGACCCTATGCTTGTGTTCTATCAGAGCGATTCATCACTGAATCACAAGAATTAGACTACAACTGATACCTACACAGGCAGGGGTGACCCTGCTGCTCCGAGGAACACTGCGCAGTGAGCCCTAGTGCAATACAGCTGTAACACAGCCATGAAATGTCACCATGCAGTCGTCAGTTTGTTCAGTCTTGGTTTGCACAAAACAAACCATTATACAAAAAGTGGTAAGAGGAAACAAATAGTAAATTAGACTGCAAAAAGGTACACACTAGAGTTAATGGGAATAACAAAAAAGAGTGTTTTAAATGTACAGAAGAAAAATATATTCTTTTCTTCTGCTATTGCCATACATCCAGGTGACGCAAGATCACCAGGCATTAAGAATTAAACACACTCTTGGTGACTTGCAAATACTTCACGCTGTGGTATAAGTTTATAACGAATATTTTTTTTCAGGAATTGATCTATAGGCTAATATTTTGGACATAAATATATATCATCTCTGAGCGAAGTGACCCGATGGGAGCATCTTTGAAAAAGCATCTGCAAACCTCCACAACAAGACATAAATATAGGGGAACAATTCTGAATTATTTTTTATTGATCAAGATGATGAGTGGAAAATGATTCACTGCTCTTATGCTCAACCCAAATTTTCTTCTCTTTCTTCTGCTTTGGAGGCCATCACACCAACATCTTTGCTCTCCCCCTTTGTATCTGTCCCTCCATTCAGACGAAGCTGAAGTGCAAATTGGACATCTGGTGCTGTGATGTGTCTGACAATACAGCTGCCCCCCACCCCACCCCCCCCACGCACATATCAAGACACACAAATGTGCCTGTGCACATAAACACACACGCGCACCGAGTCCTCCAAACAAAATGCAGGACCATGAGGATATAAAGACACTGAGGAAGAGACAAGAGGAGGGAGAGATGGACAGAGGTATGGAGGGAGGGCTGAGCGGGCGAGGGAGGGATGCAAGTGAACATTTGGGGGGCAATGATGATGCTGCTCTATTCACACACTGCCAGGGGCAAACACACACACCCACGTCCTTGTGCCATCCCTCACAGCTCTGCCACTGAGTTGTGTCCGGTTCACACAACGTCTCGGATGGGGGGGGGGGTGTGGAGCAGTGGCAGCCCCAGCACAGGCCTGTTCTGGATAGGAGCGTATTTCTGACACGTCTGACACAGTCTCTGCTCCCGCCTGATGCAGAAATGAATTAGAGGGAAGGGAAAACAGTCGAGACCCAAACAACAGCATTCAGGTAGAAATGAAAGTGCAAACAGATCCGTGCACGTTGGCAGGACAGATGCAGAAATAATCCCACAGGTATACCTGTGAGACACTCTTAAACTAAGACATATAGAAGCTGACTAAGCATTAGAACCTAATTTTACAACCGATGGCATACAATTCAGTAGCTGTGTCTATTTATATTAGAGCATATTTCTTACCAGGAAGAAAAAAAAAAAACAATGCTTCTGTTCTGACAAAGCTGTACCAGAGTGGTACAGTATTCATTTACTTGAATCATCTGTGGCCTAAAAACAACAGACACATAATGCTGCTTATTCAGGTAGTGTTCCTCTCTTCCCAGCCAGTTAATCTCCTTCAGCACAACACAGAGGATCTGTTCTCATTACATGAGCGCACATCAACACTGACTGACGCCGTTTCCTATTTTCCTCTCTAAAGAAGACGCTTCTGTCAATTTTTTTAATCACAGGATGAATAAAATTTGCATACATCCCGCTTGATGATTATTTGTTTTCTCCAAATGTTTGGCCCCCCTCGGTTGTCTGAGTTCAGCTGGTTTAAATGCCTGTGTGTTCTTTCAGGGCCCCTGTTTTCCTGCTACCAAATGTTTGTTTCTGCAGCACTTTTCAGATGTTGGAAGATAGGGGGGGGGGGGGGCTTCACAGAAGGCAGGTTCTCAAAGGAGCGACTGTATACCTGCATTAGGAATAATAAAAACACCCAGGTAATCCCACAAATGGGTCTATCACATGGCTTTGAACTTCAAAGAAAGTGAACAACAATTAAAAGCAACATAGCGGGGGATGCAAATAAAAAAAACAGATTACAAAAGAACATTTGTCTCATTATCTTAATGCATATTGCATGTGTTGGTACTGTGGGAGTGAAGCAGAGGTGAACTCTACCACGGTGTGTGGTTGTATGTATGTATGGTGATTTCAATCCTTGAAATGAAAATCCAAAAGCAGCTTTCAGAGTCCATATTTTCCTCACCCTGCAGCTCATGTGTAAACACTAAACAAAACAGTGCAGGTCATCAGTTCATCCGCAGTCAAATTCCATTCGCGCCAGTCGTGCAGCAGCTACTGTAAGGTCTCTAAAGCTGCTTTCACTATGTCATTCATTGGCTCCAGAGTTTCTCCAACCAGCCTCAGGCATGCTGATGACGTGTCTAACACGCAACAGATGCAAAAGCAGAAATGTTTTTGAAAAGGATGCAAAATATCACAGGATGAAAAATAGAAGACACAGACGAAGATGTCAACTTGGAAAGATAATGAGAAGTGAGAGCTGACGCTCGCGTTGATGAGCTGAAAACATCATGTGATTTCCGCATCGGAATTCATACGTTACTTCCTGCCTCCTGTGCCATCCCTCGCCTGAACGCCCAGGAGCTTTCTGTTGTTGTTGTGAACATTCCTGACTTGCAAATATCCTGCTGTGTTGTTCAGATGTAAAAAAAAAAAGAAAAAACAAACTCCAGGGACACACTCGGGGCTCAAGAGTGCCATCATTTAGGTCGCACCTACGACCGAAACATTTAGCTGGAGCGCCTCTGGATTTGATCGAGTCACATCCTTGCCTCATCTCACTCACAGAGAAACAGACAGGGAAACTAGAACTATCCTAAACCTTACTGACCTGTGCAAACTTGGCTATTTAACAATAAACTAAAATACTCATAGGAATTTATCAAGAGCCGAATGGCCTTAGTTGAGAAATTACCAATATACATGGATAAGAGTATTACTGCAGTGCTGAAAGATTCAGTGGAAAATTATGTGCTGGTGCAGCTGAATGGAAAAGGTAGGCGCATTGTTGCAACCAGTTCAGAGAGTTGGACTTGACCCCTTTGTGCCGTTTAGAGAGCCACTCAGGGGAAGCTGTTACAACGACGTAGGGGACCTTCAGTTCTGATCGAGCTGGAGTCAGTGGAGGTTCACTTTCCGGTGCCAACTACTGGTTCAGACCCTCGGTCAGAATGTGCGGATGTGTCACCGTGCAATTCAGGTTTCACATTTGAAAATGTAACTGAAGCTATGCGCTCAACTTGACCTCAAACTCAACTCACACCCTGACTAAGCTGATAGGCAGATGATTAGGATTGTGCTCACCAGTATCAGTGGACCGTGACTTTTAAAATACCCGTAAGCCTTCCCTCATTCTAATCTGACAGAAGCCTGGACCACAAGATACACCTCAGCAGAGGCCGGTCTGAGGCTGCCCGTGTTTAAGGAGTTTAAAAGAAGGTTACAAGGCAAATCATCCAGTCTGGAATGAAAACATGTGCAAGAGCTCCGCAGCCCCTTCTACACAGGAACTGTACCGTGCACGGGGTGTGGCAATTGAACACATTGTGTTTTTAAAAAAAAAAAAAATGGAGTCCATTACAGTCAACCCAAATGTGTCATCTTTAAACGAATCAAATTTAAATCACATTTAAACCTGAAACACTTGATGTACTGTAGAGCTACAGAGGCTTGACCTTGGTTGTGAATTGACACTCAAATGAGAAAAAAAGATGAGATTTTAAAATGTCAGAGAGCTGAGTTCATCTTTCTTCTATGGGGTTTCTAACTCAACTCACCTTGGTTGATGAAAAAAAAGGAAAAAAAAGACTTGAAAAGAAACTGATCGGTCCAAAGGCCATTATACATGTGAATTCATTCAACCTTGCACCCGTTAAACAAAGCATCAGATGTGTGAGGAGGGGGGCCTACGCCAACAACAACTGCCTCATCTTGGAACGTCAGATTCTAAATATTACTGAGACAGAAAACCAAAAGAGACCCTGTAGCTGAGGCCACAGCTGCTGAAGACAGAAACAACATGATGCATTTGTGTGTTACCTCTCCAAGGGCTTCGTAGCGTTTCTGGTTCCAGCGATGAAGATCCTCTCTAGCATTGAAGACAAAGGGTTCTCCTGTTTTGATATGTCTGAGCTGACCATCTGTGGGACACACATCATAATGACAGTCAATAGCTGTATCTATACACAAACCCTGTATTTACGGAGCACCCCTTTGCTGTTATGGCAATGAATAGGAGCTAACCTGAGGTTTTTTTTCCTAACAATAATTTTAACCCCTGTTTTTAAATGAATGAACTATTAATGTGGACCTATTTTTTCATAGGGCTACATTTATGTGTGTGGAGGTGTGCTGGGATGTAACTCCTTCTACACTAGCAGGTAACTCCTTCTACACTAGCCTCCTCAACATTTTTGTAGATTTTTCAATCCCTCTTTTTTCTCTGCCGTCACCCTTTCTACCCCCCTCCACCCTAAACCCCCTTTATAGCAGGTGCAAGGCCTATGGATGAAGCAGCATTCTTCCAGTCACGACTCCAACGGCCTTCTGGGTAGTCTGGCAGGCTGGGGCTGGACAGCTGGTATGGCAAAAATTCTCTCTCCCGAATTTCATCCATCTAAAAGCCTCTTCCCTTCCCATTTAACTCTGTCCATTTCTTTCTCCCTCTTCTTCCTCGCGCTCTCTGGCGACGGGCCACGGCTCTGTCCCTTTCCTTCCCGACCCAAAATCTCCGAGACAGAAAGCTAAAGGAGCAGAGTGTGTGTGCGTGTGAGCGTGGAGAGCGAGAAAGGTGGGCTGGCACACATAAGCCCCACGACAGCAACTGCTCCTTGCAATTCTTGGGCATCGGCCAGTCACTCTAACGAGCACAGTTCACACGCCCAAACAAACCAGTAGCACCAGATGCGGTCATACTGGACAGTGTCACAGGTTTCTATTAACTGTCACAACTGTTTTTACAACTGGGCAGATGCTAACACTCTCTAGAATCAGGTTTAAGTGATTTATTAGAAATCCAGGTAGCCACATGAGTTCCAAACACATCTAGGATTCATGTCACATGGAAGAGTCATAAGATGAAAAAAAAAAAAAAAAACTGCTTAGAAATGGTACCACTCGTTTTCTTAATACACAATTACCCTTGTGTGGCTGTGGCTCGTGGAGCCAGTGTGTTTATACCTTAGCAACGAGCCCATCGATCCTGCTGTTGACGCTACAACACAATAAAACACTAAACAGTGTTAAATTTAATTTTGACCTTTATGACTGCAGAATCTGTATGAGCTGTGCCACTGAGGAGTACACATATTTAACCCAAATAGCCAGAGGGCTCTCATACTTTCTCAATTATCGCACCACGTGAGGAAAACCCATCAAAGATATAAATAAATGTAATATCGTCGCAAGATAACAGAATGCATGAGCACCTTTTTTTTTTTTTTTCATCTCGTTCTAAATTGCCACCACTTTCACCCCTCTATCAGTGCGATAAATCTCAGGTTGCTAACACACTGTGTACTACAGCACCAGTTGTTTCACTGCTTGTTGTTACACAACTTGTAATTCCAAGAGCAGGTTAGACTTTGTGTTCCATTAAAAAAAAAAAAAAAAAAAAAAAAAAGAAGTCGACTTGTGCCTGAGAGGTAGAGCAGGAGACAAGCGGGAAGTTGGGATAAAGCAGTGTGCACAAAAAGTACCTTGAAGAAAATCAATTATGCATTCATGGAGGGGTGAGGATCTAAACACTACTGCCTAAGAGAAGGAAGAGAGGAGCTGTAATGAAATCCTACAGTAGGAGAGGGGTGTGTGTGTGTGTGTGTGTGTCTGTCTGTCCGTATGAGGGAGGGAGAGAAAGAGTGTGTGTGTGTGTGTGTGTGTGTGGGCTCCATTACCTCCCCCAACACATCCTCTCAGAGGAATAACGTTTTCTCAACTTTTCTCCTCTTTTTCTGTCATAATTAGCATTCTGTTCTCAATTTGGCCGCTTAATTAGGTGTACATAACCTTGGATTTCCAGTAATGGAAAACCGGAGGGCTGGCGAGATGAAGCCATCATCTTCAGTGATTAAGATACCTGCAAACTATTGTACACAGACTCGTCTGTATTCACATCATTACATGGTCAAATTAACATTTTTGTTCCACCTGTCTCGGGCAAAGGTAGCCCGAGCGTAGCTACAGAAATGCCTGCAAGTCAGAGCAACTGAGAGCCGACACACCAGAGACCCTGCCTGAGGGCCACCGTGGTTTTAATAGAAATGCTATCCTTCAAAAACAGGCCTGAGTGGAAACTGACATATGGATGGGCTAAAGTGAGTGTGTGTGTGGGTGGGTGGGTAAGGCTGTGTTTGGGCTTTTGAGCAGGGAAGGGGCAGAAATAGAGAGATGCAGAAGGAGGTGGGAGAATAGGGAAGGGGTGAGATGAAAGGGTGAGGCAATGGGAGCTCCGTCTTCCTCTGTGGGAGCTGGGACTTGAGGCTGCGGTAGAGGGGGTGGTGGGTGTTGGCACGGTGGCGGCTGCGGCTGCCGCTGCTGCTGCTGGTGGTGGTGGTGGTGGTGGTGATGGTGGTGGTGGTGAGTGGGGAGGGCAAGTGTGCGTGTCTCTGTTCTTAGGCACAGCGAGGTTATGCAAATGCTCCGTCAGGCGGAGGGCAAGGCTGAGTAGGTTACTGACGGGCCGTAGAGTACACAACATGTCCCCCCACTCAGCCAGGCAGACAGCCAGCAGAGACACTGACAGAGAACAGGGGGGGGGGGACTACAGGGGAATGCTAAGAGCCAAATAAAGCACCACCAGCAGCCATTCCAGGTCTGCCTCCTTCCTCAACCTGGAGAGATTAAGCCAAAAGAAACCCAGAGAGACTTTTGGATCACCTGTAGCCCCCCCCCTTCAGGTGACTAATATGGATTCAAATCGAGCAAGGTAGTTAGTTTCCTGGGGAATATCAGTGTGAGGTGAATCATTTCAGATTGTGACAAAGGGCTGAAAGTTGATGCCGTTTCAATTCAAGAGCTCACGACTCACGACATAAACAACACAACGGAGAGTGGACTTTAAACAACGCTTCCTCCAGTTTACGTGCTGCCAAGGATTTAACCTCACGTTTGCCTGAGCTCGGATACGTCACCTCAGGTGCCGGTGCCGTTCCCATCGCTCAGATTTTCTACCTATTAAAGCTGAGGCTGTGTGTGCATGCCATGGAACTCACTCGGAGACTTGTGGCTTCTTCTAACAAATGAACTTACGCTCACTGAAGGCGTATTCAAACTCCTGCAGTGTTTTGGGGAAAGTGAACGGAGGTTCATCTTTCTTCATCAGTTCATCCAAGTCTATTCTCGACAGCAAATCTGAGGATAGAGAGAGAGAGAAAAGAAAAAGAGGTGAGACCCATTTGTGAAGTTCACTTTCTTCAAACAAAGTCAACATCCAATTTTCAAATAATAATTTCAATCACTATATCATAATGACATCCAGGGACAATCAACTGCATTTGATCATGTCTTCCCGTTTTGTGAGGTTATGAAGCAACAAAGCCGATGCTATGCTTCCCTCCTCACACCAAGAGCTCTTCATCATCCTCAAGTGGCAGAAAAAAGGGAGGAAAGATGATATTCAAATACTAACCAAAAAAATGTCTATTGACATTTTTCTGCAAATTCTATCACTGAGGCAGAAAAAACCTGGGGGAACAAATTACACATATTGCTGTGCTAAAGGGTGGTTGAATAAATTTGACTCAAGGTTAAGTGGGACATTTCCCATCCTGTGTTATCTACTCTGAGAGCCAGCTGAAAGTTTAAATATGAAGTGCTAGGTGAAGCTTCCAGTTGATGGGACTTTTTTTTAACATTTACTGGATTTTTAAAGGCATTTTTTCTCCCCCCCAACCACAAAATAAAAGGAGACAGACATTCCTTGGTAACAACATGAGACAAAATTAGTGTTCCTGCCTGTGACTACGCAAATATTTATTGTTTCAGCCAAGCAGGTTTCCACCCCTGCTGGTTGGTTTGATTACACAAAAACCACAGGACAAGAAGGTATGGGTCAGGGAAGAGTCATGTATTAACATGCGTCCACACTACTCCTCTGATGTCATCCCCGTGTCTGTTAGCTCCAGCATTCATACCTCACTCGAAAAGCATTTCTTACACCATGTTTTTAGACAAAATGCCCTCTGATGTGCTCACTGGAGCCACATATTTGCCCACAGGGTGCACGGCAGCATCACTGGTTCCAGTAGCAGATATTCAGACTAAATACGCGGGGTATCGCAGCTTTTGGGTTTTTATGATTGTCCAGTTTGGACTACTGTAAACACAGTGGCCTGATGTAAATACAAAGCATTGGAATATAAAGGGCTCATTCTAGAGGAAATACATTAAGCAGTTAACATGCAGGTTAACATATTACAAGTATTATTGTACATTCAACTTCTAGCAACATCCCTTTCACCTAAACCTCCCTCACTGAACCTTTAACTGACCGTGACTGTTCTGAACACAGTTCGTAGAGCTTCTTTAACACCACTCGTGTTCCCTCTCTTCTACTCTTTCAAACTCGTGTTTTGGTCACAACAAACGTCTCTGGTCACCTTTGAGTGCAGTAGTCCTCTCTCTGTCCTCCTGGCCAGCGACCTGGGCCATGGCGGTCCACAGTAAGAGCAGGGCAAGTGAGGCAGCGCAGAGATGAAGGAGCATGAGTCCTGTGCTCCTGGAGATCACCGAGCTGCATCCTACCCCGGGTGGAGATAGAACCAGAGCACACAGTCAGAGCTGGATATCAGCAGTACAGGGTCAGGAGCCTCAGTTCTCTCTCACACACACACAAGCATCACTTCCTTCTGTTGAGTCCCGTTCATGCTACGAGCCTCTGTGTGTGTGGGGGGGGATCAGCTGAGTCACACAGCAACAACAACAACAACACAACGCGTTTACACAACTGCTGCTGCTGCTGCTTGACACCGTGCGTTCCTCCAACTTCACACGTGCAGCCTCAGCCCCGAGCTCGTGATGCAGACCCAACACAAGTGGTGATAGTTGTTGAACTCTCAGCTGCAGACAGCAGCTCTTTATTTTGGCTGTCAGACCCGCCGACATGTGCGCCACGGCTCTACGTGCCGCCGCAGCGCCGGCGACGAGCAGCAGCTGTTTGCGGGAGACGCATGCACGCTTTTCGCTCGACTCACGCACCATGGGTACAAACGCAAGTGTCCGCGCGCTGCAGCTTCCTGGAGATTTTCTACAACAGGAAGCACTCGGAGACGCGCCGAGCAGCACGAGAGTGTGGCGCTTCCGGGTTACCGGGGCAACGGACCGGAAGGGAGATTTAAAGGCACAGTAGCACAGCAAGCTAATGCTGCTGCTGCTCAGCCAGATGTTCAGTGTGTGTGTGTGTGTGTGTGTGTGTGTGTGCTCCAAGGCATTTCAGTGACAAATATTGTACTGTCTACTCCACTATTTTTATTTGACTTCTTTAGTTTAGTTTAGCTTCAAGATTCATATTTTGCACAATACTATAGAAAGTATACAAACGTCCCACAGGTAAAGATTAAACCAGTGGTTTCTGATGCATTGCATCGAAAGTCACCAAATCCTGCGACTCCAGCTGACGCCACGTGCCGCTGATTCTCAGGAAGGGCCTCCTGGTTCGACTTGAGCCGGGTGCCCTACTTGTGGACGGCCTCCAGAAGTTGAAGCTGTTTCTCTGGGGAGCTGCGCTACCCTGATTCCTCAAGCCGAGCAGCGGTGATGCAGCGAAGGGAGACCCAGTTAAGAGACAGAGATGACATATTGTGGCACTGATACCCACCACGGTCCACACAACAAAGGAGCACAGCACATGAGACCAGATGTGTGGATTTACGTCACACGAGTTGGACCATTTGTTCAGACAGAAAATAAAAGTCTGATAAATCAAGGTGCCTGGTCAGCTTTGAGGACAGAGGCTTGGACGATTCAGTGGCGATGTAAAAACTGAATTATTTTACTGATTAACATATTCAAGTAAAAGTGGATGAGCACACGAAAAATCCAACGTGTCTGCTGTGGACGATGCACAAATGCACTCGGGACTTGGTTTGAAAGGAATCAGAAAGAAGTCACCGCTGATCCTGTATAAATATGTCACGCTGAGCTCTGGGTTTCTAAAGGTGTTTATGTAGGTTTGATAATCCCTAAAATGAATTCCGTACAGTGGGTAAATTCAGTTTATGCTTTGTGATGAATCGTTCTTTGTAATGATTTGTTGTGAATTATACTGTCAGCTTTACTGACAGATGTCTCCTGAGCCTATCACCTGTCTACAATGGAAATACAAACGGATAACCCTTCAGGTGTTTCCACTGAGGGGGAAGGAGAGGAAACTGTAATCTTACAACAGTAATTTTTCTTTTTCCTTGCAACACCGAAATAAAATTGTGTTATTGTGTTAAATCAAGTTAATTTAGAAAAGATTCATGTTGTTGTGGCTTCAGTCAGACAAAAGCTGAACTCAGTCGTTCTCTAAGTGGTTTGGCGATCACAATCTCTCTGCATTAAAAACCTAGTCAAGAAAAGGAACATCTCTCCGGAGAAGAAGATGTTTTCCTTATCTCTTAGGAACTGCACAGCAGTAGCCTTTGTGAGCTAAAATGGCATTTGATTGAAGGAGCATGATTTGAGTTATTTAATTCTTATTTGAACAACAAATGTAACAGGGAAGGACCTGTGGTGCGTGTGTTCAGGAGTGTAGCATCACGGTGATGAATCAAAATAAATGATTAACTGCTCCGACATCACACACGTCGATCAGACAATAGAAGGAGCACATTTGGTGGTGAAGTAGGAATGTGATGTGACTTTTCTTTAATGTTTAATTCACCCCCCCCCTCTCTCTCTCTCTACCTCATAAATAACAAAATACAGACACAGTTGGAAAAATATACAGAGCAATAGCTTTACACATGAAATAAATGTTTTCTCAGGTTTGCGCAAAAAACTGACTGATGACAGTGCGGGGCAGATTTTTGGGACGCTGAGTAATCAAAAAATCTTCTTGCTTTCCATTCGTAGTTTTTGATGTTTTCTTTCAGGAACCAGGAGAACGTACGGTGACACCAATGTCTTTACACTCACTGTCTCAACAACAAAAAAATTCAACTATCTACAATGATCACAGAGCCACATCTCGTCCCAGGCAAACAAATCCGGGTTCTCCATTTCCCAGAACTGATTTCTGGAGATGTGCTCCAAAAAAAAACATGAAATGCAGCACAGAAAAGCACAGGGAGTTTGTGATGCATGTGTGTGAAGAGGCAGCCACTGTCTCTCTTGCTCTTTTTGTTGCTTCACCTTCTTGTTCACTCACGTTCTCGTGCACAAACATACAGTGCAATCTCGCTGCACGCAGTAAATGCACAAACCCTCACACATTCTACAACCACAGGTGCAGGTGTGTGTTACGAGTGAGTGTTAAAATAGTGCCATTTGCATGGACATTCATTGGGCAGCACTTTTATCAGATGTCTCCCTGTGGATCTGAACTGCTTGTGTGTCATCAGCGTCAGGAGGGTCCTCTGGTCGCTCACTGCAGCAGCCAACAAAATAGGCTTTCTTCAGTTCTTCCACCATCGCTCTCTCTCCATCATCCAGCTCTGCACCTTCCCGCATCTCCCACCTGGAAAGCACAGACGGCACAGAGAGTGGGTGGACAGAACAAGAGGGAACATCAGCTCTTTTGATATTAACAAACATTTCACGCCCAGTCTCAAATAAAAACACGCACCAGGCAGCGGCTGGAAGGAAACCTGGGGAATGTTTCGACACATAAACTTCAAGTTGCGCTGCTCGCTTTTTGTACCAGGGAAAAAAAACTACAGGATCACTGCAGCAGCAAAATGTTGTTTATATCTGTTTGTGAGCCCGTGTCTCTTCACTTTAAAAGAAAGGACCCCACAGTGTGCAGCTGCGCTCGGGTTCAACACCGTGAGGTGCAGCCGACTGTCCAAAATACATTCTCACACACTCCTCAAGCCTCCCTGAGACACATTCCCACTCCTTATCTTCTCATATGGGAGAATTCCTTTTCTGCTTTTGTCTCGTGATGCTCATGTTGCAGCACCAACAATACAGCAGGACCATCGGTCATAGCATCTAATGTTTTCCACTGTTGCACTGCATGGGAGGGGTACGTGATGTTTCAGTCATTCAAGTTTGTCTTGTTTCTGTTATTTTGCCAGATTAAACTGATTTGATTGTCCAGCCTCCTCATCTACTACATCTCAATGCTACACTCCACCTGTTACACTGTGAATGACACCACAGCTGAAGCCTCCCCTCTTCGGCCGGCTAATTTTCCTGAGGGAAATTTGCCTCTCACATCTTGTTGCCTTGTTCCACCGCTCCTACACTATGTCTCCCCATAACAGTTTCTAATTCTTTAAGCTATGGAGTGGACAGAGGGCTTCAATAAGAGGACATCAAAGGTAGTCACGTTGTAATTCACCCGCAGTATTTCAGCGGAATCCCTAGATGAGTGACTGTGGTCAATCAAATCCATATGGAGAGCTGGACGAAGGCTGTCTTTGAGCCGCCGCATCGCACTCCCTCTGAGGGGAATTATATCTGTCTGACGGCAAATGATTGCATTTTCATTGCAATCTCTGCTTCTCCTTTTATCCCGCGCTCCCTCCTTTTTCCGATTCCTCACTATATCTTCAAATATGTGACCGTACAGTTGTGCTCGGCGCATGTGAGTAATGCAAACACGTGTTAGCAGAGAGAAGAGGCAGAGCGGCAAATAAATCATGCGTGTTTCATGCATGATAAAAAAGCGGGCTTCTCGATGTGGAACACAGAGGTAAAGTTTCAGACGCTTTCATGGAGTGTGTGTGGATTTTCTCGGCTTCCCCAGCAGAGTCAGTAAGGTAATTAACCATCGCTATGGATACGATTTCTCCATGTAAAAATGAAGCTTTGGGAGAGAGGTTTCTTCTGATGAGACAGCATTCTCCATCCATGTACACCTGGTAGCTGTTTTCTTTGCTTTATAAATCTCACTCGTTCGATTTTGCAAAGAATAAATTGACTTCCTCCTAAAAGAAAAGGAGGGAGGTAGTAAACGTGTCAGGCTACAGACCCCAAAGGAAGAATGAAGACGATTTTTAGGGGAAGACAAAAAGCACTTGTATTGTTTTTTGTTTTTTTTCCAGTGAAATAAAATTAAAATCGTTTGCACTAAATAACCATTATGGAACACAAATAACACTCAAACAAAAACAATGCAAATGTCACACGAGGAGCAAAACAAGAACATCAGAGAGGGAGGGAGGGAGGGAGGGAGGACGGAGAGAGAGCTGGGAGAGGAGTGGAGGCCAATAAAGGAAGGGAGAAAGACAGGAGGGCGAGACAGGAAGGTGCGCTAAAGGTTTTTCAATGTTTAATTTTCAAATAGGATTAAGCAGAATGACATTTAGCTGAAGGTTACAGGCTCAGCATTGTCTTAGCTGATATTGATATGCAGGAGGCGCCCCGCTTGTCACCGGGACAAACACCGTTGATGAATGAGAAGCCTTTCCCCAGGAAGGTGTTAAGTGCAAATTTGAAATGAGAGAGAGGTAGAGGCAGGCAGGGAGAGAGAGAGAGAGAGAGAGAGAGAGCAAGAGTGGGGAAAAAAGAGGGAGCGCACACAGACAGAGATTGAATTACCACAACAGTTGCCATGTATGCTGTCACTAGATAATGTTGCCAAAAGTGTAAAATTGTTCCGTAAAGTGCGAGTTGCGTATTTGTTGAGATTGGTTGATGCTGTGCTGACAAATGGGCCAAAAGCACGCACAAGGTGCACCGCTGTGTGTATCTAATTTCAACAAGAACAGCACAACAATGCCTCTTAGAAATGCATAAGTAGGGTAAAGTTGACAATAACTTCACTGTATCCTCATTTTCGGGCAAGTTTTCCCCCGGAATTTACATCTTAATAAGGGAAGCCTTACCCTTTAATTCTTATGGGCTCTGCTCATTTCTCATGCATTAATACTGGAGCTGCTGACTTGGCTCTTCCTCTGAATACAGAGTAGGACACACATATTAAGAGTCATATATTTACAGGATTGATGCCACGGGAGATTGTCTCAGAGTGAGATGAAAAGGCTGGCTCAGATGTATTTCAACGTGAACATCAGTGTAAGATGTCCTAATCACGGGACTGTACCCAGACAAGGGGCGCACAGCACCCATCCTGGTTTCCAGCTGATAATGAGTCGCGATGTCTGACAAATTAAGAGCGTAAGCATCGCTCGGTGATCATCCTGCAATCAAATTGTTAAATCTTGCTGTAACACAGATGAAACCTCGATCTTGCAGTTATCAGAATAACAAAAGAGGAAGTCAACTGATAGTGGCGAAAATAATCCAATAGAGAGGGAAAAAAAAATACGGCATCAAAATAAAAAAACGGTAAGCGAGTGAGTGAGCAGAAAGACAAAGTGCTTGAACGGTCGTGAGAGACAGAGAGACAGTGGCCAGTGGTTTCCTCCGCAGCTGTCAGCGGGCTGAGTGGTTTCTCTCACAGCGCTGTGTGTTTGTGCTGCACTGGGTGCCCTGCCCGCTCTGCCACTGGGACCACTGTTTGTTTAAAAGGCTCGCCTGTCAAACACAGAGCGCCACCAGCAGCCACACACTCGGCTAAATGACTCTGACAGCAGTCCTAATCAGAGGCTTCGCACATTGCTGCGGGGCCTGGTGGATCCATCATAACCCAAGCCTAAATATTTAAAGTGCTAAACTTTCCAAAGGTCAGGGCTTTCCACGCATGCCAGGGTGACATGTGTCAGAGAAGAAGAAGAAGAAGAGGGGCTGAACATGACGGAGGGCTGGGGAGAGACAGAGCGAAAGAGCGAGACTATGGTTAACTGGTCTGTCATCCTCACCAGTGTGAGAACAGCTTTCAGTTTTACACCCTTGTTGTCACCAGACCTCGTTTTGTGTGCGGTCGTCGTGTCTTCACACATCTCATTTGAGGTTAGAACCCGAGGTTAGAGTGACACAAGAGTTTGAAAAGTATTTTATGTGCGCGTCACAGTTTGGCCCCAACTGACAAGTGTCCCTTTGCTAAACAAGACACTCAGATTCACCCTCTGTGAAGAAAGAACGACAGATGAAGAGTGATATTTCAAAACTTCGGAGACAAGTTAAGAAAACGAGCCCAGAGAATGAGGAGTCAGTGGAAGCTGGAGATGGATGACCTTCAAAGCTGATGCCAGGGTTCAAGGTCAGGGATTTAAAGGTGAGGTGAAGGCTCATTTCTCCTCATACTTAACTCCAAATAGAGCAGTAGCACCAGAAACCATGGGGGGCAGTGTGGCCGATAGACCATGCAGGACGACTATAAAACAAGAGGTACAGTAAGGTACAGTAACACAACAACGTCCGCTGACACCATATTTGTTGTTGTCAGACTCTCTCCTCTCTGCGCTGCCTTCTTGTGGATGAATTCCTTTGCTGCCATGCCTACGTACAGAACACATGACGAGTGTGGACACTCGCCGCTGTTTGCTTGAAACCGACGTGTCTCTTGCTGTACATAAAGGCAGCATAAATGAACCTATTTTTAGGCGATAGAAGAGTAACCAAACGGGCGTGCTTGTATGTTCAAGTGTAGCCATTGTAGGTCCATGCCATCTCATTTCACACCCGTGCACTTGGCCTTCAGTTTCGCACAGGGAACGCTCCGGTGCATCCAGGTGCACAGCAATAAACCCTTACAGGACAGGACATGGAGTACCTCTTAGTGGTGACAGAGAGTGGCTTGTTCATGACCTTTCAGTGCTTTTAAGTGAAGCACGTTCATTGTTCTGCAAGCAAAGTCCCAACTTGAGACACACATCTGTCCAAGTTTGATCTCAAGACACTGTTCCTTAAGTTATGTTGAAAAAAAGTTAGTAGTTATTAGCCAGGAGTGGATATTGCTCATTAAAATCTGGTTCAATCGGGGGGGTTACTGACAAGTTCACAATACAAGACAGGAGGAGGAGAGGCCGGGGGGTTGGGGGGGGGGGGGGGGGGGGGGGGGGGGGGGGGGGGGGGGGGGGGGGTCATCTCTTTGACTCAATTTCCATTGAGAAGCAAACATCCAATTCAATTTAGATATGTGCCTGCTCCAGGCCACAAGCCGGAGGGAGATTGTAACTGACAGCCATTGGACAGCCGGCTGGATTTGAATATTGACGAGACAGAGACTTGACAGAGGGGATTATGCTCTACCTTCTGACTTGCTAGCTGCTACACTGATCCATTCTATTGTCAGATCAACTCAGTGTCATGGCTACAGTATGTCCGGATGGCACGGTGATGCCACTCAGCATTAGGGCCCTACCTGGAATTCATCTCAATCCAGAGTGATGTCCACTCAGAAAAGCTACAAGACTCACACTAAATCAACAAGGACAAAAATGTGCAACAACAAAGCAAATGTAGCTTCAGTCTACGGATTCCTGTGTTTAGTGTATCAATGAGCGAGCCTTAACCTCTCTAACTTTACTCACTCTGACAAGCTTTTAATGGACAATAGATTTTCTGATCTCATGAAATGACAACATTTTGATTTCATGTATGAAAAACTACAATAGCAGACTTGATGTATCGCATTAGAATGAAGCTCCACTTCAGTATGCTACAGCGAGAATTATCTGTGTGTCTGGTTTCTTAGATATTTGTGTGTCTGCCAGCATGTGGGTCAAAACCACAGTCTCCCCAACTTCAAAACAGACCCGTCATACCATCCAGCAGACACACACACACACACACAGACAGACAGACACACACACTCTCCCATCTCGGGGGCCACAGAGTGCAGCGAGTCACAGAGTGCCTGATCAAAGGGCCTCGGACAGATCTGTGAAAGCCCTTTGAAGGGACATCCACAGTTACACAAGTTGACACGTTTGTACGTGCTTTGGCACAGACAGATGCTCTCAGGCTGAGGGGCAGAGAGGAGCATGGACAGAAGCACACACAGACACAAAACCACAAAAAACACCATGGATGGAAAACTCCAAATCCAAGAAACAAGGAGTCCAGCATATCATGGGGCCATTTTACATAAACCCATTATAGAAAATCATTGTTACTGAATGACGTTTCTCACCTGAATGTTCAGGTCACTGTTGTGAACACATGTGACTCGCAACGTCCAGCTGAGCTGTTAACCATAGTCGAACATGAGTTCCCCAAAGTTTAAAGCATCACTGTCATTGTCTTTCCAAGTTGCAATCTTCGTGTGGGACTTCTTCATGTATGACACATCTTTTTCGTCCTGAGATATTTGCTTTCTTCCAGTTTCATCAAAGTGGAGAACAACAACAATTTGCACAAAATGAAATTTCTGGACACTCTCCTGCTGCATTCTCACACGGCCTGCCATAGGACATTTTCCAGACATTTGAACTCGGAGGCTGGCAGGAAAAGTTCTGGAAAATGTCAGAATCAGACATTTGCTTTTTAAAACACAGCCTTTCCTTTCAATCATCCAACTAGAAGCCCTTCATGACACGTCCCACCTTAATGCTCAACTGCTCATCGTCACCACTGTCTCAGCTCTGGTGGGAAGTGTCCGTTAAATCTAAAGAACCAAATACATGGGGCTCCCTGGTGTTTTAGTCTCCCCTGGCTTAGCATCAACATTTATTCCACTGGTTGAAATAAATCTAATTTAAATATGAATTTCCCAGATCTCTACACTTGGGTTCCATATGGTGTGTTTTGTTTTCGTGCAAGCTTCTATTATTATCTCCTGTGATACGACCAAATATTCACATCATGTGACCACATATTTCAAATACTGTTTCCAGCTCCTCGCTATTCTCCCCAGTCATCCAGGGGGAAAGTTTGTGTAAATTTGCAGTGGTTTAATTACTGAATAATTTAGACCATGCTCCAAATTAATGTAGATATTTCCATATTAATGTGTTTGCCAACCAATTCCACATTTATTTGTACTGCGGACAGGAGGGTAGCAATTATCACAGCATATCATAGCAGTTGTGCTGGTATTTCAGACATCATTAGGCGGCTTGTCCACATCAGTGTGACTGAGCACTGGTCTATCGGACACAGCTCGCTGCATTCCTCAGATAGGCTGGCTCTGCTTCTGTGGGTAGGGATCTATCAAGTCCTGCTCTGGTGGAAAGAAGTGTGAGGGGGCCATGTTTGTGTTTGACAAGGTAAGGTCCAATTTAGAAGCCTTGCTGTTTGTGAATGTATTATTACATGCAGTAAAAATAGGGACAACAGCAAATAACCAAACACCTGCCAAACCTACACCTCCGACATCTTGTGGTCAGTGTGGCGCAGCGGCTGAGTGGCTGCACAGACACACAGGGAGCTGTGCACATGTCCCGGGAGGTTGACAGCTCTCTGCTCCTCTTATCTCCCCCCCACCTCAACCTCCCCATCTCCCCCACCTCAGTTCACCTTTCCTTTCTTCCCCCTCAGTCTCTTGACTGTTGGGCTCTTGTTAGGAGCTTGGCTGAGCAGGCTGGCACCTTTCACTGAAACAGCACCCAAGAGGAAGGTTGTGACATGGGGAAAAGCGAGCATGTCTGTGTGCTTACGTGTGTGTGTGTGTGTGTGTGACCCCATCTCCCTTGAGCTGCTGTAAATCATTAAAGCAAGGCCCTTCATTAAGGAAGCCGAGCACCCTGGCACCTTTCAGCCATGCCCAGTGTAAACCTGACAACTGTCTTACACTGCCTCTCACACACCCACCACATATGGAATGATAGTTATTTGTACAAGAGACCGAAAAGAAACTCCAAATGAATCCCAACTTTTTCATCATCGACACTCACGTGTCCTTGTATCTCTTACTTACAGCAATAAATAAACCAACTATGCCTTTAGTAATACCTTTGTACGTATCTAAACATGGCAGTCCCTTTTCTTTCACCTTCTTTTGATCTGTCTTTCCTCATAATCTGCCATGACCCGAAGAGAGAGAAGTACAAAAGGAGAGGGATGGAGGGAATGATGTAGACGGCAGTGGACTGGCAGAGGGTAGAAATAAAGGATATTGAATTATCACTTTATGAAATGCAACAAAAGCAAATTAGAGCTCCCAATGATGATTTCAGTCCCTGCACAGAACCTGGGTAAGGATGCTGTGTGTGTTCCTGAACCAGAGTGACAATAAAGTTCCACTCAATCTTCTCCTTAACAATCTTGGCCTCTGAATAACACTTCAGATAGTTGCTACTTCACACTGTCAAAAAAGCCAACCCTAGATATCAACCAACACTGGCTTTGTTCTGCTCTAAACACTATGTCTCTATTTACATGTATTTATATATGTCCTTCCTCCCGCATTCTCTAACCAGACACCAGCCCTCGCCTCAGTATTTCAGACATTTCTCAGTCAGTGATGAACATATCTGACCCAGACTTCTCCTGCTGCTTCTTGTTCATGTGTGAAAGGCAAAGTCTTTTCCGGAGTTGATGTCTGAAAATGGCTTAATTTAGTCACAGCCTCAATTTAAACCCCCACAGGTTCTTTCCAGAAGTTGTCAAATGTTACGACTAGATCTTTATGAACTGCCTTGGTCTCAGCTGACTCCATAAATACTCCTCCGCTTCTTCCAGTCTATTTTAGAAGACGTCTTCACTCTGTCCCTCATCAGTTCATCAGGTCTCCGCAGTCAGTCTTGCTGTGGGTTGTATCTGGATGGTCTGGACATTTTATGTAAACTTGTAAGCTTTGCTGTTTCCTGCCAGCCCCCAGTCTTTGTCCACAAATCCCCTCAAGTCAAACATTATGTTTCACATGTTTATGTTCTCCTGCTGCTCTAAGTCAATACTCCCCTGTCCTCAACCTTAGCTCACCTGCTGCCTTCGTCCTTCCCCTGACATCCAACTGCACCTTAAACTCTCTGCTTCCACCAGATGATCTGAGCGCCCACGATTCCCTCTCTACAGAATAATCATTAACGCCCACGATTACACGCACGTCTCCCTCCGTGTCTTGTGACTGCATTTGGGTATACTCTTTTAAACCTTGTCACCAAATGCATAAAATATTACCCATGAATTAATGAACAAAGCTGATTCAGAGAAACAGTCAGTAGCTTTAGATTTTGCCCCTGCTCCCTCTCACACACACTCAAGCGCAAACACTGAGAACAAGCATTCACTCAAGCGATATCCCTGCTGAACCGCACACAGAGGGGAAAAAAGATGTTCATTGTGATTTCACCTCAGTGTGCTACCAGGAAATAGCCTATTACTTATTCAGTACTTCCTCTTTGTCATCTGTGCATATATAAACTGTGAAATCTACTAAGGAGCACTGGGGGTTGAGAAAGTGCGACTTGCTCTCAGACAAAGGCCTCGCTCTCAGACATTGATCTGGCAAAACTTCTATTCAAACCCAGCTATATATCATTTCCATAGCCGCTATGAATAAATTGCATATTTCAGCATATTTCACTTTTTTTTATGTCGTGGCTTCGTGGGGTAAGTTGCCAGTGCGGTTGATTTTGCAGTGAGTGATCGAGCTCTGGAATAAGCAGATATGTTCGAATAAAACTAAAGTTGGTGGCGCACTGTCGAAAAAACTCAAACACCACATTTAGGCCAATAGAAATAATACAAAACAACAACAGATGCAGTGGGAGTGTGTTGAGCAACTGACATCACAACTTAGATATTCCGTATTTTGTTCAAGTTGATCAGCTGCAGTACTGATGCTGAATTTCTGCATGAAATCAAAAACTGAAATAAAAAAAACACACCACACACAAAAGTAGCCTCTGTCTCTCAAATGCTGACTGAGAAGAACCATTTTAGTATTTGCTTTAGAATTTTACCTTGATTCTTAGATGGAAAAAACCTCCTTGGAGACACTGCAATCTCCGGGTGGTCACACAATACATAAGGTTAACTGCCAAAGGTTCAGATATTGGTCACAGAGTAGATTCTCTCTTTAAATAAAACCTTGAAATTGCTACCATGTTTCATGGACTCCTGACCATCTCACAGGGGTGAAAACACAACCACCTCGGTCTGGGTACCAACAGCCTCAGATGACGGCATGCTGCATGCTATGAGGTGTGGCAAGCTCAGGTTAACTAACCGACACTGGTCTGCGTCACACTAAGTAATGATATTATTAGCAATGGGCTCCCACAGTTTTGTGATTGCTCCATACAGACATTGATCTCACCCTTCTCTCTCTCTCTCTTGATGTGTGTGTTAGTCCTTGGTTGGGGGTGCTCTATTATGGTATATCAGATTGGGGCCTTGTACTCTTACCATTTCAAATGGTTCATTTTCTACTATGCTAATGTCAGTTTTGGGGGTTAAGGAGATAAATAAATCCTTGCTGTCACCTCATTTAAAATCAAATGTCACTTAATTATAGCTGTATGTGTTTTCAAACACTTTGCATAATTTATTGTTCTGCTCCATTCTAATCTCCAGATCCTTATCACCCGTGCTCTATTTTACCCTCTGTGTCCTTATAATAAAATTATAATGCTCCCTCTCCCGGTGTTTCGCTCTCTTTCTTGCTGCCAACAGCAGTGTGCAGGAGATAAGGCAGGCGATGAAAAGACGTTTTTAAGTTGTGCCTCACCTTGTAGGGATTTTGATGCTCTAAAGGTCTATTGTCAGCTCAGGAGAGCATACATGCGCACGCTCACACAAATACACACAGCCCTCTGGCAGTGTTGCATTTCTTACAACCAAAATACAAACATTGTCAAATCCTATGAAAAGCGTGGGGTAACACCGACATTCATGTTTAACTCACAGGCACGGGAAACAACTCGACATGACAACTGGATTTTTCAACCTTTGTCAGGAAGTTTCCGCTGCTTTTCATCGACTCTCTCTTTCATTTCTTTGTCGCACTAATGTGTCAGGAAGCACTCGGCAGATTAGTGACATTAATGTACTTGGCGGTGTAGGTCATAAAGGGAGGTGAGGGGCACTAATATGCTACTTTACTGTCTGAGGCTGCCGTCATCAACACTAAATGTCACATCACATCAGTCACTTTCTGTCTTTTGAGAAAAAAGATGGTGAATGTTGGTAATCTGTCTCTAGTGACCTTGCCCACAACTCAATAGGATTCAATTAAGGGGCAGTTAAGACAATGGGACAGAGGCCGGACTTTAAAGAGGAGGAGTAATTAAAATACATAATATTTCACACAAAGATGGATTACACTTTGATTACAGAGCAGATTCACGTCAGTCACACAACACGGGGATAATAAAGGCCTGAGCAAATTAGGCACTTTTTTGTGAGATCAATTTGCAGTCAATGTAAAACTTCATGTCTTTGATGACATTTCACTGAAAGATGTTTCAACGTTTATTTTTGAAAACCCAGGTGAATTTTCCAAAGTTTTGCCCTTTACATGTACAGATCGAACCAATCTAGTTGTTAACTGATTGAGTTTATTGGTGTTTAGCCATTGCTCACAGTATATGATGTAGATAAGTTGCAGAGAGGATGAAACAACAGCTGACCTAGCGCCTGTTGAATAAAATCAATAAACCAAACAGGACCAAATTAAGGACCAACCAAATTAAATAATTTTGAAAAAAATCCAATGAACTTTGTGCCAACTGTTGCAGCAGTTGATTAAAGTGTCCCACAGAGCCGCTGAAATCTGTCCCGAAGCAGCTGTGCTTCAGTTCAAGCTTCTGAACCATGAAGGTTTCATCTCTTCATCAGTTACCAAGGTATTTCATCTGTTTCTTTTCAAATAGTAATAGGAGCACCTGGTCATAATCGCTTGATGTGGATTTCGTATTGCTTTTCCCGAGGAGCAAATTCCTTTATTTGCTAATTGAAAGAATTTCATGAATCGCACCACGTTTAGTCAGACAGATCACAAGCATTGCAATCCACCTCCAAATTTTTCTCTATTCCCTTTCCTTATTAGCATCGCTGTTGATGTGCAAAGGCCTTAGAAATAGGGAGGGTAAACATCCGAACTTTGCATTCACACATTCATCACTCCTATCACTTTGTATTCAGGGAGTGTGATGCGCTGCACAGCTGCAGCTGCTGAAGGGGGTGTTACAGTAACTGTCCAGCCGAACACTAGATCAGAAGACAGATTTAATCCTTATAATCAGTGTATTTTGATTCATGAGCGTTCTTCATAATCATTCATCTGAGAACAAGTGTTTGTTTAAATGAGCAAACAGTGGAAACGTCTGACACAATATAATTTTTCACAAACCACTGATTAAAATAGCTCCAACTGGTATCGATTGTAAAGCAGCACAGATTTGAGAAGGAGTTGATGCTGTTCTGTCTGTACAGATAATAGAACAGAGATGTTTGGATTTTTCCTTCCTGGCCACACTATAATAAGAGTACTGATCACATGCTGGTGCATTTTAAACAATAACAACTGATGTAACTTATATAACAGCAACTAACTCCATATAATGTAGACCCCAGGTTAAATCGTTCCTTTATTATCTAGTTTGACAGTCATGACTGAAACAATACGCAACTAAATACGTCTAAGAATATGCAAGATTTTATTGGTGGGGTATATTTTTCGGTCTGGCGCCGACTTGGTCATTTTCCACTGTCCATGTCAAGTTTGCTGATGAAGTAAGTATTGTAATTGACTTGGAGATGAAAATGAATGAATGAAATGAATACGGTTAAAAAAATGTGGTATAGTATCAATACAAAGACTTGTGTACTGCATTTTCTGAACCATCATAGTACCATCTCAACTACAAAAATGATGGATGAAACGTTTGATGATGCAGCTACATACACACACAGAATGTGTAACACTTTCATCAATGGGCCTCAGCGTGAACTGGGAGCAGATGGTGTGTGCATACCTAACAAGATGTCTGTATGGCTCTTTCTGTTCCAAACACTCAGAGGCATTAGCTGTTACAGCCTTACTAGAGCTCTGTAATGGATGGGAGGAGCATGCAGTTGTGCATCCTCTCTATGGGCCTTCCATCCTGGGCCAGTCGATGGACCAGACAGGCCGGGGCTTAGTACATCACATAGATCCCATGACTGGACAGCACAGCAGACAGATACAAGTCAATAGGAAGGTGCTGCTTTTGAATATTCACTTTGGTGTTCAGTGGCAGGCCGCATGTTAATTGGCCAAAGAGAAGTTGAGCTGTGTTATCCATGCAGAAAGGAAAAGAAGGCACTGTCGATGGAAGTGCACTTTCCCATTCTCAGAGACTTTTGGACCCCACTGTGTGCACGTGTGTGTGTGTGTAGGTGGGGGTGTATTCTCTTGATTGAGTGACTTAACAGCTGGGTCACTTAAACCGACCCAATCAATGTCATCTAATTCAATCTGGGCGCACAACACAAACTTCATTGAAAATAAACTAATATTGTATAGTATAAACTTCAGATGGACACTGCATTATGTAATTACACCAAAGTAGATTGCTTAGCCTCAGAAAACCATCAATCATATACAGTACAGCCGCTCCAAACATATTCCCTCTAGAGGAGCATAAAGATATTGCTATCGAGCTTTCGAAATGTCAGGGCAATAGAAACCCGGGCATTGCGCAATTACATAATGATTATTGCAAAAGTTTCTCGCCCTCACTCAGTGTGGCTGTAATATGCAGTGGATGGCCATGGGGGTTCATTAGTGAGAACAGGCTGCTGTTGAAAAGCTCCAGTTTCACCTCTGATCCTGGCTAATGTGATTTGGACCCGGGATTGGTAGTGGGGAGATTAGATGCTAGCTCACCTCAGGGTGGGAACCAGAGAAGAAGACATACATCAATGTTGTTCGCACTCAAACTCAAACGTCTTCTCACCTATAATTTTCAATGAGGCATCTGCAAAAAAAAAAAAAAAGGAAACGTGTCCAGGAAGCATTGGTAGTCTGATTTATTTTTGCAGCGATGGAGGATCAGTGGGGCTCAATGGGTGCTCCGCTAATTCACACTTACATGGAGGAGCGCATGATTTGGCCTTTCATAACAAATCACTTGGTTGGTGAGGAGGTCCGGAGAGATGAGGATCAGCTACTGATGACAACTGTGCGAGCATTCTCTTCTTATTACCTCATGGCACATACCCCCATGGCCCGCACTGCCACTCGCAATGTCAGGCTGCTCCTTCTTTCATTTCCTTTTCATTAATCCACGGGCCCTCTCTGTCACTTTTTCTCTTCTACGCTTACAGCCTGTCCACCTTCGTCCGTGCACCCCCTCCCCTTACCCTCTCCACCTCCTCCATTATGCCTCTACCTCTTTCCTGTCCCTCATTCCTCTCTCCCCCTCTCATTAGGTCATAGTTGTGGTGATTTGTCAGAGTGGCTGTGTTGATTAATAGGCCGGCAGAGCCCCTATATTTGGAGGCTGTCAGCGGGGCTCCGGAGTGCCATGCACCCTCCCCACCCCCCCTCCCGCTGAGCCCCCTCACCACCCAGGTGGCCCCATTTGGGCTAAATGAGCTGTGAAGGGTCCCGGCTATGCCCGCCTGCCCCACACTAAGACGTTACGCACAAACACACGCACAGGCATAGACATAAAAAGTCACAAACACATGCGGGCGTGCACGCACACACACACATTTGAGATGCAAACACACATGCAGGCACGCTCACGTACTCAACACCCTGGCTCTCACTGCCACGCACCCCTGCGTTCCCACATGATTTGTCACACTCCATCAATAGACAATAAGTTACTGCCACTCTAGCCTGTCAATGGGCCCTGTCTTCAGCAGACCCCGCTCTGCTGTCTCCTAGCCTGGGGGCGGTGAGGAAGGGCGGAACAGAGAAAGAGTGGTGAGCGTCAAGAGGTTCAGTCTGAGGAAGAAAGGGAATAAAAAGAGAGCGAAAGGGGAAATAGCGCATGTGCGTGCAAGAGAAAGAAAACAAAGACAGGTGGATGGACGGCAAAAGAGACGGAGAGGTTGAAGGGGGTATCAGACAAATTGCAGCATCCCGCATCCCAGCGGAGGGCTTACGAAGCTCGGCCTGATGCATAGGTTCAAGGAAATGTGAGTGTGAACTTGTGTGTGTGTGTGTGTGTGTGTGTGTGTCTGGTTCAGCTGCGCCAAACCAATTGCCTGGCCTTGGAGGCAGAGGTGGGCTGTGTGCACGAACGCGTGTGAATGTGAACGTCCCTCTTTGCAAGATTATTTTTGTTCCCTGCAAACTGGGGGGGGGGGGGGGGGGGGGTGGATGAGATCATCTTGCCATATTTGCACGAACACTCCCACAAATGCACAAGCTCAACGAGCACACACACACACACACACACACACACACACACGCGCACACTCACGCACAAACTCACGCCCCTTCAATGATACAATCGGATGATGGGTATTGGAGGGGAAACTGGAATCTGTGAAGGTCAGAAAAGTCTGAACAGTAACATCCACCACTCCAGGCTACTGCCATCGCCTCTGCTACCACACTGTCATTACTGCTGGCCAGCTAGCTCTCATTATCAACTTACTTCATTAATACACTTCATTATCAGCTTGTCCTCAACAGACAGATGGGTTGGACCCTCCAGCAAATGACAGAGTCACTGGTATAAAGTGATCCCTTTTAAAGTCTATTCAATGAATGGGTCATAACACATATAGTCCTGCGCTATTAGTTTATCTGTGATTTACACTTGATTGGACATCTGGAGGAGGAAAAAAAGTGGTGTGTTTCTTCAGAAAATACTGTTTAATTGTACCAATGGCTATGCTTTATAATTACATCTGAAGTGATTATAGTCATTATGAAGTCGTTATTTCTGAGGCTGTTGAACATATGAAAGGCGGATGGATACACTGGATGAATAGACAGCTGTTACTGAAGATGTAAGTAACAGACAGCCCTATCACACTGGCAATATGGACGACCATGAAATTAAGACTCAACGTATAGTAATTACAATGACAATGAGCTTTGTTCGACATGTCAAGTATCAATCTAACACTTGCCAGGCAGCTTTCATATCATAGCTAATAGACAGTTGGCGGGCCAGGCTGTTGCCAACCACTGAACCAAACTATTCATAAGCTGGCCCTTGTGCTTAGCGGTTGACGTAACGGTAACACACACATCAGCTACATGTGCCCCCATGCAAATGAGTGCATTAGAGCAGACCTCGAAGAGCGGAGCGTGGCCAATAAATCCAGCTGGGGTGGGAAATGTAGCCTTTACCATGCGTGTCCAACCCCATCTATTTAACCTAATTACACACACCATACCAGGTAATAAAAGTCTGCATGCCATCAATTCTGACATCTCATCCAGGGCACTGCAAGGAATGTCTATTAGGATCTATAAATCCTCAGGATAGTGATCTTCTCCCGGTGTAAAGTGTGTGAAAGGTGTCTCGGTGGGTGGCTGTCTTCCCTCTGTGTGTGTGTGTGTGAGAGAGAGAGAGAGAAAGAAATAAGTCAGCATGACTCCCACACCCTTATGACAGGTGTGTATGTATGTGCATGTCTGACTGCGTGTCTTTTTTAGCTACATCTGCTGGTACTGTATTGGAGCACACAAGTGAGTGAGCACACACGCTCATCTGCAGCTGAGTAGTAAGTCAGCTTCAGGACGCAGGAGGTGAGACACAAAGGGATGAACCCGCGGAGGAGTTCAACCGTCCCTGTGCTCTCGATCGGCCTTAATCCAGAGTGGAAAGACAAAACAACAAATAGCTGGTCCAGACATCAGTAAAGCATGAGAGCAATCCTGGTTTTGGCCGGCTAGTGTTCTTACCCAGGTGTTTCATGTCGCTTGCTGACAGGCCCGTCTGTCACACCTGAGGCCAGCCGGAACACGGCTGCAGGTACTTTCACTTTCCAACGTCACGCCTTGCGATTGGTTAAAGAAAACAGCGTTGCTTGCTGAATGGCCGTGGCCAGTGTTTTAGCCACAGGCGGCTGGAGTTAAATAGATGTGTTCACAGTAGCTTCACTCGCACTCTCTTGTCCTTTGTCTGCAGCACACCTGAGCTCCACTTGACCCGCACCACACCCGCGTGGATGTGGATCCATGAAAGAGAGGATGTGGGAGGTGAAGGAAGGCAGGAAGGGAGGGATGAGAGGGAGTGAAAGACAAATAGCTGAGAGGTGATGAATCCTTTTCGCTGGGAGACGACGCTGTGAACCATTTCAAACATTTCACCTCCGTGGTTAATTGGTAGAATGAGGATTAGAGGTCATATTAGCAACAATACGGTATTTTAAATGACTGAGTACACTGGCTATAAGGTTAAAGAAGGACAGGGGAAAATTAAAAGCTGGTTCTGGCTGTAAAGCTGAAACAAATTGTTCATTATATCGCATTATTTTGATATTAGTGAAAGTCTGGGCCACCTTACCTTTTCATGTTGTAAATCTGGTCATGTGCGATCTGGTTGATTTTGATGGATCTTAATTTAGGGAGAGCAGAAAAGACTTCTGTAGGATATGCTATCACCTGGCTGTGTCTGCTGAAAACCAAGGTTCAGACCACCCCTTCTGACTAAATGTTGTCCCGACTGTGACCTATGGCACCATTTACAACCTTGTATGATCTGCATCAATATCACTTTTTATCCCAAAGAGTAAACAATTAATAAAGATGCCGCCTCTACCAGCCTCTATCTTCTTTCTCTCTCTTCTGTCTCTTGATCGCTCATCACCCACCCACTCTGCAGTTTCTAGCTTCCTCATCCAAAAAAAGAGAAGGGGTGGGGGTGGTAAGAATCAACACACCTGGATTTCCACTCCAGCATGTCATCCTTGGAATTTCAGCAGAAGAGCTAATCCATCAAACTCTGCGAAAAGAGCAGCGTGGGTGTGTGTATTGTCTATTAAAAAGGATTACTCCATTACCAAAAACATGCACGGTTCTAAGAAAGCCAAGTCAGAAATATGCGGTTTGGTAAATTGATTTATGACTGATTTATCTTACGTAAGCTTATGATCGTGTTGGGTTGTGGATAAGCGCAGGGCTTTGTGTCACAAACAATTACCGCTTCACATAAAAGATGTTGAATTCCCGGCAGCTGGTGTCACAACGTCAGGCCACTGTGGCCCCCGTTACTGCGGAAAGCCTTAAATGGTTCCGTACTGATAGAGGAGTCTGATGGGAGGAGGGACGTCTGTCTCACTGCACTCATTTTTTGAAAAAAGGCAAAGCCTGAGACTTTCACAATATGCAAAGATTTAAAAAACACTCACCCAGCATTATTCTTGAATATACACACCACACACAGCGGCAGTTAAATGGTGATTCGCTGTTGGTTTATGAAGATTACGCTCTTCTTCATTGTCACATGTTTCGCGCATTGTGCTGCGACTCTCTGCAAAGCTCCCAGCTTCAAAGCTACTTGGGTGCAATTGTTGTCTCAGTCACCTATTATAAACAACGCGTTTTTAGAGGAAAGGCTGTAATTGTGCAAAAGTGTTGCAGAAATGGCTTCGTAACATTACTGTACGCCTTTTCTTCAATGCGACCCATACGCAGGACTCTGAAAGCTCTCGCCAATTGAAGTTCTGCTTTCATCCAGCATAAAAGCTATGTTTGCAATCGAGCGCCGGCGCTATACCTTTCTTCGCCTTTTCGCCCACCCTCCTGTCCTTGTTTCATATGAGTGCACAACCTCAATGGCTTGAGTAATGGCTCCAAAATGCCTTTTCCCTGAACAAAATCACTGTTTTTGTGGGTCATGCGGAGGTAACTTTGAGAGACCCGAACAACTCGAACGGACTACCGCCATTACTAATTCCTTTCTACCTCTGTGTCTCCCTTCTGTGCTCTCTTCTAATGGTGACATCTTTCTGCACTACCTCGTTCATTCAGCCTGAACAGAGTGTAAACACATGGGTTAGAGGTAAAAAAAAAAGGAAGCGAGAGAAACAAACAGTGAAAAACACAGGGGGAGAGGGAGAGAGAGAGGATCACAGGTCAACCACAGAGCTTTTTCCTTGTTTTAAGATGTCAACATCAAGAAGAAGCTTCTCTCCATGTCTGTGGGGGCGAGCCGGTGGGCTGTGGCTACGTCTCTGTGGCAGAATGAATTGGGGTGCAAAGCAAATGAAATAGCCTTGTGACCGGGTGGTTATGGCCTCACATACGAGTTGAAAACCGCTCACTTTTAGTGCCCAACTCCCGGCCTTGTTTGCTCCTGCCTCACAGGAACTACGATACATGGTGAGACAACAGTGGTCGAGTGCGACATTGGCACAAAGGATTTGAGCCAAAACTGTACAACTGCTACTGTCTTAGCTTTAAATCCTGCAAATTTAGGACAAATCCACTCGTTATTGACATACTGACTGCTTGTCTTTAATGGTTGTAAATGGACTCAAGACTCTGTCCTCGGATCGAAGCTCACAAGCTCACGTCTCACCCACTCCTGATGTAATATCCTTTGACATGTATCCTGCATCACATATGAAACATGTGCATGTGTGTGTGCGTGTGTGCATGTTTAGAAGCGTGAGCAGGCTGCAGACAGTGGCCACTGGGAAATCAAGGAGCACTTTGTCATGCATCCATAAATGTGTGACACTGCGTCTCTTGAGACGGCGCCTGATTGGTCTACGAGGCATCGAAGAATGACGGCTGAGTGATGGCCTCCAGGGGATTTAGTGTGGGTGTGGGTGTGTGGGTTGTGTGTGGAGTGTTGTGCGTGTGTGTTGGCTAGGGTTAGAGACACAGGACAGCACTGTGACATGTCTAGGTGGCACCCTGTCAAAGCCAGCTGGCAACATGTCGTAATGCTGCCATCAGGGAGTCATACGCCACTCTGGTCTCAGTTTTCAGGATTCACATGGTTTTCAACCCGTACGTAGAAATTAATTTAAACAAAGAGAGAAAAATCTTCATCAGCTTTTCACCCACGACGTCTCTTTGTATCACGATTTGTTTGAACCACAGACATCATAATGAACACGTGTCAAACTGGTCGTACACAGGAAAATATGTGCACGTGCCAAAATATTTAAATTTCAAATAGTGCAATTATGTTCAAGAGAGTACAGGAAGGTGGCTCAATTTAAATGTTCACATTTTACATCTGACTCACAATGTGAACAAGCTCTATATTCTTTGTTATCAATCCATTATTAACATTATTTGCTTGTTGAGTAGGGTTTTTGCTTTTGATTAAAAGTTTCTTTTTTCGCAAATTATGAGATCAAATCAAGATTCAAAGATAAACTTCCTATTCTGTCTTTTCAGCTTAATATATTCATGCAGAGTATGAGAGTAATAAAGTATTTCACTTTTCACTGTTGCCTTCACCTCCTTGGTTATGGGGTTCTCCCTCGCAAAGTCTTGTAAAGGGTGGAAATCGAGAGGTAATAAAAAAACAAAGCAGTTTTTTCAGTCCATTAGTTTGGAGTAGAATTCACCAGGATGAACAGAAATGACACCAAAATAAGACACTGGCAATATGGACGAGTAAAGTATGTACATTATAGCCAATGGTTGATTTATCATCTACACTCAACATGAATAGATCCAGATTTAGCTGTGAAACAGTGGAGGTCATAGAAAGTGAGGTAGAAAAGGTGTAAGTTTAATTTCATCACAACTATTTTACTACGACGTGATAAGGATTTATTTTTTAATTTGGGAAAAAGAGAAAAGAGTAAAAGGAAGTGCAGCAGTCTTGTATGAATCATGTCTGTCTGCTGTAAGGAAAAGCTGAAATCCAAAACCAACAGGGGGCAGGCATAATAACCAAGCATGTTCCTCATATTTACTGTCTCTTAATAAGCTACAGGCACAGTGCAGACAATGACCTGTCATCTCCATTCTGCATTTATTTTTACTCTTGTTTTATTGTTGTACAAGGAGTGGCATGGAGTGTGAGGGAGTGTTTAACTTTGTCTCCGTGGTCTCTGGTTCTGATCGATGTGTCCGGTTCTTGCCACCCGAGAGGCAGAGAGATAGAGAGAGAAAAAGAGGGAGAACGAGAGAGACAGAGAGACATTGAGAGGGAAAGAGGGATTTACGCTGGCACCGCATTTTTGTCCAATTAATAGATTGCCAGTGTGTTGCGTATTTTGCATGACAAAGGAGGGTAATATTAAACTGCCATTTGTAATGAAAATGCACTTTGCAAATTAAAAAGTGCAGAAACCCAATTTTTCCTACCTCTTTAGGAAATAAACAGTCCTTAACCAATTAAAGCGCATTGTAATAATTCTGTGATTTATTGCAGGTTGTTTAACTTTCAAAACTCAGCTAACCTATATTAAGGTCACAATCCATCATGTCTTGCATGGAGTGCTGTGGAGTAATGGCTGTTGTATTAGCTGCTTTTGATGATAGTATGAAAGAAGTATTAGCACTTGTCAACAAAACTGCTTACAACATAACATTAGCATGCATGAGCTGCATCGCCTATTCATTATCTTGGCAGCTCCACACACACGGTTACTGCCTTATAAAACATTTTGCCGGGGCTGAGAGCACACGCACACTGTTTGGTTTTGTGATAGAGTGGCAACATGCAAACCATGGGGGCGCGCTCCGGTTGCAAGGCAAACAGGCACCGGAAAGATGAAACAGTCTCTGTGACACACGGACAAGGAAGGGAGAAAGAGCAAGGGAGAGACACAGGGATGGAGGGATGGGAAGGATAAAGGAGATTACGCTCCATCTTTTGCCTTGATCAGTCTTCTCCAGTTAAGCCTGGGTCTCTGTGTCATAAACACACACTAAAAAATGTCCGCAGGCTGACAGAAGAAGAAAGGGAGGGAGGTACGGAGCAGACAAATGCACTGAGGGTGAGGGAGGGCACTGCAATGAAAACTCAACTTGCTTTTAAAGTTCATTCAAGGCTGTGCGGCAACTAGCGAGGAAAGGTAGAGGAAGGATGGGAAGCGGTAAAACACAAAACAAGTAAAGCTGCATTTGGGAGGGCTGTAGGGGCAAACAAAAAAAGGCTCCAGTGCTAAGTAGTAACTGATTTGAAAGACAGAAAGCTGGACTTGATGATGGGGTTGAGAGTGGGATGCAGTCTGGAGTGGAGCGCGAGAGAGAGGCGAAGAAAGAAGCCCAAACAGATGTAAACAGAGAAAGCGCTGCAGCTGAAGGGCACGGCAGGGTACCAGCCAGCGAGAGAAAGATGCAGGGCGGCGTGACACGGTGACATTTGCCTCCACAAATGGGCTCTCTGGCTTTAGCCGTGCAGTCTGGTGCGATGCCCCCCGACTGTGAGCCAAGAATGCACTTAGCTCAACAAGAGCAAATGAATGGCCCTGTTTTGACTTCTACCATTACACTCCTTCTCCCTGATAGCTGGTGCCGGGCAGAGCGGGTCTTTGTTGGAGCACAGGGATCCCCGCATGTTGAAGCACCTCAGGACCACAGTCTAATTAGTGTGATATCAATCCTCAATTGTGGAGACTTGCTTCATCTGACTTGTTGCAGTTGGAAAGCGCCGAAAATTGAATTTATGCGTCGGCATTTACTGCAACGAAGCAGCACGCCGTGCATATTTTGGCATGGCTAAGATACTGCAGACGCCAATTTCACATCTGTAGGCTCACTTTGATTCCACTGGACACACAGAACACTGGATCCCAATGGAACCATGTTGTTTATATCCTAGGGAGAGCAATCAAACACCTGACAAGCCCGCAAACATGTCAGCAACAAGCCATTTAGCAGCCAAAGCCACAACGCCAGCGATTCAATAGAGCTAATTGCAACCAGTAAAGATTCTCCTATATCTGAGGGCAGGACTGGTAAACATCAGGCCTTTATTAATTATTTACTTTCTTTCCTGGAAGACCATTTTCCACACGTGTTCATGTCTCAGAGGAAGAAATCTACTCCCCTTGTTGTGCTCTTTCAGGACTGGCATTAGCCGTGTTTGTTTCATTTGCTTTGTGTAGTCCTCTAACCTAAATGACCGTAAAGCAGTAGTTTACATGTAACCCCGAGCTGTTACCTGCCTCTGAAATTTGCAGTTAAAGTTCTGGAACACTCATGATTAGGATATGCTTGGACACAAAAACGTACCTGGTTAGTTTCTAGGGACGGGATTGTTTGTGTTTTGTTAAAAACACCCACATCCTGATCATGAGTTAGAGGAGCTTTGAAACCAATGTTAGAATAAAAAACATGGTTACGTTTGTGGTACAGTAAAGAACAGAAAAAGAAACAGTGTTATGAGAGCGCATACCTCCGCTGAAGCCCAAGTGTCCCTTTATGAGACGTTTAAATTCACTAGATCTGCAATACATTTCACACATTCATTATCAGTGCCTTAACAATGCCTGATTTTTTTCCCATCAAGATAAAAAATAAATCCTGTCTCACATCATGTAAAATGGCTGAACTCTATCAGCACCAAATGTTGCGCACAATCAAACAAACAACTAGCGGACAGGGTTCAGCATTCCAGATAACAAAGTAAAGACAAATGTTACTGTGATTTTGCAATCACATATATCCATGCGTACACATTTACACGCACTGGTTATACAGCACGCTGACTTTCATATTGATATCTGGCCTGTAGCACAGTTACCAGTACGTGTCTCTCCACGCTGTCTGTCTCTGATCACTCAGCCCCTCGGCCCATTCTGCATGTGTTGATATTCAAATCTCTCTTTTGCTCCGTAGCTCCAGCTCCCAGATGATTATTCATGTGCATTTAACTCTCAAACAGCCCCTCATTAACTGTGGCACGCTGGGCCATACGTTGGGCCAAATTACGCAGCTTTGACATACACAAACCAGCGGGTGGGAGGGGGGGGGCTGGCCGGCGCGAGGGAGGGAGCAGAGTCGTCGGGATAAAAGGCCTGGCTCTCTACTTGGTCCTCTCTAACCATAGATAATGGCTGCCAACGCGTCTGTATGGTCTTTTATAGCAATCAGCACTTTCACTTTTAGAGGAGTGGGGTTGGGGGTAGGGGGTGAAGAAGGGGAGGGGGGGCTAAAGAGTAGGCGGAGAAAAAGGGAAAAGGGGTGGGCGGGGGTGAAGTGGTAAACACAGTCAGGGCTGGACCCTCACCCTCCAACTCACAGAGGGGAGGATGGGTAAAAAAGGAAAGTAAACATTTCTTGACTACATTGGGACATTTTTACCTCTGACAGTTGTGGTCAGTTTGTTTGTCACCAGTATTACGCAAAAACCACTGGACAGATTATCACAAAACCTGCTGTGAGGAGGCAGTATGGGTTCAGGGGGGAACCCATTCATTTTTGGTGGGGCTCTGGATCAGGGAGTGGAATTATCTTTTCATTAACCAGGCATTATTTTCAACATTCTCCTGATTTCTCAGAGAATAATTTATGGATCCTGATTTAAAGAAGATGTTTCAGTTACTGATGAGGATATGAATATATATGAGTTGGTGCAGGTCCAAATGGAAATCCGGATCTAGTACATTTGAATACGCCGATAAGGGGAGTGTTGGGCCTTGACTCGTTTGTGTACGTGCTGCCATTCCACGTGATCGATTGCTATCGTCTGGATCTATTTGTGAAGAGTATTTTTTTCAGTGTTCACTTGTTGGGTAGAAGTGACACACTTCTGTTGGGTTATTACATAAAAAACACAATGATGCAGTCCTCTGTACAAAACACCTTATGCAACCATAAAGGAAAGCCGCGGCCTTGAGCCTCCTTACGTCTTTACGTGCTCAACTGTCATCCATCCATCGATTGAGCTGTCTTTGGTTATTTAACGTAGCACTCCTTTAGTTTTCAAAGTGCACTTTGAAAACTATATTATGTAGGAAAATATAAATATCCAATTGGTACTTGGCAGATATTCAATTTTAGATGACTCTGATTAGGCTCACGAGCAAATTATTCAATGCAAACATCCTGCTCGGGAACTTTTTCTGATTGTAAATGATGGCTAATGAAAGAAGACTGGTGAGTATGAAATATAGGAAGGGTTATTGGATTCTAACGGCTAATGGAGATTGAAAAGAGGCAGAAAATCTACAAGGGAAATAATTGTACAGCGTAATTATAGCTTAAAAAATAGACACTGAGCAGGGAACAATACTTTATCTTGTTTCTACAGTCGTCGTCGTATTTTGAGTCGCGAGAACAATCAAAACCTCTTTATTCATTAGGAGCCGATGGCCTAATAACAGTGATCTCGGTTAAACAGTCTAACAATGGATAATGGTAAGAGACATGCCAGGCCTTAAAGCAACAGAGAAATTAGCCCTTGAACATACAATCACAGCCGCGACGAGGTGATACATCTCTGTCTGACGAGGTACTGTACACACACACGCACAACTTAGATTCACAAGTCAGGCGGAACAATCACCTTCACATGCAAGCTTCATGTGCTTTGGCCTCAGAGTCAGAGTTGTGTGTATATTTTTTGGGTCCGATTCTCTACATGACCTGAGTCTGCTGCGCTCTACAGCTGAGGAGGGTTTGTTTTATTTCAAGAATCAAACAAACACTATAATAAAAACACTGTAAAAAACAGAGCTCCAATTATACCCCACTGTGAGAACATACATATTACTCAATTCCCATCTCCCATCATTCACCTGCACGAAAAGGCTGTAGCTGTATTAAGTACATACGGACATGTCACTCATTGAGTTTTAAATAAGAGAGAAATGACTCCGTACATCTGTCATCACCTGCGTGGCTGACCTGCCGTAAAATAACTCGGAGAGCGCGAGAACAAGTTTGGAATGACCTCAACATTGACGAAACACGACATAGCCATTACAAATCAGCCTTTATTGAACTGCAGGCTGAGAAATCACTCATCATTGCCTCTACCCCCCACCCCCATCTGCACATGCAGTTTGGCAATCAAATCAAAATGCATTCTAATTTGACAGTTGCTGTGAGAGTGACCCCAGCATAATGTTAATAACTACCCCTTATTACAGGGAAGAATTGAGACTAATTCCAGATAGCTTGTCATATCTGACGTTGGGACCTTAAGGTTTGGGGGGAGGGTGGTGTTAGCGCCATATGCTCAGTGTGTGACAGCTACATCACAGCAGTGTGACAACTTAGAAGTGTATACTCCTCTCATGGGATGGTGTGTGTGTGTGTGTGTGTGTATCCTTGTGAGGACATTCTGACTGGTCCTTACAATCCCAAAGGGCTGTCTGAAACAAAGGTAAAAATATATAACATGCATCAGTTATGCATCAATTCTTCAGTAAAATGTCATATATGAAAAAACATAAGCACAAAGTCATAACAGAATAATATTAAATATATCACAGAAATTTAGACATGAAATAGACTCATGAATAATAATATAATTAGAGGCAAAACCAGGTAATGCTGCATGATTTGAATAAGGTTTAAACTTTAATTTAAAGGGTGCTTCACTCAGTCTGACAGATTTCTCCTCCAGGCCCAGGTCACATATACTATGCACAAAGTTCAGGTTAGGGTTACACTAGGTTATGTGCTTGGGCTATGTTTACTATGAGTTACTCTTAACGGGTAGGGTAAAGGATGTCAAAATATGTCCTCACAAAGACAGAAGTACAAGAATGTGTGTGTGTGAGAGAGCGAGCGTGTGCGTGTATCGCAGATGTTTCAGTGTGAGGTCTGGTGCAGATGGCTCTGGGCAGACTTGCCAGTGATCTCTTTCCAGTGAGAACAGCATCCTCACACTTTGCTACCTGGACTCTGTTTAGAGGATAGGAAGTGACATCCTGCAGACACACACACACACATACACACACAGGGGCACAGTGAGAAGTATAGAACGCCGTCAGGGACACTTGTATACACACATACACACTCTATTCCATCAGCTTTGTATTTACTGTGCTTTATAAAAGAGCTCTCTTCAACTCTACCTGAAGTTTTAAGCATTTTTTGGGAAATTTCCCGAAGATTTTTGATTAAACATAATTTTCACTGAATAAATTTCATGTGACGTTAATAATTTGACTTACTTAACACACACACACAAACTCTCTCTCTCTAGCTCTCTTTCTCTCTTAAATAATAGTTAATAATAATAATACTAATAATAATAGTTTTCAGTAGAAAAGCCTGCTAAATCAGACATTTCTTCCATGTAGTATAATCATCATTACTGTATGTAGTTTATTTTATTACTGCATACACTTTATGAACACATGCATGCACACAAACAGACACAAGAACAACATTCACTGAGCTAAATCACAGCCGGAGTGTTTGGAAAGAGATTATCTTTGCAGCATCACATTCACACACAGTATACAGACACAGGGGAGGTGGGTCTCGCTCTCTCTCTCTCTCTCTCTCTCTGTCTGTCAGAGCCTCTCCCTCTCCTTGTTTCCCAGTTTCTGACTGGGGAAAGGTTTCCTCTGGGGGATAGAAATGGCCTCGGGGGATTTGTCTTAGTGCAGAGTGCCACCTTGTTGTCAAAACTGCAATGACACCTTTCTTTCAAAGCCACTCTTGACAAGACGCTCACAGAGAAATGTCACTTCACGATGCATGCGGAACACCAGTGCAACGCACACATAGATGGTTTCTACAATTTCACATTAAGGACTAAATGGGAAGCAGGTGGATTGGCCAGGGGCTCTGTCAATTATGCCATAGAGAGTGTAGTAGTTCAGGTACAAACATCATCAACTCATTACAGCATGAGTGTCTGGGCCTCTGTCTCTGACGTGTGGAACTTCAACACCTTAAGCTGATCTTTTATGTTTGAATTTAATGTAAAGGACTTAGGACACTGTACTGTATTTCTCTGCAAAAATACAAACAAGTCATTTTACATTATGCCTTTTTAAACACACTGTAGATGCACATATTTACTCCAGCCTGCATAAAGTGGACAACAAATATTTATGTTATTATATATAACACTATAGAAATGGTTGCCTTAAAGCACTTAACCAAAGCTTTAATTTTTACAATGATGAGCAGTGAAAATTTAACATCAATATCATGATAATGATACTATGATGACAGTGCCACTATGGTAATACTATAATATAGTTTAGAACATCTCGAAGTTAAACACATTTATTTTTATTTCAGTTATTCTTTGACAATATAGATGGAGGATCTAAAAGTTTATCTCTCTGAAATTGATTTCAATAAAGATTGAACCATCAAACCATTTTAATGAAAAATAGACTGAAACAGTGAACACTTTAAATATCAGAGACAAAGAGATTTACAGGATGTGTACAGTATGAGTGCATGTGTATTAATGGGATAAAAATAAATCCAACTTCATATAATCGAGGGAACGCGGTGTATATGCTGGATTTGTTATGTGTTCATTAATATTTGAGAAACCAGCATCGTGGCAGCAGGGTCCTTGTCACCGCGTTTTACTGGATGATGAAGTTAATTAAACGAGGAAACGCGGGATGAAAAGACAGAGAAATGGAGCTGTAGTCAGGAAGGACTGAGGGGTGATTGTTAACAGGACATCTGGCACAAGCTTGTTTCTCTCTGGGAGAAGGCAGAAGGGAGGGGGAGTCTGCAGCCATAAGTACTTGACCTTCCACTTGTCTGACTGGCCAGCTCAAACATGCACACACACGCACGCACGCACACACACACACACACACACACGAAATCTAACTAACAAACACACAGATGTACAACCACATACATATGCAAAAGTGTACACGCTTTCTGTGTGAAACAGATTCCCAGAGAGCAGAAAGAAAAGGTGTGAAGGTGAACAACATGGCCGGCAGGGTGCCGACACGTCAGAGACGGAGACAAGAGGATGAGATCACTGTCCCGACGATGGGCTGCCTCTCCTGCGTACACACGCACGCACGCCCGCTCACACACACACACACACACGCTTAAAAACAGAAACGCACCGACATACACACATTGTGTACGCATTCTTCTATGCGAACACGCGCACACACGCATCCAGCCTCACAGTGTCTCTGGGAGTATGCAGTCAGTGTTTGTGCCTGCTGCATATGTGGCCCCATGCATAAACAATGTGCCCTGAGAGACAGTGGAGTGATACTATGGCCCTTAGCACAACTCCCATGAGCCTCTCTGTCCCCTCCATAACCACTGCCAGTCTCTCTCTCTCTCTAACAAACGCACAGACACGCACACACACTCTGCCTCACACACAAACACACACAGGCAAATGCACAACCAGAACATACACAAATGGAGCAGCACAGAAACAGAAGTGCAGAGAGGAAGAGAAGGAGGTATGCATGAAAATGTAACACACACACACACACACACACACACACACACACACACATGCACACATGCACGCTTGCTGACAAGCATGCTCGGAGATATGAGGGTGCTCAGTGCATGCAGGCGGGTGCACAAACAGACTCAGTACCCACACGCACACGTGCAGACACAAATAGTTTTCTAAAAACATCAGAGAAGCAGATGTTGGAGCTCCTGTTGTGAGATTGCATGTAGATAATAGAGGACACACGCTGTAAATGTACATACAGGGTAAACTGCTGCGTTTGAACCCCTAAAGCTGGCTCAGCTACGCTTGAGAGATGTCAATTCACAGAAACGATAAATATCAACACACTGTGCCCCACTGCAAACTGTTCTAAGGCAATGTCGATCCCAGTTATGGCCACACTACTTTCAACTTTGCTGTAACAAGCATCTGGTCTCAGGTCAGCCTTTCATTAGAAAAATTCTTTGGGTGCACAGGAGGACATGCATTTTACATTTGCAGCAGCAGCACAAGGAGTTTGATTGGAATAATCATACGAGGAGATGGGTGGTTAACATTTGCAGCTCGACTGCAAGAGGAGAAAAAGCCCCACCAGCAGAAACACACACTCGACTAACCTGATGACACGTGAGCAAAGTTTTTGAGGGAAAAAAAATAATAGGGACCTTGTGGTTTAGTTAGAAGCGCACAAGTTCAGCAAACACAGACACGCATTAAAAGGGAGATGTGAAAACAGCAAGCCCCTGTCACATGAGGACAAACGCGCTCTGTTAAATCAGTGCTTGGGCTTTAAGTTAACCTACAACAGGCTGAGGGCAACTGAGGTGATAATTAAACAAGTGGAAGTAAATTAGAGTGGGATATTTAAGAGAGGGGGAGGAAAGGAAAGAGGAGAGAGAGAGAGGCAGGGTAAGTTAGCGAAACAAAAAATAAAAGTGTCCTTAGTGTTAAGAAGGAGATAATTGAGATACACAACTCTAGACAAAATGAGCTTCTTCGCTGGTGCTGGAAAGAACACAGCAGAAGGGGGAGAGACAGAAATAGGGGATGCAGAGAGGGAGGGGGGGGGGGGGGGGGGGGGGGGGGGGGGGGGGGGGGGGGGTCTAGAGGGAGGTGACAGTGGTGTATGTGGCTGAGCTGTCTGTCTGACCTGATTGCAAATAAGCGAAGGAGCTGTGCCGCGGCCCAGAAGCAGTTCCTCATGCGCACAACTCCTCTCAGCCACAAACACACACGTTAATAAGACTGCTTAATGGTGACTGTACACACATGCCACAGCAGTACAACATGCATGCCTCTGTGTGTGTGTGTGTGTGTGTGTAACTGATGAGGAAGGGGACAACGAGGAGGAGAGAGGGTTGCTTGGTGAGACAGCAAGAGGGAGGGGGGAAGAGAGAGAGAGAGAGAGAGAGAGAGAGAGAGAGAGAGGGAGGGAGGGGCAACGGTGGGTTTCCGAGACGCATTTGCAATTTAAAACACGGTTTGGTATAATGAAAATGTAAAGCAGTGGTTTTATTTTATTCAGTGTGGCAGGTTCAGATTCCCAGAGAAGCTCCACTCGAGCAATCAGTCCATTAATAATTGAATTTTGTTCGTGAGCCGTGCGTGTTTGTGGATGTGTGTATGATGTGTGAGCATATGCGCGCGAGAGGTGTGTACACACATGCGTATTAAGGATGTGTCGGCGAGTGCACGCGATCAACCTCTCTTCTCTCTCCAGCTGCTGACCCTAATATGAAGCAGCCAATTAAAGATCTTTATTTAATTGCCGGGCGACTCGTCCTCGCTGCACGCCGTCATGCTCTGCCAGCGACTAGCGCTGTGGCAGGACCAGACACACTTACACTCATGCGTGCGCCCAGATGTACACACTGTCTCATGGACTCATGTGCACACACCAATACAAGGATTTCCTTAATGACAATTCCCAGAGGAAAATGCCCCGCTGTAGCTGGACTGTTTTGCTCCTCACAGAAGGAAACAATATTCATTTTACTTTGATATCGGCAACAGGAATTACAGCATGTATGTACCACAGATACATTCACCCTCAAACTGCAACCATGGGGTGCCGAGAGATGCCAGTGCTCTCCTTCTTCAGCTCTGGCTTGTCCTTCATCCTGCGCTCCTCTCTCTTTAGGCCCAAACTTCTCTCCAAGCCCTCCTCTGTGCCCTAAATCGGGTCTCTCCCCTCAGTCTCTCTCTCCATCACTATCTGTCTCACTCTCTCTCTCTCTCTCCCTCCTTCACTGTATCACTCTCTCTATCCAGCTCCCTGGCTGTCAGAGAGTATCAGATCAGTAGTTAGATCCATGGCCGAGACCAAGCCGGCCTCTCTGCTCTCAGCACTCTACCACAACACATCATTACAGCTGACAGCAGGACTTCACAATGCACTGTATGCACACACGCACACACACAGTCATAGTTTAAGTGCACTTCCTTATGCGTTCTGTCACTGGTACCAATATACAATATAACAACCCACTGTTGCAAAGCAGGATTTCTCGACACATTTAATATCCATTGTGCCATATAGACTCTACCACTCGTTTGCATGATGCATATGATCTAACGCAACTGTTTTCTTATCACACAAATACTTGTTTGTTTGTTTGTTTGTTTATTTTTTTACAGATGGCTTGGTTGGGTTTTTCTGAGATTTAAAATGAAGGAGAGATAAGGGAGGACACCACTTCCAAAACCAACAGCAGCAATATGCCAGAGCTGGCGGGAAGAGTTAGCCTCTGTATAACACTTCCAAAGAGAGACATAGTCCCCCTTACAAGCCGTAAGGGCCAACTGAGTGTGAGTGTGTGTGAGTGTGAGTGTGAGTGTGTGTCTGTGTGGGTGGGATATGTTTTTTAAGCCAGGCTAGGGATGTTAGAGCTTCTGTGATAGTGGGGCATACAGTACACACACATACACACACACACACGAGAATACACCTGAGAATACACAGAGCCACCATGTAGAACAACATATCCAACAGTTTGCCCACTTTGATCGGCTATCCCGAAACAAGGCAGGGAGTGGTGGGGGTAAGATCGCTGGGCCGGGTGGGTGTCTAAGTGTCTATGGGAGGGGAGTTACTGCAAAGATTTGGGATATGATGCCTGTTTAAAAAAAAAAGACTGCCCACTTCCCTCCCCCTCTGGCAAAATGACAGGAGGAGAGTGGAGGGGAAAAACAAAACACACTAATCTTCTGGCTTCGCAGGAAGCCACAAAGCATCATTTACACAGTGGAGTTAACAGGAGAGCACCAGGCTTCCTGATTTGCAGCGAGCAGCCTTGTTCTAGATAGAGATATTCAGACTGTCAGTATAAACTGCTTCTGTTTTCGTTTTGCATTTATTTCAATGCCAGACTCAGGGCATAAATTTTTCATTACCTGCTAAGCTATGAATAAAAGATTAAAAAAGGAACTGAGAGGGGAGTGGGGGGGGGGGACAGAGAGAGAGAGAGAGAGAGAGAGAGAAAGAGAAGAAGACAGAGAGATAGAAAAAAAAGTCTAACAGATGTGGCGCATGCGGTGCAACGTGCAGCACTGTGTGCATAGTGAGAAGGTCTCGCTCTCCCCTTTCACTTTGCCCCCACCTGCCCAGCTCCCCATCACACCGTCCTCCGCCCTCCCTCCCTCTGCACCGCCATCCCAATATACCTCTAGCTGTGGCTGTGGTGCAGGGTAAAGATGCCATAATGAGCAGGAGGCAGAGGAGCATCTCACCTTGGCTTTTTATAGGATTACCTGAGAGGTGAACTCTCTGCTCGGAGAGAGGATTCATCAGTACATCCTCTCGCTCCCTCTCCCTCAATCTCTCTCCCTCTCTGCCCTCAGCGGTCTTTGACAGGCAGGGCGAGAGTGAGATGTCGAAGAGCTGCCGGAAAATTCTCTGCTATACAGAGCTGACAGGTTCAGGTGGGGGTTAAAGAAGGGAGAGAGAAAGAGAGAGGGACGGATGGCAGGACGAGGAAATGCACGGATGGGGGGGGGGGGGGGGGGGGGTTGTATCTGCACTCTCCAACTCTGTAATGCTCTCTCTTGCTCTTGAGTTTATGAAGCTGTACATCCTGCCTCATATGTATGGGGACTGTTAAATCCATATATACCTCACACCATTACCTGCCCTGCAACCAGCCATGACAGCATGCCACCTGTGTTATGAGGGCTGCTGCAGGGTGTCACTTGCATACTCAATAACACTCCTCTATTTGAGTTACAGATAACAGACATGATGTTTCCTATTGTGTCCGGTTGTGGCTGAATACAACATACACAGGAAAGACACAGAGACAGATGTACACGCAAAAAACACCTGTTAGTAGTTTTACTTTATGCACCATCCATCTCAGAAGTTTAGTGGTAACAGCATGAACACATAAGACAGACACACACCTCTTCCTTAACATGTCGAAAAAAAGGAAATATCGAGGAAATATATACATTACATTGACTCAGATCCATGTGCCTGTAAACACACAAAAGCATGCAGGCACATGCTGTTTGTGGCCTGGTGTACATGCTCACAGGCAGTCACAAATATATAATATGTTATATAAACAGAAACCCAGAAGGTTTTAATGTATATGTGTAGGGTGGAATTCATCTCTGGTTAGAGTGCAGGTAATATATCCCACCAGGACCAGTGTTCCTAGTAGCAATTTAAAATAATTATTGTGAGACCTGATGCTAGACATCAGCCCGGCTTTCTGCATCTAAATGAGGCTGCGTTCCTCTGTGAGACTGTGCAAGAGGGTGTGCATATGCGTGTGTCTGCAACCTACTAGAAGACATGTTGGGGTGGGGCTCAAACTGCCCCCCAAAGCCTCCTGCAGCTCTCCAGCAGCTATGTTTTATGCCACTGAAAAGAATGAGTGTCATATTTTTGACTTGAAGCGTCTTAACACACACCTGCTTCAGCACCTGAGCAGCCGTGATGATGAACTCTTCAGAATGACTTCGATATTTCTGACGTTTACTGTAAAAATCAATCCATCCATCATCTCTATCACTCATCTTTAAAGGACTGCAGGAGTTGCTGGAGTCGATCCCACTTGACAAAGGGAAAGGGCTGTTACACTCTGACAAAGATATCACAGGGCTGATATACAGAAACAAACATTCACTCTTACAACTGCACAATGAACCATTTAATCTCCAATTATCCCAACCCTAGTCTGCACCCACAGAAAATCCATACAGCTGTGGGTAGAACATGTAAACTTTATGCAGAGATGTCCTAGTCAATCCAAGAGCATTCTTGCTCTGAAGGACTGGAAATGGCACATTAAATATACGTGACTCTCGGCATTTTCACCTCACCATTTTCACCATTTTTTCACCAATTTAATTGGTTCGAGCCATAGTGTTTTGTCAGTGGTCACAGATAATTTTTTTTTTATCTCACTGCTTTACAACTGCTTCTTCAAATTGTTTTAAAAAAGGATGGCAACATTTTAAAAAAGTATGATGGAAAAGCAGATTTGGAAATCTGACTGTGTGAATAAAAACTGAGTGTTCCTTTTTCTTGGTGCCATCAGTTTGCCCCTTACACCTGCCTACTCATTCACTCCCTCGCCTCCTGTCATTTCCTCCTATCACCACCTACTCACCACCTTCTATCCCACCTCCTTTTTTAAAAAAACCCGGTGTCACTCTCCTCGTTACCCCTTCTTCCACCACGTCTTGGCATCTATTGTCACCCCCCCGTCCTCCCTCATCACTCCTATCAGAATCTGACCATTTCTCAGCCTATTTAATGGCAATCTTAGGGCGAACACTGCGAGGCCTTCCTCCAACACCATGAGGGTGAAGGCCATGCCAGAAGGAGTTGGCATCAACCTGTCGCCCTACCATTCCCACTTCCTCCCTGTGCCAGCCTGCTTAATCAAATTACCCCCCTCAGCCATGCACATACAAGCCTATTTTTCAATCAACTTCACTCGATGCTCTCTCTCTCTCTTCGACTGGCACTTCACAGATTGTCTAAAAATATATAGACTTGCATCTGATTGGCGAAAATAAAATATGTATGTGTTTATGTGCTCTTTTCCTATTTGTGTTGGTGAGAGCGAATAGTGCACCACATCACGCTGTAACAATGGCTGAGGCTGCCGTTTCATCTTAATTAAATTTCCCTCCTCTTTTCAGCTTCCTTCCTGTGTGCCTGCTTTGCCCACGCTCCAAATGTCAACAGGATTTGGGCACATGGAGTGGCATCTGGTGCCACATCACCCAACGCACACGGATACAAAAAACCTCACAGCACGCCGAGTTAACCTGGAGTGCCGCCAAGCCAGCAGCTACTCGCTAGCTAAGTGCCACAGTGCCAGTCAAGTGCCCGTTCGGCTGCGCGCCCACCCGCATCACTGCACCACTCACACACGTATGCACGCTGGCACTTTCAACCCCCAGTGGCACCAGGCGATGACAGGGAGACAGAAGGGCCGTGCCTTGCTGAGCCGCTCCCTGCCCCCAGCACATACTGTACCGCTCTCTGCCTAACCCCAGAGCCATACTGTAACTCCATGCCCGCCTGTTAGCGTGGGCTCGACGTCCTGTCGCTACAGTGTATTGGCGTCTCCCTACGAGCACAGAGGTAAACTTGCATGCATGTGAATATGCAAACACACTCACATCAACAACCAAATCCCACCACAGCATTATACTGAATGCATAGCCACCCCCCCAAACCCACTCCTTGCACAGAGGTCTTCTTCCACATGTGAGGGATCTCAGATCGTAAGATTTCAAGCTGAGGTCTGGCCACCCAACCACATTTTTCCTCTAAACTAATACCTGCTTCCCAAGGTTTACTGAAGACTAGGCCTTTTCGATGGAAAACACTTCAACACACACACACACTGACACACTCCTGCTAGTCAAACTTTATATCCTGCGCAGTTAGATAGTTCTGCTGCTTGAATCCAAGGACAGCAAAGAGAGATCATGTGAGAGAAATGGACAGGGAATGATAAAAAGGTAACTGACTAGGGTGACCTTGAGTGCAGGTTTTTTCCGGTAAGGTAAAGTCGGCGTCAGAAGGATGCATGTGTTTCTGCTGCGGGGGCCAAAAAGGAGAGTAAAGACATAATGACTGCCACAAGCCGAGGAAGGAAATTTGTAAATAATTGATATAATATTCTCATTAAAAACAGCACTGCACAATATCTAGTCCAGGGATCCCTTTCTTCAATTACGCTCCATCTCCGACTGCAGATGACAGTATGAAGCAGGCCCAAATAAAACACATCAGGCTTTTCAAATAAGTTGGTTCAGGACCACTGAGCACCCACCAGCATCAACCAATGAGCTAGCTGTGTCTGCGAAAGGCCGTGAAAGCGCTCAAGAAAACTAGAAAGGTACCATCAGCCTGAGTCTTGACATATGCTCCGTTCCAATCTGTGTCACTCTTCATTTGCCTCTTCTTCCTCTTTCATCTAGCCGGCTCTAATTTTCTTGTGAATGATGTAGCTGCCGTACTCTGCTGTGACGAAAGCCTGACCAGTGTTGGGCTCGCTGAGATATTGCAATTTCTTGGGCTTGAGTGGAAAACATGAAGAAAGTCGGACGTGAATGAGAATCGTATCCCAGCTCATTTGTAAATCTAGACTGCAGTAATTTGGCTTAGTTCTGGAGCGGTGCACAGATGAAAACAGATGCAGGAAGAGAGACAGATTTGGCCTCACTGCTGGGAGAAATGGATAAAACAGAAAAATCTATTTGCTCATTGATGGATGTTATGACTGATGAAGATGATGGTCCATTTATTTATTTTTGGGGTTGTTAGTTGAAGAGCCAGGTAGAGTAGAAATACTGGCAATTCACACAGGGGTGGGGTTAACTCCCTTTTTAGGGGACTCCTTGATTCAGCCAGTGGCGCTGAACCCTGGAGAAGCTCAGCAGCAGCCTAGGATGGGTAGCAACCCAAAAGATCACTGGTCAAATCTCAACTCTGAAGAAGGCGACCAAGAGCGATGATTCATTTCAGTACGCTACAATGTGCATCGACATGTCCCTATCACAACTGATCCTAAATCATACAGCACCATCGACAGCAGCAACGGGTGAGGTTCAGGGCCTGCAAGACAGACAGCGACATGGATCACAGGCCCAACTGGTGGAAGAAGTTGTCAGATTCAGTGGAAAAACCTGCAACCTCTCTCTTCACAGTCTGCATATGCAGGTAAACTGCGTACACGCTGGGTATTTAAATAAATGTTGTAGGTAAACATGAAGACGCAGATGAGAATAGACCCGCTGGGAGAGCCCCATACTATTTGTTTTGGTGCTTAGGTGTGTCTGTATTGAATGAGATAATCAGAGTGATTATTTGATTCATGTTGGTAAACACATGTCATTCTGCATCTACCTGTTAAGATGTAAACATGTAGAAAGAAGCAGCTTTTCAATGACACGTGAAGTGATGCATTACATGTTTACTGTTTACTTAAATGCTTTCAAGTGTATGTACAGTAATACTCCTGATGGTAAAAAGGGAGTGGTGATGGAATACGTGTGAGCTTGAATGACACTGAGCTTTACGTGGGTGTGTATGTGCAGGTGCATGTGTGTGTAGGTGTGTGTGTGTGTGTGTGTGTTTGTGCACGTCCTGTAAGAAAACCACTCAGTGTGTGGCCTCCACTTGAGTGGGTGAGTCTGTCTAGATCTGAGAAGCCATTCATACAGCGAAGAGAAATAAAGCAACTGCTGCTGTGCTATAGCTTAGTGTAGGCAGGCCATGCTGTGGGGTAAAAGAGAGTTCATTAAGCGATTCCAAGGCACCTGAAGTTCATTTGTCTCCCTGAAGCATCAAACAGGATAATAAGGACAAGTGTGGGGGGTAGGAAAAGGCAACAGCAAGGCATGTCTTTGTCCCCCCCCCCCTTCTCTTTAACAATTCTCTTCCTTTAATACCCAAGTCCTTTCATCCTTATCTGCTTCTTGTCTCGAAAAATTTCAATATGAAAAACTTCTTAATGCAGTGTCAAGGCAAACCTGTCTCCTTGAACAATGTACAGATAAAGGAAATAAAATCCTTTACTGTCCATTAAGTGCTTGATGCGTTCGAGAGGCTTGAGTCATAAAGTTCAAGTAATCACTTCTTGCCCGTTTAAGTTGATACATACTTTGAGATTTCCAACCAGAACATCTTGAAAACAAAGAAAAAAACACAAAGGTCTGTAACAGGTGGAGAGATGTTAAGAACTTGACCTGGTTCTGAAAGTGTTGCTACTGCCTGCATCAAGCCATTGAATAATTAACAGGGTTTAATTGTTGATTATGTCTGTTTCTGGCCTCCCTCAATCATCGCAGTACCTTTTGTACCTGTCTCCCATTTTCCTGCCCTGCATATGGCTGGTGCTGAGGCTAATAAATATGCTCTTATAATCCTGCTGCTGGTGTCATCCAAGTGTCACTGCTAGACATAAGGCGGGGTGACAGTGGGGCGCCCCTCACAGTGTGCGTGTTTATATGTGTGTGTGTTTAATTTGACTTATAATGGATGAATGCCTGGTTGTGAGTTTATCTTGAGTGCATGTGTGTGTGAGAGAGAGTTTGGCGTGCCCGTCGGTGGGACTGATTAAGATGCACTGTTCTCTGGTGTGGCAGAGACACCTGGCCATAGTAGGAAATTGGGCTGTGGGCCACCAGGGCAAGAGGGTAGGCAGACAGAGAGAAGCAAAGGTAGGCAGGGGGAGGCAAGGCAAGCTACAGGGAAACACCTACATCCACTTCCACACCAAAAGGAATTTGAATTTTGCTACGGCCAGATGAGAGAAAGGCACATGGCATTGGTGGAGTGATGCACATTGGTGTCAAGATATTAGGTAACCTTGAAAAACACACAAATAGCAACAGTATGAAAACACATAAAGCCTTCTGGGTACAATCATGTGTGTATTCACACTGTAGTGTCCTTGACCTAACCTGAATCCAAAATCCAAAAATGATTTCTTACAATGTTTTCCTTTAATTATAATTCAACAGAACATTTCTGAAATGCTGCAGGGCGAAATGACTTTATCAGCAAAGGCAGGACAAACAAACTTGTGTGATGAGGTTTCACTGAGCATTCGAATATGGTGTTAGATGGGTTATGTCTCAGCCAGAGTGCATGGCTTGAATTCAATCATGCAGAACACAGAAATTAGATTGAAGATAGATTTTTAAATCATATAAAATTAAAAAGAAGAAAGAAGGAAGATTGAGGAGACACAAGTGTAAATGGTGGCATCCCTAGAGAGGATCCCCTTGATGTAAATGTAAAGTATTTAAATATATAAGCTGCATTCAAGGGCAGAAAAAAAACAACTTGATACAATTTAGATGAAATTCATCAGTGAAAACATCACAAGGATTATTTAACATTCAATTTAAGCCAATAGGACCCTTTCACCTGAATTTCACACTCTGAACATTTAACAAAAGCTCTGCAGCAAGGGGAGAACTGCTATAACCTGGCTATCGATTATAGAAACACCGCAAACGACCCTGCTCAACAGAGATCAGGACAGGACATGAGTACAGACAGAATATATGAGGTTCATAATGCACGTACACATGCATGCACAAAGACACGTATCCACAATAAACATGGAAGCTTGCAAGATTGAACTAACAACGCTAAGCAGGAATGGCAGTGTTCCTGGTGTCTGCTTTGGCTTCAAGTAATTGCTGCATGTCTGTCATTGCCGATGAAGGCGAGGAAAATGTCTTCCTCAGCTGCTCCCCTGCCTGTTTTGTTCACTGCACTTGTGTAAAGTGGGAGAAAATAAGTGTCATTCAATGAATGCAGCTATTCTTCCCATGACAGCTTCATATCTGTGAGTTAGGGGGAGGCCATCCCAAAATCCTCCTTTCTACTGGCAACGCCTTTGACAGGGTGTTAAAAACAAGGCCCTACCTCTTTGTCCAAGCATGGGTGAGCACACACACCCACCCACACACACACACACACACACACACACACGCACGCATGCATGCACACACACCTACGTCCCACTCTAATAAGTTTTTACACACCCACTCAACAATGCACAAGGACCAACACACAAAGACAAACGCACAGAGAGAGCAGTGAAGGGTGTCTGTGCTGAGTGAATGGATGCCCTTTTTAACCCTGCTCAGCAAGTAGCCCTGTGTTAATACAGCTGATTAGATGGCTGAGAGACGGAGAGCGACAGAGAGAGCAAGACAGAAACAGATGCTGCCGCAGAGTCGAGAGCCAAGAGGAGAGACTTCCTTGTATTCCTGTAACTATACCTGTCTGTCTGTCTGTCTGTCTGTCTGTCACTCTGTCTGACCCCAGCTCACACTTAAGCTCCTTCGCCCTCGCTTTCTTATGCAGCAGGCAAATGGGTCAGTTGCCATGGCAACAGCTGAGAGGCCAGGGATCTTTGGTCTGCTAAGAAAAGTGGGAATATCACCTCCACCCCAACCCCCATATATATATCCATTTATATATATGTACAGTGCATTCTCATTCAACTTGCAGTGGTAAGAGAGAGGTTGGGTTGTGGTCATAAGAATGGACACACACTCACTACAAACACACACACAGGCAGGTCTTGAATTTTATATAAATTATTTCACAATAAAAGTCAACTAAGATTAAATTCGATTGAAGTCCTACACAGGAAAATACTGATATTGCAGCAGGAGCCCAGTTCATAAGTTCAAAAGTCAAATTTATAAACAGGTCTATTGAAATGCTTTTATAGGTGAGTGGTCAGCTCCAAACCCACTGTGTTGCGTGATTCAGTGATTGATAGTGACTTAACAGTTTTTATTTGAATGAACATCTTTGGTAACTACTAAAGAGAATTTAGATTCATTTGATTATTTTTACAAGAGAATAACTGTTAAAAATGTCATGTGGGTCAATTCTACTGTATCTCATTTAAAAGCAGAGAAGTTATGTTTGTTTTTTGGGGGATACAAGTTGTACCTGCAGCAGAATGCACTCGGGTCAGCTTTTCTCTATACATCGAGGAGTTGGAAAGTGTTCATAGCATAACCCAACATATAGAGACCTTTTGACCTCCCCAAGAAACCTATAGTCCACCTGACCATTATGTTTTCTTGTACTGTGGACGTTCCCCTGCTGATGGTGCACTCCCTTGCATATTTTAATAATCGATCAAATATTTATGCACTGTAGTGGGACGATAGGAAGAGGAAGTAAAGGATGGACTGAAGAGGAATCTAAACAAGCGCGAGGTGGAGGGGAGTGTGACTCGTAGCATCAGTGTAGTCAACCTTGCATATATATATATATATATATATATATATATATATATTTTTTATTAGTAAGAAAGTTGATAACATTATTTTTTCAAACACATCGACTGTTTATACTGGGCCTGACAAATCTGGGGACGAGACATGAGACATGACTGAACTTTGGCATTATCCAATATTATTGTATGTGGTACAAAGCTTGGTATAGAGAGCGAGCGATATAGGAAAAGAGAGAGAGAGAGAGAGAGAGCGCGTGAAAGACCCCCGCGGCTCACGCCCTGACGTGCATGTTATGCTCTTATTAAATTAGCATGAGTCCAATATTAAAATAATAACATTTACCGCCACAATAAATGCTTTAGGTCCCCAAATCAATACCTCTACTCTATAATGCCAAACGTATCATTACAAATAATAAGAGCAAAGTTGTTGCATTATATTGAGCATTTTAAAAAAAGCTCAGAAGGGCATGCACATATGGATTAAATAATTTCATTTGAAATGTCACAGATTCCCATAAGAGTTAATAGAGTTACAGTGTTAATGTGATTTATTTATTTTGTTTCATTCATTATTTTATTCTGGTTTGATAGCAAAGACAGACAGTAGCAACACAGTGATAATGTACAGAAAAAAATCCTTGACAAAAATAAGTGCTCCCCTTGTTGTTCAATGATTTTACTATTTAAGAAACATAAAAAAAACATGGCCCCCTTGCTATGTAAAGATTTACCTTGAGCTTAATAGCTCAATTAATGCATACATCATAAGCACAATATCTACGGCACTAAAGACTCGAAGCAATCCTATTAGCGAATGCTCAAAAAACTAAAAATCCTCTAGGCATTAAACCACAGAGGGAGAAGAAACAACTCAGTGATTGAGGCATGTAGTTGAATTAGTGAACCTAAGTGAAAAGGACTGAAGTGGAGTTTGTAGAGCAGTCTAAAGGTGAGAACAGGCTGATAGGGAACTATACAGCTGAATGCTGAAGGCCCCTGTCATGGCATCTATAGCCTTATTGGATGAGCCACTCTCAAGGTACTCAGTCTCCATTCAGAACATGAATCAAGCTCCTGATTAGATTTCGGGGGTTACTATGCTATTTTTGTTTGTTGTGACATCTTCCCTCTCTTTGTGAGGTCTCCGTGCTCCTGTCTGACAAAGGCACCACTTCCTCTTATGGAGGAACAGAGAAAACGGGGAGACATGAACTGGGGGAGGGGGCTTCGTTGGGAGAGACCGTCAAGGCTGTTTCTTGTCATTCCTTGTAGCGCGGCGGTTCCACTGTGAGTGTTTTCATGTATCAATCCTTGTGTGTTTGTGACCATGTGATGGGATAAAGCATCGCCAGACATGGAGAACGCGTTGAGTGTTTGCTAAATATGTGTCAGCAGACAGTGTCTGCTCTGAGTTGAATCCTGATTCATTTTGTTTTTTCCTTGTATGATCCTGTCACTGTTTGTTCTAATGTTGTTCCGGCCCCTGCACTCACAGCAGACAAATTAGGAAATGAAAGCCAGGCCGTGATGAAAAACTGAAGACATTTGCAAATGGTGAATGTTCCCAAGTTACGAAACACTCATAATACACGAAATTGCAGGTCAGAATGACATCTCGTCTTATCTGCAATTGCCGCTTCAAATGTCCAAAGTGGATACAGAGCTGAGCGAAAGCATATCGCCACACACCTCCCTCTTCCTCTGCATGAGTCACATGTGAAACTACTCTGCTGTTCAGGCAAAATCTTCAGTAAAGGGAATTTAAAGTGAGAAATGTTTACTGGAAACCGTTTGAGAAAATATATCCCACTGCATTCCAGCCAAGCCAAGGCCAAGCCTCACAGCCATCACAAGTAAACTGCCTATGTGATAAGGGGCTGAAAGAATCCGATAAGCTCTAAATCTAAACAGGGCCAAAGCATCCGCCTTAATAATAAATGTGCCATGCTAAAAGGTTACTTGAACTGCCGAATTCAAATTTAATTGAGGCTGCGTGTTGAATAATTAATCTTTTTCCCAGGGAACACAAGGCGTACTGGACAAGCCGGCGTTGGGAGCCAAGCGAGACATGGAGCTCGGAGAGAGACGGAAACGTAGGCAAAGATGGAGGGAACACACTGAGGAGTGCTTTGCCAGCTCACGCCGCCATCCCATGAACCCTGCCAGAGCGCGACCCACCATACAACACAGTCGGGGGCATGATGTCATCGCACAACATCATCACCCTGGTAACCGGCCTACGTGTGCCTGTTTGTGTGCTGGAGGGAATAAAGAAATCAACCTTTGAACAACCGAGCACAAATGGGCGAGTGTGAAAAAGGGCAAATAAGGAAAAAGAGGATACAATCAAAGTAACAGCAGGAATAAATAGTACCACGCGATGATGGTTAGTTTTTTTTTGTCAGTATTATTGTTGTTGCGGGACAAAGCCAATATAAAGAGAAGCATTTAACGTCTGTCTTTAATGTTCGTATCAGTTTGCTCCCATCTTATTCTCCTCCTCCTCCTCCTCCTCGCCTTCTTCAGTAGGTATTTCACTTGGAGGCGTCTCCTTAGATCTGTGCCTTTTAATGCTGACTGCCGCAAATCTTTTGAGGCTGAGTACAAAAGCAAGCTGGCAGTAAACTTTTCCCCCTGAAGGAGAAAGAGGGGAGTACTGTTTGGGATAGCGCCGCTCTGGGGAATCTCCTCCCCGCTACAGAGCTGATCTGAGGGCGGCACTGACCGTCCTCTGCCCTGACTGGCCCCTGCAACATCACAAGATCTTACGTGTGTTGGGCTTGGCTACATGTTTTCCGACTGTACGCTCCACGTGGATGAATAAGTCAGGGTGCTTTTATGTATCGTTGCTCCATGTTTATGATGAACCTTGCTGCGTGTGGTACAGGGTTAGGGTTATGCATATGTAAACACAGTACTGTACATAATCGTAGTGGTTTTATTGCAACGGTGCTGTCAGGCGGCGGCAGCAGCATTTCTGGTCTTCTAGCTCGCCCCGCACTCCCTCTCTTTCTCCCATCAGCCCTCTCTGAATATAAGTCAGCTCCCCTCCATTGTTGATCTGACTCTGGGCTCCACATTGCTGAGGTGGCGGATTGTGGCGGAGAGATGCCTCTGTCAGGAACGTGCTTATCCTCTTGCTCGAGCCACCCTCTTATACATAAAATATCAAACATCTGAGGGACAATATGCTGACCTGCTGTGACCTCCACACATGCGCATGCACACAAAAGGGACACACTCACCCCTGCGCACAAAGATGAACACATTCACGCGCACACCCTGGAAAACAGAGACACACACATGGATAAATGCTGGCGTACAGTGACACACACACACACACACACAATCGCTCAGAGAGCTCAAGTCGGCTCACATCCCCCACTCGTACGTGCTTTGACTTTTTTCCATCACCGCCGCATCCCTCAGATGATGTATTTGCGACATCTGGCGGCACTCGCTATATTCATGGTTACCGAGATACGGCGCGTGTAAGGGAGAGATGGTGGGAGCTAAAGAGCGAGAAGAGAGAAAAGAGCCATGGTTGCCTGAGATGACAGAGCCACTGAGGGAGGACGAGAAAAAAAAAGAGTGGGAAAGAGCGAGAGAAAGGACCCCTAATCAGGGGGACATAGATGGACGGATTCACTGGCAAATATACTATGAATTCTACGCCGCAAAGCCGCAAGCACCTCAAATTCCACAGCAAAAGGCTTGGGTACCCCCTAGTGGGCGCCCAGTGGCAATCTGGCCCTTTTGGCATTGTGGGGGTGCTGCGGTGGGCTGCCATGAATCCATAGCGGTCAGAGGTCAGCCTTCTTGAGTTGCAGTGACATCATGACAATGGGACACTTCTCGAGCCTCAGAAGCACAAGCTGATCCGTTCTGCTGAGGCAAAGGCACCAGGCCCCTCGTTTCCCACACATTCACACCCTTTGCCAGACAGCGAGCGAGGGAGCAAGAGAGAGAGCAGAGGGCTGAATGTGTAGGCCTCACCCCCAAAACCCCCCAACCTCCAACCCCCATCTCTCTCTCACTCTCTCTCTCTTTCTTTCAGGGGCTAGATTAAAAGAGATGGCTTAATTCTGTCTAATTATCTACCCTTACCCTCTCCCCGCTTCCACCCCCTCTTTTTTTCTCCCTCTCTCTCCCTCTTCCTATATCTCAGTGTGTGGATACTAATTAGCTGATGTGAATTGTATCTACTAAACAAATAGACTGGGCAATTATATGAACATTTTGATTCCTACCTTTTTAAAACATTACACATTTCACACCCATTAAGGTGGAACAAGGAATAAAAAGCAAACGTGTAACCTTCTTGGCCGTGGACCAATCAGCACTATATCATACCATGACAGACAATTTTCATCACACATGGTCAGAGTGGTCAGATAATTGCCAGACGTATGGCCCTAAAAACCCTGAATACCAAACACCACTGTCGACTGCACCTACTGCGATCGCAACGCTAAAAACAAAAAAACATGGAATCCGTGTTAGCTCGACAACAAACAATACATTTACACTCACATCTGCATTTGCTTTATGTAATAATACTGCAATTGACGCGTGTGCTTGTGTTTGCATGTAAACGTGCGCGTGTGCATGCGCGTTACATAAGCAGAAATCACATTAATGAGATCATACACTGGTGTTGAAAGTGCTAATTACTTGCCAGGCTGAGGGTGAGGAAACTAGGCGAGGATCCCAGTGACTTCAACCATTGTTTCCTAATCCCCCTCCACACATTCATAATTCATTCTATCATGGACGGCGATGATACAGCGGCGCTCGTTTTGTCCCTTTTTCTTTCTCTCTGGTTGGGGAGATGATGGTTTTCTTTTCTCTTTTTTTCGCCCTTCCTTCTCTCTCTTTCCGTCTTGCTGTGAGGTTTCACTGCGATCATAATAAAATGTGCAAGCGAGGGATGTTCGCCTCGGGACCCAGCTGTCGGGCCACTCTGACAGCTTCATTTGCGGTGTCGCTCTTTGATCCTTACTGTCACTGATATCCAACGCCACTGAACATACATTTGCCCCCCCCCCAACCCAAATAAATAAATAAGTAGTGAACTGTGCAACGGCGAGCCAAGTGAGGCGAGGTTTTCAAGCTAGTTGGATGTTTGCTACATCTGCTATGAACTATCGCCTCCACCCTCTTTGCTCTCCCACCACTGCAGCGATGCATCGACACCCCCAGGGCTGATCCCTTTGTAAATGCTCTCTGACACACACACACACACACACACACACACACACACACACACACACACACACACACACACACACACACACACACACACACACACACACACACACACACAATCCAGGACAGAAATAACAGCAGAAACACTCCCAACACTAAGTCCCTTTGCATACAGTGTATATTCCCACAGTGCACCATTACGGCACAGAGGAGAGTAAGACAGAGAGGTGTTGTTCTGATATGAAAAGGGAGAGTGCAACACTAAACAAGAGACAGACAAATACAGATACACCTGCTATAATGCACGGGTTCGGTTGTGATGCTGACAAAAACAGATAGCAGAAGGCAGAGCCGGAGGGGGACTGATTGTGATCGCTGGTGTCAGGTCTGAGATGCTGAGATGACAGAGATATCAGTCGTATCTGCTCTCAGTGATACAGATACAGAGAGACAGATATCAGCCCACACTGGCCTCCCACTGCACGGACGCAAGCGCTTCAAGAGGAATTGATGAGCTAACAGTGCTGAATGCTGCTGTGTGATACTGGATGTCAGATGGTGCATTTCCTTAAACAAATCTCAAGCTATTTAACCTCTCATATCACTCATCTCATACACTGTGATCGTATTACAAATCTACCTGTCTGTCTGTCTGTCTGTTTGAGGAATAAGAAATGTAAAACAGAAGAATAAGTTAAGTGACACCCTAATGATGGTTGGTCCCTCTGGCTCAGTGATTGCTTACTCTCTGCTGTGAAAGACATGACACCACCCATACATCTATCTTTCCATCCCTCCATGATCATAGAAAAACAAACAATCATTCATACCTATAGTCATTTTAAAGTGCGATCAACCCAGCTCAATTAAATGTAATATCTTTGGAATATGGATGGAAGCCAGATATACCTGGGGAACACCCACACAGACATGGGGAGAGCTGGGATTGAAAACCTTCTTTCTGTGAGGCGTGGGAGCTATCCACTGCACCACCGTCCCATCCCTACCTCAACCGCAGTCCTTTTAATTTGCAATTGCAATTTTTGCGAGATTTAGATGCCTCTTGCATTATGCTGTTCGTTAAACTATTGTAAGTGCCTCAGATATTGTCATATTCAAACACTATAGTTTTTGTATCAGTTCTTGCAGTTTTGCTTGGCAGCTATGTGTGTTTGCTCACAGCTTAGGAGAACCTTCTTGAAACTACTTGGCAGTTGGCAGGCACTAAGTTTACTGCAGGCATTCTGACCTCTCCACCAGGCATGTGGGCATCAAAACGACAGGCCCTACAGACACACCCACCCACCATGAGATATATAGGTAGGCCTTCCAAGATAGAACAAAAGAAAGAGAGAAGCAGGGAGAGGGTATTGTGTCCCAACTTTCCCTCTCAGGGTTTTTTTCTTAGGGATCTAAGAACGAGGGTGTGGGTGCATGTGTGAGACAGAGAGACGTTGAAGAAGAGAACTATAAAAGGCGAGAGCAGGAAGGGACTCACCTTGAGAGAAAATGAGGATGAGGAGGAAGAAAGGGAGACGAAACACCTTTAAACTTCCACTCCTTTGTCAGATGAGTGTAAGTAGTGGATAGAGAGCGAGTGGAAGGATCTGTGGAGAGCACTGGGAGAGGTTCACCTTGAGGGGAAGAGCTAGAAGGAGAGCAAAACCTCCAACGCCCAGAGTCCTTTATGAGGCAGTGTAAGAAGCAGAGAATGGATAGATACCTGGTAAGGTGCATATGAAGGGTAACAGAAACAAAAAAACAGAACACAGACGGAAGCTAACCTTGAGAACGTTGAGGGGCAGAGGGAAGGTCCATCACACGGTGATAAGAAGGGCTCTTTCTAAGGGGCTGGAGGAGGAACACTCAGACGGGAGGGCTGGTCTGGGTGACTGATTACAGGGTGCAGCCCAAGGGTCACATTCAGACTCAGGGAGGTCAGAGATACTGGACACACACATCAGGATCACACACTGACATAGAACACCGCCTTCTCCTCTCTCTCTCTCACACACACACATCCTATACCCCCCTGACCAGCTCTTCATCATTACAAGTCAAACTCAAGATGAAGAGAAGACAGATTACAAAACAGATGGAGTGATAGGAGGCCAGATAGGAAGAGACAGGACGGGGAGCCTCGACAGTAATCTAAATGTCCTCTCCGATGATTGTCATTGGCATTCTTATAGACTGGCATGTAGCAGTACAATATGTCAAATAATACCACTCACTGTTCAGTCTGCTGTAAAGGGTAGACCTGTTTCAATAATGTCACGGGGGGGGGGGGGAACATCTAAAAAATAAAAGATGCTTCCAGCTAGCAAACAAGGTCCTGCATCTGAAGAATCTATCAAGATCACTAAATGTCTCCCTTGGCAAATTCAATCTCACAGGCTGTTCTTAAGAGTCATGACAAAGCAAAGCTACGCAAGAAAAACAAAGACCATTTTTTCCACAGGAAAATGAAGGAGATAAAGAATTGATTTCTGCAAAGGGAATTCACCTCAGAGGAAAAATTCCATTGCTTTGCCTTCATGTTTCAATTTTTTTCCTCTTCCCCATTTCTTTGTCTTCTGTCAAAAGCAACTTGGGCTAACATCGCAAGCTGTCACATCAAGGCCATCCCCTGCATCTTACAAAGGGGAGAATTCTGCAGGTGGATGGAGCCACAAAGCTCTCAGACGCCCAACCAATCCTTTACACACACAAGGTGTAGAGACTGAGGCACAAAACAACCCACAAGGCTTTTTCCAGTTAAGCCAGAGTGTGTGCCCAGAGGACAAAGCCATTATGGCAAAGAGGAGGAAGTTTTTTTATACAATACCTGAACAAATAGGTATGGATTAAATGTACAGGCTACCGATTTTTTTAAAACTAGTCTCTATGTATAGTTTTTTGATTTCCCATAATGAGGAATTAGTCACATGATGATTATCTGTCAGATCCAGAACAGGAGAATGCTGCGCTTATCAACTGACTCAGAATGTAGCTCCAACATGATCACAACGCGGTGCTATAACAGAGTCTTTCATCATGTCTTAGTGGACAGACAGACACACACGCACATATGCATGCACACAAACGCGCTTTCAACCATCAGCAAATGCTTTCAACCATCAACATCATAGAAGCCAGATAAGTGTGCCCCCTCTTTTGCAACAACCACTGGGGAGGTGAGAGGCCTTGTAGTCAACATGCTGAAAGACTCAGTGATCAAAGACTCAGAAAAAAAACATGAACCATGATGGTTTCTCTGAGAAGACAGAAGAGGAGGAGGAGGAGCCAGGGCAGGTGAAAGGAGACAGAGCTGAAAGAAAGATGTCGTAAAAGGGGAAAGGGGAAAGGGAAGAGCACAAACACACACATAATGCTCTGGCACAGGTCACACTACCTGGTCAATGTGGTTACTATATATATATGCTGATTTACATGAAGTTCTGATTACTGTTGCACTCACTAAAGTCAAATGATTATATCTGCAGAAAATACAGATAAAATGTTTTTTATTATACTTTTTGCTGACTCAAATAGTACTGTATCGGAGAGGAGAGGATTGATACCAACTGCAGTGAGCGCTCCGGCTGTCTGCAGATGTGTCAAGACGAGTGTCAAGACAAGTGCACCACTGTACTTACCTGTGATGGCTCAGGGGCAGGAGGGCGGGACGGCTATTTCAATTCTGCAAAAGTGTGTCTGAGTAGGTCTAAGTGTTGGAGTGTGTGTGCGTGTGATTGCATGTGTGTATTTGTCTGTGAGATAAGTGGAAGAACGAGAGACAAAGAGAGAGAGAGAGAGAGGATGAGCGAAAGAATGGGGGGAGAAAAGCAAAAGGAAAAAAGTGGAAACAAGTGTAGAGAGCGTTCCTGGATAAAAGGAGAAGCGTCCACAGATGAGCGCATTAGAATATGAATCCAGGACCTTGGGCAATCTTGGCTCTTAAAAAGCCCCTAAAGTCAAGAGTCAACTATTATGTGCCATCAGTGGTGACACAGGGTCACAGAGCACGACGCATGAGGTCAGCAGCGGCGCTCACCCTCTCTCAACATGCACCATTAAACAGTCCCACAGAGCAGGAAAACTAAGCTGTCATTTGGGCGGAAAGTGACAAGAACATGCAGCTCTTCATACAGGATTTTCTCGTACAGGATAAAACGCTCAGTGTGATATTCAATTAGCTGAACAGAGTCAATATTTGCAGAGACATATTCAGATAATTATATGATTTTTTTTGTACGAGTGCATTAAAGGAGGCAGCATTCATGGATTTAGCTTGTTCCTGCTAATTAAATATCAAATAAAACACACAGGAAACATGTTGTATGTATAAACTGCTTCAGTTGTTTGCCGCTAAACCAGCTCTGTAATTACCTGAAGGATGTTTTAATTGTTGCATGTTCTACTCTTAATATTAGTCAACGCTTTAGCGGCTCTCCAAGTGAGATTGATTGGATAAATCAGTCGGAATTATGGGAAAACAGGAGGCCTGCCAATCAGCGATGTGTGAGAGAGTTTGTGCATTTGCAGCATGTGTATGTGTGGCGCTGGGGACATGCCAGCACACAAGCGCATGTACATGTTTGTTGGCACGTGCGCGTATCGATGTGCGTGTGTGAAAGTATATGGGGCTGACAGCTGGGCTTGTTCAAAAGGCTTACTGAGCATTCTGCCTGTTTTGGAAGCGACGAGCGCAGTCTATCTGAACAGGGATCTAAAACCTGTGTCAACAGCATAGTACAACGGGTGTAAACAGCCACTGAGTCAACATGCTATCATTCACACAGCGATGGAGCACAGGAATAAGCTGCAGCATTGTGTTGAAAAGAAGAAGATAATAAAAACTTAAAAGGTTAATGGTCACAGTAAGAGAAAGTTCTTAACAAAGAGATAATGTTTGTGTGTTTTCATATGTGTGGTGCCAATACTGTGTGAGCAGGTTCTGTATTTTGGTTTTTGTGCACGTGCACGTGTCGGACTACAGCGTGTGAACATGAGTACAGCGGCGCACGGAATGTGCTCGCCGACATGTGTGTCAGGACATCAGCATGTCGGCGTCACAGCCCTTCACTAAATCCCAGATTAACAGTGACAGGCAGAGATCCCTCTAATTATCTCTTCCTGGACCACATGCATGGCAGAGCCGAGCGGAGCATTGCGATTGGCCGGGACAGCTTGGGCTTCGCCGACGGGCTAATGAGCCTGGCGACAGCATACAACCTCGTGATGCACCACCAAAAACAAATCCTCACCGTCACACAGGAGTGTGACCACCCTCCCACACGATGACAACAACACACACACATACAGTTGTTTCAGACATTAACATAAGTGAATGAATATTAAATCTGGATAAAGAATCATTAGTAACTAGCTGGTCTCTTGTCCTTCTAGAGAGCATGGATGTCCCAGCAAATAAACACATGTACGCTTTGAAATGTAGGTGTATATCAAAATAATAATACTATAGGAAGGTCATTCTTCCACTGAATAATTATATAAAATTATGTAAATAATAAGTCGCATATATGGCACATGGAACAGAATAGCAAGAAAAAAGAAGAATCCATTGATGCACTGGAACAGACGGTCGCAGTCTGGCTCGTGACAATGGACTGCAGCAGTCAGCTAAAAAGTCAACTCAGTAAATCAGCAGGAAACATGGGAACCACGTCAAACAATCCGCTATATCTTTTGAACTGAGTCCCAGTTCATCCAAACTGGTTGACAAAACCGGTTCCAGGGGCAAAGCATGGGATTGTTTTGCTGATGGAGCTCACAAAAACAAATACCCAGTGGACCAATGAGACTTTTTTGGGCAAAAGTGGCTACAAAGCAGGTAGAGCTGCAAAATACATGAAGGTAAAAAGCAATGGAGCATCAATATCTTTCAGTCATTTCTCATCATTTCATTCCTCCAAAACCTTTCCATTTTGTTACATGTAACTTTGGCCTTTTATGTTATAGCAGAGACGTGGCCAAAATCACAGGCAAGGTTATATGATGAATTTAAACATCACTGTTGCAATTAGCTTGTGCCTCTGATTTTAAACTAAAATGCAAGACGCTCTTGCGAAAAAGAAAAGCTTTTAAATAGGCCACACTGTTGCTAAACCATGGCTCATTCTATATTTTTTTAAAAAAGCCCCGCTCATATGGTCAATGAAGCAAAACGTGATCTTCCAAGATTTAAGCTCCAACTGCACTGCTGTCATCCTCAAAACTCTGGCGTGGCAGCAAGAGCGAGGTCCCCTCCTTCCAACAGTTAACACAAAAGCACAGCTCTGTGTGGAACGCTGTCTTTATATTTGTATCATCAAATACCCCAGTGTATTTGAAGAGCCTTGGGACTTGCCATTTTTAATCAGGAGCCGTGGCTTTGTCTTGTCCCTGTTCCATCCAGCATTTCTATTCATCCTTGGAGGGCTTTGCCATAGATTAGATGGCATTTTTATTTAGCTCTGGTGTTGCAGAGTCTCTCCAACTATGTATCCGTCCAAGGTTGGGTGTTGGAACAATCGCAGAGGAAGCTATTTATGTTTTGAAATCGTGTGGAATCACAATTTTTAGAAAAGGGAAATTTAATGAGGTCAGGTGCAGGAAGTTCACAATACACGAGGGATAACCGTGATAATCCTGTTGAGGAGCTTACAGTGTGTCACGAGCACTGTGCTCTAACACTTCTGTCACCGAATAGTGATATTATTGTAAGCATTGTTCACAATTGTAACCAACTGAAACACATTGGGAGTGGAGACTGTGGGAGTGAAATGGTTAGATTATAATATGGGATATAATAACCAGAAAGAGAAGGGGAAACTAATTTTCATGCAACTACATTTCCATGAAGGAGGCATTTAACCCCAGAGTGTACCCCTGAATGCTTAGTACAGGAAATTACGGCAGAAATGTTTCTTTCCATGTCAGCATATACACAATGATCTCCCTATCATTTGATCAACTTTGATACAATGAATGAAATACAATTTGTTTGGGTTCTTTGGGAGGCTGGTGATAAAATGTACTGGGGGTGCAATGTGAGGGGGAACAAACAATCAAGACCAGAATCAACAAAAACAGCCTCACACACTCAATATGCTGGTCCTGTAGCCTTCTTTGAGCTACTGAGCAATGCTAAGCCTGCCACAAAAATGTCAGCCCATTGTCCTGTCTAAATGACTGTGGCAACTTCAATTTCATTTGCATTTTATGTTATGTTTTCTGGCACCCCTGCTGTTGTCCACAGAACCTCTGCGCCGACACTATGAAGCAGCCAACAGGGGTAGCAACAAAAAAACCAACTCTGATTCTTATAGAAAGAGCTGGAGAGGGTGTAAGTTTGACCTCATCGCTTGTCGACTGCTGAAAAGCTCTTTTGTTTCAGAATGCCATGTTGTTGCCGCTTGAAGTTGCCATGCAGTTCTTCAACAACCAAATAGAAAGCAGCCTCAGGTACCGTGGTTGCCACAAGTTAAAGGACGTTCATTGTCATATGGCCGAAGCCCCACACCAGCATTGGTGTGGTTTAAGTCTAAATATTTAGACTGGAATGAACCAAAACCCAATATGAATGCTTACAGGCATGTATGAAGTAAGCTACTAGTATCTGTTAAAATAATGATTAACATGTTTGAATTGACTCTTTTGTATGAATGTTGGAGGGGGTGGTCCCCCAGAGAATGTGTAAAGCCAAGATTGGAAGGAGCAGATATTGTTCAACTGGACTGGACAACAAACTAGGGTCTTCTGTAACCACAGAGAAGATAGCAATATGCAGCAATGACTGATGTCTCCTGTCTGTACAATGGTTTGACCATGACCACTCTCTGAGAAGATGGATCTGCCTCGACCCCTCAGATCGTTTTTAGGGGGACAAGACAAATATTTCAAATGTATCACACTGAGACATCACGCTGGAGGTGAGTGGAGGTAAAGGGAGAGTGAGAGATTAATACAATGGAGGGTAAAAGGAGAGACAGGGAGGGAAGGAAAAGTGCGGCCGGCTTGCCTGCCTGGCCGCCTGGCTGACAGTTGACTCTGTTGGATGTGACTTTCACAGTCTGCTGGCGGTTTGTGTGGAAGCCATCACATCTGTGACTGGCCGTTTGATTAATGAGCCTCTCAGCTTGTCTGTGCAGTTTGAGGAGGGGCCACGGCCTTATCCCAGGCATCACTGATTTATTCGCCTTTGGAGCAAACCTCCAAATATCACACCCACTGAAATATAAGAGCGTGTACACACATGCAGTCAGACACATGTACGCTCTCCATGATATGCATACGGTATACAAGTTCAGTGCGGCGCGGATACACATAGGCAGGCATGGAAACAGACTTGTGCACACAAGCATGTCCCTCTCCTCTGCCACCTGCTTACGGCTAATGAAAACCTCAATGTGTCAGTGCCGTCCAGGGCTAGCGAAGACAAAACACACCATGTATAACCAAGCCGACAAAAGATGTGTTCTGTCTACACCAACTCAAACCCGCGTCCCTAGCTGTCAGTCAGCGAAGGGGACACACACAAGGGGATCGACGGGAGAAGAAAGAAGCCCTTCCTCAATGACACATCACACTCTCCTGATTTTCAAAAGTGACAAGTCTTTTGAATTCCTGGCCTCGCAAGACAGAGAGCCCGATGATGACTTGAGGAGTGTTTCTTCTAGTTTCTTTGGCAGCAGCCGCCATGAAATGTCACTCTGGCTAACCTTGAAGCTCTTTTTTCCCGTGTTGTTTAATGCTTCCAAGACTATAGCAACCAGCTGCTCAAAATGGTATGGCAACAACGCCCTTTAAGTCAGATAAATGATTCTAGAAATACTTCCAGGTACAAAAATGTGCATTAACATGTGCATGCCCTCATACAGCTACGTGCGTGTACTCACACACAAACACAACGCCCCACCAACCACGAGCGCACACTGCCTCACTCCCTGAAGCATAAAGTAAGACCATTAATCCAGGCACACTGAGATCCAGCTTCTCCCCAGGTTGATCAGCGTCCGTGGAGGAAGACGAACATTCTGACATATTTGTTTTTATTTTATTCCCTGAGAAAAAGGCCTGCCATATGGCAGCGCCCAGGAACAGATGGCGATTGCCCACTTCCTGAAAGCACAAGTGTCTATTGCCGCAATTTAAGGAGCCGCTCAAGCAAGAGAATGCCACAGACTGGCATTTTTCCACAAATTGCTATTGTTATAGACCTGAGGGGTAACAGCAACAATGAGACAATGCAAAGGAAATGCTTTAGTGTTCAGTAGTTACACAGCAGCTTACCGTATTAAGCCTCCAAATCTATGGGTCAATGCTACTAGTTCTCTCGTACTGTCAATGTGTAAACTAAAATTGCCAAGTGGTAATTCAGATTATTGCTGTAGAGGCACCACAAGGCATATCATAACTAGCTTTAAATATTCTGGGTTCCACTGTATGAAGTCTTCATTTTATTCCACAGTGGAACGGTGTAAGCACGACTGTCCTTGGGTGAGATTAGGTCCTTATGATGGAGTGGAGGAGGCGCCCTGTGACACACACAGCTTCATCTCTCATACCAGGCTAGCACCTTATCAACCGGGTCAGAGGACCCTCTCCGACACATAGATGCAAAGACACAGTCACATAAAAGTCACCTTGGCAGATGACAGTTAAAACTTGACTTTCCATCTGTGGCACCACAACACAATTATTCCCAAAGATTTGTTTTATGTTCCATGAATGGAAAAGAAAAATGACAACAGTTCATCAAGTCATCACAGTCAAAGGTGAAGAAGAAATGATGGAGCCGCTGCCATTAATTCCAACCTACAAAAGGGATTGTGTTGCTGGTGACTGTTTTGTACCTTAGTATGTCATTAAACAAGTCGTAAAAGAAGATTTCAGAGGGCGTCCAAGGACAAAGTACAGTATTGCCCAAGTTATCCATAGACGTCTAAACCATTTGGTTCTTTAACATGCAGCAATAGACACCTTGAAGTCAAAGCATCAGTCGGGACGGACACATTTCCATCAGCAGAGCAAGAGGATTCATACAAATCCTTTGTGCACATTTGTTTAAGGTGACAGCTCAAGTACATGTTTCACCTGGACATTCATGATTTTGGCTTATCAACACGGAATCTTCTACTACAGCTGACTGAGACTTGTGGTTAAAGAATTGAGTGAAGACACAGACACAAGACACAACTCATTAACAAAAACGTTTCTGTTTTTGAGGAGTCAAAGGACTTGGGAGTCAAACAACATGGGTTATACCTGGCTAAGAGAAGGCCTGTTATTCTACCAGTCAGTCCATCACCCATTAATCAAATCCATTTCAAACCTTTCATTGAAGCTGACCAACAGGGAAGACATTCAGTCTGAATTTATTCATCCTCTGAATAATTCAAGCGAGGCTTCAACAGATCACTGTATCCCACATTGCCTAACCAAGCCAGTCTGCCTTGTAGTCACCTAACATTCAGGCTTAAAAGTTAGCCCATCCACAAATCGTCCATCTATCTTTCCAGACAAAGAGTCTGCCAGGAAGCCAGGTCAGCCAGTCAGCCAGCCATCCAGTCAGCCAGTCAACCCTGGGGTCCTAGGGTGGCATTAATCAGTCTGGTTTCTGCTGAAAAGCTCAATCTGCGGATGATGGATGAGCCATCGTGCTGAGGGAACTGAAGTGACAGGTGACAAAGAAGGACACACACACCTGTATAAATCCACTCTCCCTCCTGTCTGGCCCCCGATGTTACACTGTCAAGGTAGCAGGGTAAAAGTGTGCATGAGCATGTGTGTGTGTGTGTGTGTGTGTGTGCGTGTTTATGTATCACAGCATGTGTCCTGCTCTGCTAATGAAGTCATCTGAACAGTGATTTAACAGCCTGGGTGTAAAAGCCTACCGCCCTTAACTCATAGCCTTGCTCCATTAGAATGTGATATAAACCCCGGGCACAATAACTGTCCTGCCACTGTAACAATATATAGGAGGCCAATGAGACATGCGGCTAACTCACACGGTCTGGAGAGCGGGGGAAAAAAATTACTGGCTGTGTACAGAGAAGGAAAGTCCTTCAAGGACATTAAAAGTCACAAGACAGAAAAAAACTAAACAGCACAAGGTGACAATTATATGTCTTTTTGTCCAGTGTGAGGCAGTGGCTTTACCATCACTAATGCCATGCGTGTAGCAGAAGAGTCATTGTCGGGAAGGCCTCTGTGAAAACAGCCGAGGGCACTTGAGTCTGCGGTTACGCAGAAAGCATTATCCTTATCTGCACTAACAAATGGATCAGTGGATTCAACATCAGTGAGCTTATCCCATGAATGACCTTCTATAGCTTGAGAGATATTTTTGAGTCAGAGATGGATCTGAGGAAAACTTTGACAGCTTACATGTCGCCAGCCGTGAAACTAACTTCCTGCTCTGTGCGAGCATCCCAGGCAGAACCAAAGCCATTCTCCAAATCCTCCATGAAATCTGCTCCTCTGGCCCGACAAAGAGAGGCTAATGAGGCAAGTGACAGAATCTCAGAAACTTTGATACTGTGAGATTAGGGTGAATTATATAACCTTTACCCCCCCGCCCACTCCCATCCCTCCTTGTGCTGTTTGGTGCCATGTCAGTATCGACTGCTCCCCGTCCCCATGTCACTCACAGTGTCATACTCCATGTCAAATCTATCTTTCTTCTTTCTGCCTTCCTATCTGACTTCATATCCATTTCATTCAGTATCTATTCATGAATGCTCCAACACTAATTTGGCTCAATCAAGCAATGACAGTATCTGTTTTAACATGCAACAAAGCACCAACTAAGGGGACGAATTATGGTGTGCGTGTGTGTGTGTGTGTGTGGGGAAAGAGGGGGTAGAGGCATGAAGGCGACAAAGCTCGTCACAGCACCGAGCTGCGTACTTCACCCTTATTAGACCTGTGTCCTTGGCAGATGCAGAGCTTGCCCTTTGTTATAAAGGTGTGTGCGTGTGTGTGTGTGTGTCTGTGTGTGTGTTACAATGGGGGTGATTTAGAATGGATTGGGCGTAGGCGTGGAGACAAGGTGCTGTAGCCCCATGGCTCCCTGATAGCTGGCAGCGTGACAGCTGTGAATGGAGAACAGGGAACAGCCTGAAGTATTGCCATCTAATATGTGTCACATACCTGCATAAATATTTATGCCCGTTGCAGAGCAGAACAGGAGAGGAGGGGGACTGGGTGGGGGTGGGACAGGAGAGGTGGACTTGGGGCGAAAAACTCTTCAATCAGGTGACACCAAGATCTGAGCCAGACACTCTTTTCCCTCATCTATAACTACTTCTTATATCTGCCTCAAGGACTCCAGAGTATCGCAGAAAGCAAGAGTTCCACAGTTGAAAAACTCTCCAAAAGATTTGTCCATGACAATGAGTCACACATGTGCATTCACAAAAACATAAGTCAGCATATTATTGCACTCCAATAAAATTTTTCAAAAGAATTCTTTCTAAAGCTCTTTCTCTTTCCGGCAGCCACACGAGCCCTTGGTGTTTGAACATAGTAAAAGCTCTGATGAGGAGCAGCAAGTCTATATCGTCTCCAACGACCAAAGCTTATGCCAAAGTTATGTCAAAAGGGAGTTGAAGGAGAAAAAAAACTTGCTTCGGGAGTCCCAAGTGAGCCCCATTTTGTGCAGGTAAAGGAACAACCGGTGCAGCACATGCCTCTGCAGAATGAGACTCTGAATTCAGGTAAAGACTCTTCAAAAACAAATAAAACACCAGTGAGGATCCCAAAGACAACATAAAAACACAAAAAGGACACTTGCACTGGCACACGCTGCTGTCAGTGAACGTGTGTGTAACAAGTGTCATTTCTGTTTTACCTGTTAGCCAGCAGAGTTTTGAAGGTGACCTGACTCATGCCCTGATAGGCTGGCAGCAGCCTCGGCCAGTCCCATGCCCAGTCCACCACAGCACTCTGTTGATGTATGAGGAGAGCACATTGTTAGTTATTAATCAGGGTTAATACCATCAGTGCATTACCGCTCCAGCTGGGACCCACTAACAAAAGAGGAGGGGGGTCCCCAGTGCGGGCCACCAACACCGGGGCGATCAATCATGTCCACACAAGACGGTTTTTATTCCAATAAGACAGCAATTAATTTATAAATCCATTTGGGGGGATGTAGCCATCATTTATAGAAAGATAAATCAATTTTGGGAGGGAGTCGTTACTCTTCTGACCGCTCTGCATTTTTTTTCAACACTAACCCCCCCCCCCCGTGCTTCTCTCCCTTCCCCTCTCGCTCTCTCTGTTACTATAACACACACATGCACAAACACATGAGCACCATATTGGGAAAGCAAATAAAAATCAGATTGGTTTGATTGCCAAAATGTCACTTTTAACTCCAGGCTGAGTTTTATTGACAAAAGAGGTACAACTCCACTCCTTTCTTCCATCCATCCATCCATCCATTCCCCCCTCTGCTCTTTCGTCATAGGTGATTGATGGAAGTAACTTTTTCTTCCCCTCCTCCCACCATTATTTTATTTGACAAACAACGCAGGCACCTGAAGCGGAGAAGGCATTTTAATCATTCTCTTAATAGGGTGTTTCTATGCAAAGCTATGCAGCCTCCTGTGATAAGCCCAAAACAGCCAAAGTCTGAGGATTAAAACGTATCTGTTCTGAGAAAAAAAAAAACAATAGTGTCAACATTACAAGAGATCACAAATATATAAACACGACATTTCTAATCCATTTCTAAATAGTAGAAATAAACACACAAACCTGCACTGAGGAAATACTAGACTGTTTTATACAATAGCAATGGTATTACCCTTCTACAATAAAAAAAAGGGAAGGAGCCGACAACGCTCTCATTCAACAAATAAAACCTGTAGGTAGACACATCCCCTTTTAAGTACAGTGAAAAAAATTGATAATTAATTGAACACCATGGTGACACTCCAGGGGATGAGCTTGGTGTAAGAGGGTATACGATTCAAAGCCCACAAAGAAGTGCACTTCAACACTACTCACTCCTTTAACATGACTCGCTTTCTAGGTATAAAGGTAAAGTTTTCTCATTGTTTCACCTTTTCAGTGTTCTTTTTCTCTCTTCCAACCTGACTCCTGCCTGGAAAAGGCAGCGACCTATGGAGAATAGGGAAGCCGAGCCTGCAGTAAGACAACTTCTGAGACTGCTACGGTATCCAGTTCGCTAGAGACTCAAACTCCTAACCTTCAACTTTAGGCTCCTGGCCTTGTGAGAAAGTTAAAACGACATCGACATGGAGACGTGAAAAGACTCAGATAACCACTGGGACATCAAAACTTTCACTGAGTTAAAATACGTAAGAAAAAGAAAAGATTTGCTCCAAAGAGCCATGATAAATGTTTGGCAAACCTGATCCAGCTTCTTCTTGCCAATGTGATCAAACTGGTAGAGAGGGTTGAAAGAGGCTGCGTTCACGGGACTGTCAGAGCGGAGGACAAAGTTCACCAAGCCAGGCGGATCGTTTGATGAGTCTGTGCCTTCACACAGTTTCGACAACAGCTCCTGTGTCCAAGACAGAAAGAAAAGGAAGATAACAGACATTGAGTGACAGACTGACAGTGAAGTATTCTGTAAAGAGAAACTAAGGGCAATTAAACACCAACAAATGTATTTAAAATTAAAAAACAAAACCCTTTGGAATTGAATAAAAAGCTGGGACACTTTTAGCATCATCTGCGGTTGTTACTTAGCACAGGTGCCCCTCATGGTGGACAGTATAAAGTAATGAGCGTGTGTCTCAATGAGTGTTTGTGTGTACACGGGCTTCCTGGTGCGAATCCACTATATTCCCATCCGTCAGCTTGACATGGCCTCCGAACCCGCTCTCGCCTCCACCTCACCAGCAGCTCACTCTGTCCCTGACCTGCGTGTTCTTGCCTCGACCTTGGGTGGGTAGAGACACTCAAGCTGCCAGCGGGGGAACTCTGAGCCTGCTCGGGAATCCCATCCCCGCTCTCTCAAATTGCTCCAAAGAGTTATAGCTGTTTATGGATTCCATCAACGGCAGCATAATGTATATGGCACTTACATTCGTATTCGTCCATGTTGCGTCCTAATAGACAGTCTATAGGTCGGCCATGTCAGTAACTCTCGCACAAGCAACAACTAGCTCTTTTACTGCACCTATGAATATATATGAAAACAAATCTCCTCTGTGAAATAGACAACCATGCACTATTACAGACAAATGACTTCATGCTGTCACAAATGAGTGAATCAATGAATCACCAGAAGACCACACGATGGCCGGCAGTCCAAATGATGCAACGTTACTCCCCTGGAGACATAGATATTATTTTTACTACATCGAGGACAAAAATACACTGATGAGTTTTGGTCCACCCGTCAGTGTGAGGTCTGTGCATCAAAAAAGATTCATTCAAATCTTCAGGAGCGCCCGGTGAGCGTCTGAGAAACAGCCGTTACTTTATTTCACAATGCCAAAACTGTAATTCTGACTTAGTGCTTGATTTAAAGCCCTGTTGAGGCAACAATAAATAGGACTATCAAAACACATCAATTGTGTTTTATTATTCCATTACTTAGGCTGCTTCATCTTCATGATAATGGGGACAATGAAAGATAAGATTTGACAGTTGTCTTGTTCCACACTGTGTAACAGGCTGAGCAGCATTAAAACAACACAGTCCTTGTGTGCAGTCACAAGACACTTTAAACACACATTCAAACTTGAACGATTTTTTTTCCTTCAGTAACTCATTTCTTTCTGTTAACTCAATGAATGAAAGAGTACTAACCAGTAACTGTAACTAGATATTAATTTTCATTGTGGGAAAGTTGGACATGTTACTGCACTTTTTATGTAATTTGGTTGATAATTACAAAATAAAGTCCTCTTCAACACTAAAAGCTGTTGCAATAGTAATATGTTAACAGAGAATACAGGATGAGATGCACTGCACAGACGAGCATTTGTTGGTGTCATTCATTTGCTCCTCTTTCTTTTTTCATGTGCTCTTTCCCCATACTTCACAAGAGTCTGCTTCCAACGTATAGAACTTTTTTGTTAGCCAGCTGTTTATTTTAATGCTCTATGTCTCAAAGCCCAGCAGCTATCCTCTGATGACAAATTAGCATCTGGGAGCAATAGCCAATCATGTTTGGCGTCTGGTGTAGACAGGGGCCAAGACTCCATCTTCAGTCCACCGTACGTTGTTAATAGTCTCGGTAGTTTCTTTTATCACACAAGTCAAACATTTCACCACACAACAACACAAACAATTACAGTCATCTGCAGGTGTTTGGGGGCCAGATGACATTTTGTCTATCATCACCTCTCTGCATATGAATGCTGATAAACCAAAGAGCACAGTCAGTGTGTTCTGCTGCTTTTGCTTTCCACACAGACCAATGCCTGCTCAAATGAGATTGCTCAACAACAAAAAAGGGAGCCAGCAGGCTAACAACCTGGAAATCTTGTCCCATGCAGAACCTGCTTACTTAATAGAATATAATATAAACTACACATTTACTTACTCCAATCAACTTGGGCACTTTTAGGAGAGGTAGTACTTTTGGTTTTGTAAAACCTGAGTTCAAAAAGAGTCACTGCTCTTCCTGTGGCCTCCTCCTCCTCCAGAGCATTACGCTATAACTCTAAAACTGTATGGGGCCCCCCTCTTCCTTCCAAGTGGTGAACATACAACACAGGAATTCACTGTAGGTTTGCACCCTTGAGGTCACCTGAACAACAGAAGATCAGAACAGCTAGACTGCACCCAATCACCACCACCACTCCCCTCCGCCTCCCCTCCTCCTGAACAGCCTGCGGCCTCAGGCCAGCAGCCACCTAATTGCTGGGAGAGGGAGTGCTTCCCTACCTCATTGCCTTGGATGATGTGATAGATCTGCCTCAGGTAGTCGCTGCCACCTGCTTTGTGGCAGACCTCCAGCAGCATCAGGCCTATTTTCTGCTCAGTCAGTTCAGCCGCAGCGACTCTGCTCTCTCTTTCTCGCTCAAACACACTAAAAGAGAAACAGAAACAGGAGGAGGAGATGGGAGAGGAGACAAAAAGACAGAAGGAAAAATCAGAGTGCGGCAACGGAGGAAATAAGAAGAGGGGAGGGTGTCAGCTTCAATTTGAACACCCTCTTCCTCTGGCTGAGGAGGTATTTTCCATTTGAGAGATGCATTTTGGATACAGTTAGGACTTGACTGTAGATAAGTAATTCAGGTCAATAACATCTCCTGTGAATAAGATATATATTTTTAGTTTTTGGAATCACTCATTCCAGAGGGTAAAGGAACTTAAAATGTATTTATTTGTTTATATTACTTATGGTTACATAATGAAATAATTTCCACTTTCTGTTCATTACCATTCATGAGAACCACGGAGGGAATTTTGACCGAAGGATGTTGCGGCACTAAAAGTGATGGTTTGCGTGTGTGCGTAATTGTGTGTCAAGGTCCTCATCCATGTTCAGTCCCCAACCGTGGCAGATGCCGGCATCATTTCCCTGCCCTTCTGGTATGGATGGATATCATTCGGCCGTCCATCAAACCCTCCCCTTCACATACACTTCCTGTCATTGTTCTCCTCTTCTCGCGCTTCCCTTTTGTAATTATAAGGTGGCAGAAGTGGTGTTGCCTGTCAGCCAACCCATTGGCTGCTTGACATTGAGAGTGGCGGAGGAAGAGGAGTCCCGTCTTGTCCACACACATCCCATTCATTGCGTTGCCGGGGCGGCCCGGCGGTGGTGTTGTCGGCAGTTGGTGGCTGTGCATCCGTGTCAGCACCTGCACTGTATCCTTTCCTGTCCATCACTGTGCAGGTGAAGCAGATGATTGGATTCAGTCAGCGGGGTGATTAATGAGGGCCCCTCCGGATTTGGGACAGCCTATCAATCATGTCATTAGGGCCAATGTGCCCTGAAAGAGGCAGACCTCCGCCAAGGAATAACTGCATTCATCTTCATCTGTGTATGCATCCCGTCAGCCCAGCCAGGGTCACCATGATGGAGAACAATAATCTTCTCCTCTACAAATTACTTTGCAAAGACAAGGTGGGTGGTGCGGGGAGGTGGGGGGGGGGGTTACAGTTGGGAAAGGATGGAGGGAAAGTGGGATGAGGGAGCAGAAATCTTCTCCTCTACAAATTACTTTGCAAAGACAAGGTGGGTGGTGCGGGGAGGTGGGGGGGGGGGTTACAGTTGGGAAAGGATGGAGGGAAAGTGGGATGAGGGAGCAGAGATGGGAGGGCTCGCATAGGGGCAAATGCTCTTTATAGAAGGTGGTCTGTGTGTGTGTGTGTGTGTGTGTGTTTGTGAGTGAATAAAGTGCTGTTTTTTTAGAGTTGTTACATCCACTACACACTCTCCCTCTCTCTCTCTCTCTCTTTGTCCATGTCTCTCTCTCCCTCTCTCTGTCTGACAATGTATTCTGATTGTTTACAAGCCAGGCGTCACATCCCTGTGAAGGTTAGTTTAATGAATAGTAATGATCCCACTGAATGCCTCCGACAGGTGATACATAATCACTCTTCTTTCACTTTACCACTCACCCCCCCCCTCCTCACCAGCCCCCTGTGTTTTTTTTCTTCCTCCAATTTCATCCCCTCTTCCAGAAACAGACAGCACTTCCTAGAACTGGCCATAATCCAGTCAGGGTTTTTTTATTTATCTATATCAGTCACTTTCTTTTTTTTTTAATTGCACATGCCGTGTTACAGCGCTGAATCACCCTTTTTTTTATTTTTCTTTACAAGGACGGAAGCATCCGGACTGTTGTTATGATGAAGAGAGCGACCGGAGATACGATTTCTCGGAACGGGCAAAAACGCTGAGACAAAGGTCACAGATCAGTCCAGAGTAAAAGCTGTTTTCCCATCACTCTGAGCCACAGCCCACTCAGTCAGACAGCGTGTCCATCATTTACCACAACAAACACACCATCTGAGATTCATTGATCTTACTCATGGAGCTTTTTAATGAAAAATGACCTCTGTGATACTATACATCAGAAGCCGAATGCTCAATTAAAAAAAGCCTATACAAGCTGCATTTGTTTTCTCTGTTTTAGTCCGAATCTTTATTGAACATCAAGTGTCTGAACACACCATCAGTCAGTTTGATCAGTTTCAAAGTTACGACTGATGGATCACTAAAATGAAGTATTAGGAAATTCACTTGATATAAAAGCTGTTTTTGTGATGAAGATAATCCAGATGAAGTGAATTCCTTGTGTTGGAAAGTGAATAATCAATAACAACCAAGACTAATGACAGACAATTCACATATGTCATGTATGAAAAACATTAATATAAACCACACTGATACCATCCTGACCTTGACTTCTCACTTGATCCCTGCAGTTGACCTCTTACCTGTCGGAGCAGAGCTTCCTGGCTTTCAGCAGCTGTATGTTTATCCATTTGGGTCTTTTTTCCTCCAGAGCCTGCAGCACTTTGAGGACCGTGGGTTTGGGGACACCCTGCCAGGAGACCACCGAGGTAAAGAAAATGATCACATGACAGAAATTAGATCAACCATTAAATTTAAGAAGAGATAATATATAATATAATATAACACTGTATTAATATTGGAGATATCATAATTATTTGTCTTTTATTCCATGACCCTTATCCCTTACTCTCGGTTGAACGTCCATGGCAGCCTGTAGGCACTCAGCCAGCAGGGACAGGCAGTCCTTTGCCCCGCGATCCACGGCCAGACCTCTGATCTGTTCTATTGTGTCTGGGTTCTCGAGGCCATGGATGAGGCAGCCCAGCAAGGCCCAGAGCAAAAGGCCCATCGAGCGCAGCTGCCGGGCATGCTGGGAGAGCTGCTTCTCTGCCACTTGGAACAGGAAGCGAATGGGGAGAGGGACAGACGCCACAGCCATGGGCAGGTTGATGAAAATTAAAGACATGGCTTGAATGGCAAGATATATTACAGCTGGAAGGAGAAAGAAGTGTTGGCTGTTAGTTTTAAAGAACAACCCTCTAAAGTTAATAACTGTCTTGTGTTAAAAATGCAACACAGGGTCCATTTATACTTTTAGTAGAAGTCTCTCTTCCCCGAGATATCAGTGGTGCGTAGTTCCACTCCTTGGGTATCCTGGCGAGGACAGTTCCTGGTATATTAGGGATACCGCTGTGCTCCTCCGTGACCTGCCAACCCATCACCATGGAGACCAGATGTGCCAAGAGGCTGTTGGTGGACTTGGTGATCACAGAGCGGACACAGCTGATTACCACAGGCGCAGTGTGCGTTGCGTCTGAGGAGAAATGAACAGCAGGTAAAGAAAAGTGAGTGAAACAGTGTCACACTGAAGACTAAAAGGTTCACTGTATAGAAGTGACTGATAACTAGAGGTGGATATATATATAATATAAACTTTGATCACAGACATGCCTTCCTATTACCATAGAATGGAAAGGCATATACAATGTCATAATTGTGACCAATTTAGAGCAGGCCACATTTTATATTATAAAAGTCTAGTAGGGTTTTAAAAGAGTGAGGAGTCCATTTAGTTATTGAACAGCAGTCTTATTCAATTTTCCAGCAGCGGGACACAGCTGCTGTTAAAATAACTGTATTTTCTTGAAATATCTACTCTCACTAAAAGAAAGTAATACCAGGTTAAATTCAGATGTTCTCCATCAAAACCAGGTGGTCTCACACTAGAAATCTTAGCGCTTTCTCCAGGTGCACGGACTCTTTCATCGCTCTGCCCTTTCATATCCCGCTCACACTGATAGCGAGCGAGCCATTCAGCATGAGGTTGTATGGTACCCATTAACTTTCTACACAGGTCGGCTGTAAAAACCAAAGGCTACAACGTGGAAAGTTATGGCACAAGAGCGGCTGCAGTGGAAGAGCGCTGAAATCTCCAGGGACATCTGACAAATGTGTCACATTGGAGCCACAGAAAAGAATAGAAGCGGAACAAAAATAAAAAAAAAAAAAAAAAAAAAAGGAGAAACACTCTGTGGCAGGTGAGACCTATTTTTCAAAGTCTTCACACTTTATACCGCCTGCAACCGTATTGACCAGTGTATTGATTTGAAACAAGCTGCTATCATGTGATGAAACATCAGTGTAAGTGCAGAAACTCTCAGTGTAATCTATGAAAGTTAACTCAGTGCACAGTTTAAATAGAAATGGGGGCATTGGGGGTATCCTGTAACCAAAATTATAATACAAAGATTTGGCACACTCCAATAATTAAACTAATTACCCTGTGAGGATAAATGATGATTGGATGACATTGAGAATTTCTCTCTGGCTCACTCTATCACTTTTCTGTTCTTTTCCCTGCGTCGATCCCTCCCTTGCTCCGTCTCCATCCAAATGCTCTCCTCCAATCACCCTAATTTATGCTACAATAATTACCACTTGCACAGGATATAAAAATCACCACCAAAAAAGAGCTCCATACTCCACGGGAGTTCTGATTAAGCTCTGTATCAGAGAGAGGCGGAAAGAGAGAAAAGAGTTGGGGAAGTAATTGCAGCCTCTGGAACAGCGTATCAAAGTCATGCTTTGGCTCATGTTCATGCAATGTCAACATAAGCTGTAAATAAAAAAGGAGATTCTGTTTTTGGCAGGTTTAGTGTTGTATTTAGAAATACGTCTGATACATTTAGAGACATTTCATTTCGTGTTTTCGGAGCTTGGTCTCGACATTTTGGGACACACACAAACTGTTTTTACCAGTTCGTTACAAAATGAGAATGGTACTGGCTTATGATGTTTTCACTTCATACTATAGCATCGAAAACACAAAAAATGACAGCTAATGCCGAATTCAGAGTCTAGTCTAGCAACGATGAGCAAATACATTATAAATTGCTCTCCTGTTAAATAAAAAATGTCTCAGATATATACCATCTTATATTATATTGCACTTCAAGGTACTTTATGTAAATGTTTAATTTCTATTGATATGAGAATAAAACATTTAAACAACCCCTACACCCATGTCAACATGTTTGTTGAGTGTGGATACCTGAGCCCACGAGGACCGTACAGGCTGGGTTGGGAAAATTTTTGAAATGAGGCTGCAGGATCTTTTCATCTGATGTAAGCATCAGGGAGAACAAGCAATGATATTGTGAGTCAGGGACAGAGACAGCTTTGCCTCGGTTTGGTCACAAAGCCTGTTGGGTTCTGGGTTGGGCTCAGTTAGTTGTCCCTAAGGGACCCAGGCAGCTCTCTAGTGGGAAGTAATCATCCCTAAACTACAACATTATACAGCAGCAGTAGTAACTGTACCTGCCAGGGTGTAGAGATTTTCCCATAGATGTGCCCTCTCCAGATACGGTCGAAGCGCCTGAGTCAAGGCCTTTGGGACATTTTTTAAGCAGCTGAAAAGATTGAACAATGTGACTATGAAGTTGTCTCCAGCCTGGCAAATCTCAGCAGACATATCTGAGGCACTCTCCTGGCAGAGATCTGAAAGAGAAAAACAAATCAAATCATTTTGGCACAGCACTTTTGGGCAAAATCACAAATAATTGTGTCTGGATTCATGAAACGTGATATCCTGGAACACTTGACAAAAACATGAAGAGGATTACTCATACGCACATAAAGATTCAGAGAGGAGTGCGTAGGTGAGTGTTTTTTAGAAGAATGATTCAGAAAATATCAACCGTGTAGAGGTCAGCAGGGAAAGATGTAAAACCCAATCCTATGAAACGGCAACCTCATTTCTGTGCACAAAAACACAGTGGAAAATGTCAAGTCTGCCCAACCTGACACATGTTAACAGAGAGGGTGAACAAAAGGCATTGTGGAATAGACGGAGGAGAAAAAAAAAACACACACATCTGTGTTCGATGGAGAAAAACCAGACTAAAAAAAAAGAGAGAAAAAGAAACAGATTCCAAGGCCCCCTGGCTTTAGGATCCACAGCACATGGAGACAGGAAGTGAAAAGGAAGAGGTTTTGACAGGGTGTCCTCGTGGGGGCTGCTGTCTGAGCACGGGGCTGAGGATGGAGGTGCGTGTGCGTTTGTAACCCATATGGATGTCTACACATGTGTGTTTTGTGTGCTTACACGTGTGCGCGTGTGCATGTGTTAAGTTGACAGGGGTTGCTGAGGAAGGGCCCATGGCTCCAGAGGTGGCAGACATCCAGAGGTCTGTCAGTCTGCTGTGTGGGAGATGACAGCTATCTGAGCAGGAGAATGTAAGCAATGTGGCAGTCAATGAAGTGGGCGCTGTGATGCGGGGGGGGGGGGGGGGGGGGGGGGGGGGGGGGGGGGGGGGGGGGGGGGGGCATGGCTTCCGTGCGAGTAATGCTGGACTATTTTAAAATGGCAGGGCTGCATTAGCCCCGGCATTAGAGGGTCAGCAACATCAGTTAATAAGAGACAGGTTGGGAGCATTGCCTCAACTCAAGGTCCAAATGATTCCCTCTGTCTCAAACTTCCTCTTAGGTCCCCTACTCTCTCTTTCTCTGTCACACACACTCACAAATGGTCAAGCACCCTGACCTACGATCAGTGCATTCAGCAGCATGATGTGGGCTGTACTGGCATCTTGCTCCCGGCCTGTCTGGTAATTGGTCCTTAAGGTGCGGGTTATCTTGACATCATTGCTGCAGTGGTCCAAGGAAACAGGGCAAATAACATTTATTTCCACTTGGGGTGCTGGAGAGCATGGCAGGTTAACTAGGTGCCTTTTAATAATGATCCCATTATGGAGCAGCAGATGACTTTCGGAAAAACAGACGACAGTGAGCCGCCGCACTCCGCACTGCCGCGGCAGCACGCAATCCATCCGGCGTGTTTGTGTCTCAGTGTCGATTTTCTCAGATGCTCTCTCTATTTCTCCTCCCTTGCTGTCCCTCCTTCTCTGTCTCTGAGCTTATCCAACCTTGATACATGGCCAATACATACACCTGTTTATCTTCCGGACAACCAGTCAACCAGTCACAGGGGCCCTCTCTGTAAACCTCTGTAATTGGAAGCAGACACAGCGATCATAATAAAAAGGCTGTGTGAGTGCACGTGTGTGTGTGTGTGTGTGTGTGTGGTAGAAGTAGTCTTTTCTCTGATTTCGGGATTTTGCTAAAGTGAAAACTGGTTTTGTAGTTGTGGATGAGGTGTAGTCCCTCTGAAATTACTCTCTACAGTGAAATATGTGTAACTTATCTATCCACAATTAATACATTATAAAACTCTTTTTATGTGTGTGTGTTATTAATCATGGAAAAGGAAAAGTAACACCATGTTTTTTAACAGTATTAGAAATCTATGCATAAGTTCCATTAAATGTTTTGCAAGTTTCTAACTTTTAATACAGCACATAAAAACAGTAGGTGTGCCCGTATGGGGAACTGCAGCAGCTTATGGGAGCGCAGTCATTCAGTCAAGCTGTTCCTTTTGTCTGTCTGCTTCCTGGTTAATTAGCCCGTCACCGTGATAACACACGCAAGTCAGCGCTTCCAACGTTGATTTACGGCGGCGTGCGGGGAGAAGCATTGCACAGCCTCCGAGCCAGACTCAGACCAAGCGAGAGAACGAGACAGTGAGAGTTGTTATTAATGAGGTCGCTATAATGTGAATTAATGTGCGAGTGCACAACAGTCTTTAAAGGTTAGACTGTTGCTGGTGCGGAGAAGAGAAGAAGGGAAGGGAAAATCTTTAAAGGTCAGCCCGTGTGCTCCGCCCGGGCCTGTTGAGTGTTTATTACTGCGCTCTATTGATTTAGTGATGATGATGACCAAGGTGAAAATGATGATGGTGGCAAAGATGCTGATGATAACTTCATAAAATAGATAGAGCTCATCTAAGGTCTATATAATTCGCTTAGGATCTTAGAGCACTGTAATTAAGACACTGGTAAACACCGTCCCACACATAGCTCCTGCACAATCAGCTCTGTGGGTCCAGAATGTTATAAAAATCATATTACAGAGTCAAAAGACGTCCTGAAGATAGACAATTAGGCATGCATATACTGCAGTCTGTGTTCGTATGCACTTATTGTTCCCTTCTTCCTTTGACATGCATCCCTTCATACTCTGAGAGACTTACGAGAGTTTTCAAGGAGCATTCGGGGCAGGTGACAATCTCTTTCCAGCAGCATTCTTAGAAGCAACTTGGGATTGCATCCGGGGTTAGAGGTCAGCAGCTTCAGCTGGCACACAAAGGCCGACTCGTCCATAAGGCCGTCTCTAAGAGAAAGACAAAAAGTTGACAGTTCTGCAGTGTCAGGTGAGAGTACAGATAGCAGTGCATTTAGCAAAAGGCCACGATGGAGGATAAAAAGAGAAACACAAGGATCGGAGGCACACTTGGTCTGAAGGACGATCTGGGAGGAAATGGTGCTCATGCCACGAGTGTAACTTCCCTCAGTGTCACTCACTCCTGATGCTTAGTCTGCAAATGCCTTTACACTCGCTCACTTATAGTGTGTGCACCGGGAAGGAATTAGCTCTAATCTTGGCCAGCTAAAAGCAAATTAACATTTGGGAGACAGCCAAATACATGAATATACAGCAGTACCCCACTCCTACATCTTTTGTATAAGCAAGAGGCAGCAGGCAGCTGTGGGTAATGAGCCGTATCCTTGGTGTGTGTGTGTGTCTTTCTGTGTGCACCCCTTCACTGCCTATGCTAGCTGCAATGTATGTGTAAAAGTGTGAAAGCAAGCTAACATTTGTGTGCCTGCATGTTACTTTATACATCTCAATAAAATCTAATGGAAGTAAAGGACAGAGTTTGTCTGAAGAGCGAGGAGGCGGGGGGCTGTACAGGGGGTATCTGCCCAGAAATTAAACATTCTATTTGAGCCAGAGAGCTGGAGCAGGGTGCACCCTGCTGTTTGACTGAGGAAAACTATTCCTCGATCTGACAGCGCAATTTATGATGTCACTGGGACTGCAAATCCAGAAGAAATCCTCTTTTAACTGCACTGATAAATCTACTCGACTACAGCACAGGGTCAGCTTACAGAACCGAGGCACATAGAGACACACATGCGCACGCACACACACACACGTATGTGCAAAGGCAAAGCAGGGCATGAAAATGCAGAAATGCACAAAAGGCCAGAAAACATAACTACAGATGCTTTCTTTTACAGCAATGCTGGATGATATATTTATGTGCTTTGTGATTTTATTATTGTTTCATTTAATAACCATAACAATGGCTTTTATTTTAATGGTCTGGGGAATGATCTGGCCACAGAGGCCAGGTCCTGGAAAAGGACCGGTGGATCTGGCCCCAGGCCCACTGGCAGGCCCCCTGGCGCCTTCACATGCAGGCAGGAGGTGGGAGCAAAGAAATAAATAGGTCATAAAAATAAACTAATTTCAGCTCTCCGATACTTAGGAGCAGGAGAGCGGGGGTTAGTTTGATTTGTGCTCCATCAGCACGCAATGACATCACCTCTGGCTGTGTGGGAGATGAGAGGGGACTGCACCTCGGAGGTCACAGAGGTAACTGGATGCACATGTACTGCGGCGTGTGCACTTCTAAGCATACGCAAGCACACGCACTCCACATTCTGTTGACACCTCATGTGTAAAGCAAACTTCATAAACATAAATAAAATAGATGTCTGCAGCAACACAAGTTTTTTTTCTTCCCAGTTTGCATCTGTGCTGTATTACCAGACTAACTCTGGTTTGCAGCTATGAGCACATTTTACATCTACACATTCAGTATATGGCTCCAACTCCACACACACACACATATGGTTCTCTACATACAGCGGGTGGAGGTGTGTGTTGATGGATTAGCATACCAGAGTATGTGTGTATGTGTGTTTGTGTGAGAACACGCATGTGTACCTGCTGTATGACAGGTGATAGATGGCGTGATGGGTGTGCTTTACATACCGTACGGCCTGCTCCGTGAAGAGGTCAGGGTTGATAGCGTTTAGCCAGTGTACAAAAGAGCTGTCAGGCTGCTGTGGCATGGATTCCTTCACAGGATTAATCATAAATGTCCTGGAGGAAATGAGATTGCATGGGACAGCTTTTAACAATGCATCTTCAGTATCCCAAAAATAAAAATCGCCTGCACCTCTTTATTGCAGTAGTGTGCCAGGGAGTGATATCATATCATACTGAATTGTGATTTACTTTTTAACATTAGTAGCCCACCCATGTTATTATAAATCTGGTGTCCATATTCAGGGTCCTTTATGAACCGTTTAGTTTCAGACTCAGTTTCCACATGACCATCTTTGAAGGACACTCAGAGGGCGTACACCTCCCCAAAGGCTGAAAGCATATTTCACAATATTAGACCCTGTTCAAACCTGGTATTAATATCCCACCTTAGTCATCCAATCACAAAAGGTCAGTTCTATTAGTACAAGCATGAATGCACCCAAATGCAACCTCAATGAGACCTGAGATCAGATCACTCAGACCAGTTCGGTGGTCTGGGATGCATGTGCCATCACTCTTTCAGCTCTGAGAGTGCAATAAGTCACCGTCCTGATTCCACTCACTTACTCACACACACACACACACACACACACACACACACACACACACACACACACACACACACACCTGTTTGAAACCCCAATCCCTGGTGGAGGTAATTCAGAAGTAAGTTTAAAAACAGAAAACGAATACAAACCTATACAGCAAAGTTAGGGGCGCTGTAACAATAACGAGGACTGTCAGGAGTTGCCCACACAGGCTGTGGATTTGGTGGGGCCAGTCTGATCCCCCAGTGATTACGGCAATCGCTGGCGAAGGGTTGGCGCTCAACAAGGCCTCGGGACTTTCGCACAAACTCCACATGAGTTGCTCCACATACAGCAGAATTGCTGTGATGTCACCTCTAGGACGCACAAGGAGCCAAGAGAAAAAGGTGAATGAGGAGATGAAAACAGAAAAGACGAGGTGGGGGGGGGGGGTATGCGAGAACACGTGAACGAAAGAGAAGGGGAAAGAGGCAATGAAAGCGTACGTCTCTGTCTTCAGAGGCTGGCACCCACCATGATATTATGACATAACCGCCTCATTGCACAACCAGTCAGACAACAGAACCTCCTGGTGATTTTACTGCTGGAAAGTTAAGTGTACTGCTGGCTTTGTATTTCACCATAAAAGTCACTGCCTTTATGTTTAAATGCCAATAAATCTGTTTCCTCAATTGGTTGGGGAGAGCTGCTCATCATCTCTCATCTCCTCGTCCCTCCTTCCCCGTGGCCTAAATCGATATTAGGCACACAGAGATGGGCTTATACAGGACAGCTGAGGTAGTGTAAGAGTCCCCGTGCGAGATCTGCTCAAATAGGGAACTTGGAGAAGCTTTGAAAAGTTCTGTTTTAACTAGCTTTGCACTTTATAACTGTCAGGCATTACCAAGCAACATAAAGCAGGCTTCGTGATGACATCATGCTGTGCTACAATGCATACTGCACTTTGTCTTTGTCACTCGAATCATCCGCCCAACGCGTGTCACAGTTTAACCTGTTCATTGTCATCATTCAGCCATCTGGAGAGGAATCAAGAGAGAATCTGATGGGGTGAAAGAACATACGCTGAGTGGAGGGAAATTAGGCTCATGGTGATTATATTTATAAATATACTTCATGGTCCCAATTCATGTAGATTATACAGAGACGTATAGTGAAGAAAGTAAAGAGAAAAATCATGTTACATAGACAAGTCAGCAGATGAAGTTACTCTTACTTGTCGTGGAATTGTTGGTGCTCTAATTTGCATTTATAGTCTTAAGTACTTTAAGCACCTCTCGTCCTTGCTGCCTGAAAAGCAGAGGTTTAGATTGCCTTCTCGACTGCTGTTTCCGAGGTCAAGAATAAACTTTGAACCTATGCTGTTAAGCCAACATTAACAGGAAGTCTGTAAAGCTAAAGGACCTTGACGCGAAATTGCTTTCTTAATTACCCTCCAATTATAGTGCATATCTGCTGTGCATCCAGGAAAAAATCTTCCCTTACGGCATATGCCCTTTCATATTGTGAAACTGATACTGGTGTTAAACGTGATTGTGTACATTTTCTATCGATTCATTCAGAGGAAGACAACCACAGTGCAATACAGAGGTTTATCCAGTGAATTCACTAGAAGTAGAAAATTAGTGGAAACGTATTTACTTAGTGGAGCCTTATTTATTTATTGTCAGAGAAAAAGTTCCAATGATTATGAAAGAGGTCAAGGTGGTAAACGATACCTGATTTGCAGATGTCTCTTGTATGAAGGCTGGGCCGTGGCGTATCTTTGCACCAGTGTTAGTAAAGTATCTGACAGCACCTGGCCAAGCACATCCTTGGCCAACTCTGGCGGAAGAACTGCCCACAGGTCGCTACGGAGCCCACACAGGAAATAGAACCACATCTGCACCGAGAAGGAACAGCGCTCGCCCTGTGGAGGAAAGCAGCGGATGCAGGGGGAGAGAGAGAAAAAGAGAGAGAGAGAGAGAGGGCAACATATGAAGATATATTGTGATATGGACATTGACATTGAAGAGGAAAAAAGCAGAGGAGAGGAGATGAAAAGAGAGTGAGAGAGAAAACATGAAGGAAAAGAAAGAGGGAGACGGAGGCAGAGGCAGTACTGTCAACACCAGGATGTCTCAGTGGTCACGCCACCTGCACTCTGCACCTGGGTTTCTTCCCCCACTGGGATTTTAGGCGGCTTTAAAGTCCTGAACTGGAGAACACATCACGAGGGGCACACATACACACTCACATCTAAAGAACTGAGAACTTTTCTGAATAAAAAGAGCAAAGACAAGTTATACAGAGAGGACAGATAGACAGAGACATAGAGACAGAGAGCGAGCGAGAGAGAGAGAGGAGGACAGACAGAGAGAAGGGGATAATTATTATGGCATCCTTCAGCTTCCTCGATTCATTAAACCTTCCTAGTCTACCTCTCTCGAAATCCACATTTTACCTCAAACAACCAACTCTTACCATGGATGGTGTGCGTATGTGTGTGGGTGCCCACACCTCAACTTCCTCATCATACCTTTCAGTCCCCACTTCACCTCCTCTAGCTCATATTTGAGTTTTCTCCTGCTCTCCCTCCCTCTCTGCCCTGCAGCCAGTCATTTAGGGATCGCTCGTTGATGGGGAGCGTGACCGAGCTCTATGTCCGGGATTAGCCCGCCATCCTCCGCCTGTGGACTCAGTGGAGCAAACGCAGACACGGATGTTGGCTCCAAACCAAGGGCGGCTGCAACTACATGTGCAGCTGAGATGTCTTATCCTTTCTTTTGAGTCAAACTTTCTATAAGCAGCCAGGTCAACTATGAACAAATTCCTATTAGGGATGACAACCTGGCAGGAGGGAACATTGAGTATGGGACAGGGAACTGGATGGAATAAACTGCATGTGTTTTTTTTTTTTTATGTTGCATTCTTTTTGAACACTATGGGCAAAAATGTGGCAAGAAAGTAAGCCAAGGTCACGTTCTCATATGTTGTTACTATGGCTTATTGAACATTTCTACGCCAACAGCAATTTCTTGTGTCAATATAAATAAAAAATAACAAAAAGAAAGACAGCTGGAGAGGGGTCTCTCTGGAGCTGCACTGAGCTGTGAAACAGCCAAGGCACAGGGCTGAAACCTAATACATACATACAGCTACACATACCCACATCAAACCTACAGATAGATACATACATACATAGTCATGACAAATGAAACACACATCCCGGAATGCTGCTGCACAGCCACACGTGCAGTCATCTGTACAGATGCACAGCCATGCTTAAACAAAAGCACACACCTGCACACAGCAGGTCTGTCTGACACCAGTGACCCAGGGAGGGAGGGAGGAACAAAGGGAGGGAAAAAAGGCACAAGCGGGGTAAAGTAAGAAAGAGAGGCGCGGTTTAGATTGGTTTAAGGGCATAAAGGTAGGGGAGTTCCAGGGGCCCTATGCTGTTTCCAGACGGTCCCAGTGTAGACTGCAGACTTCAGACAGCTGAATCCCTGGAGCCCTCGGGGCAGCATGGAAGCCACAGATGTTCTCAGGGAGCTCAGAGTCGAAGGCTCGGTTAGAAGAGGGAGCGTAGGAGGTAAAGGTGCATTGTGGGAATGAAAAGAAGAAGCAGCGAAAGCTCCAGAGTATAATTCCTTGAGTTCCTCGAATTCTACTGAACAAGTCTGGTGAGACACGTGGCATTGAAATGATTCACCTTTTTACACTGAGTGTAATGAAATAAATACCAAACAATACTGGGGGTGTTTTAAGTCTTACTGAAATTTCAGCAGTAAAAACTCAGACAGGCAAACTTGAACACTGTTTTAATCATATAAGAGTTCAGGAAAAATAAAGGCAGCTAAGGTCAAATAAAGTACATTAAACAAAATAAAAGGCAGGACATTTTACCTCATAGAAGGCTTTGGGGTCGGCCCAGTGGTGACTCTCTGCATCATGAAGAATGCACAGAGTGCAGATCTGGACACAATAGCTGGTCAGCTGGTTTTTCAAGGCATCTGCTGTTTCTTTGTACTTCTGGATAGGCAGTAAGGTCAGGGGTCTAGGCACAAAAAGAAATATCTATTTTTAATTATATATAAAATTCATATCAGACAAAGAATCAAAGCACAGATGGTTTCACTGCTCGGCTGTTTATTCAGGAAGTTATCACGCAAACCTGAGGTGAAATTATTTGATGAAAGAACCGCTGATTTATTGTGAAAGTTTAGTGTGACATTTCATATCCTTTAAATCGGCCGGCCTTGATACTTTCCAGAGAGAGGCGAGAGTTTAACAGGGGTGCAAGGAGGCTTACAACCAGAGGGACTGAATGGTGCAGAGAGGAGAAAAAAAGTGCTTTATGACGCGAGGGGGCACAGTGCAGGTGGAGGGGAGCACGGGGCCAGAGGTGGGACAACAGGGGCACCGAGGGCACCAGAGATGCCTTTAGAGGGGGATCCGCAGAGAGCAGAGGTTATGGGGGTATTATGAGGCATAAAAACCCACCAGATGTAGACATAATATGGGTGTCATTATCACCTGTCAATCATTTCCACATTTTTTTTCTACTTTGGGGACCTTTCCTCGTGATCTTGTACATTTTCCTTTACATTTTAAAAACCTTTCGGAAAGGTTCTATTTTCTTGTCGTAATTTTAGACTTGCATGCTGGGGATATCTGTTTAACCTATCGCTTCTTTAGTTCACTGCTTATTGAGGACATGTACCATATGTTTTAGAAGATAGAAGAAATCATTCAAGAGAAACAAAATCATGCTTAGAGGGACACATCTTGCAGATATTAGTAGCATCATACACACATAATATGCTACCCTTCTTGATAAGATCAAGTATATGTTGTCCTTACACTTTAGCTGCAGCAGTATTTGGATCTTTCAGCCTGCTGTGGTAGTGCTCCAGTCTTTGATGCACATAAATGCAAGAGGCAAGTAGAGCGGGAAGGTTCTTCACAGGCGCAGAGGATGGTACCGCCAGGGCCCTCTCCTGCAGACGGCCCAACACGGCAAAGGCTGCCCTGCCACATGCCTCCACGAAGCTCGATCGCACCTCAAGGAGAGAGCTGTCTCTGCAGGCTGCTGCCAAGGGTAGTAAGGCATCCAACTCGGCCACGATCATTCCACAAAACTGAAGGGTGAGACAAGAAAAGATCATCTCAATTACACAGGGAAACTCGTTCAGTTGGATCTTTCCCTCACGCTCTTCAAGCCATTACAGTGAAATTTCTGTGCAATTGCAGAATACAGATGTCTAAAACAAACATTCCCTCCACATCAACTTTACTGCTGAACATGCATTATTGGTATCAGGTCAAATAAAACCTTTACTTTGGAGGAAGCTTCGGTGCTTGTCTTGCTTTATAGCATCACGTTAACCACATTCAAGCAGAAGACTAGGAAGAGGTGCGGTGTCAGATGTGCTGAGAGGAAAGAAACAGGAAAGGTCAGGCAAAGGTTAGAAAGTAAGAGGGAGTGAGAGAGAGAGAGAGAGCTGTTTCAGCAATGTAAACGACCGACATCTTTCCACATTTGTCCTGAAGAGAAGCCGTGAGGGACAGTGCTGCCTGCTACTCGTTCTCTCTCTCTCCAGGGGATGGGAGAGTGGCTGATCAAGGCGTATGGAGATAGTCGAGTGTGTTAGCTCACAGAAATGCAGATAAGCAGTCTGGGTATTAGAGGGCACTTACTTAACATTAAAATCTTAATTTTTCATTTAATAAAATGATAACACTGTGTGAATCAGCATGGTTGACACAATAGAGATTTGGCAAAGGAGGCACTGGATTATGTAATATGCTATGCAGACATATCTTCCAAAAAGCAAGTCTTCATAGGACAAATCCTTAAAAATTAAGGTGAAAACATGTTTAAAGATTAGGTTAGGTTGAGGTTAAGATTAGGTTAAGTTAAGGCATGCCATAGTTTTAACACATATTACACAGACTGCAGGGAATGAGACACACACACACACACACACACACACACCACTGCCTCTGCAGCCTCATGTGCTTCTTATTGACACTGCATTGAGCCCATGTGAAAGACGATCAGGCAAGTGCCAGGGAGTCACACATGTGTCTGAGTTTAAATCCAAATTTATACAGCTATACATGTGAGTTATGTGTCAGGCAGATTCTTAAAGATCTCCTTAAATCTCCTTCAAACAAAACATATTTTCCACACTCCCTGTTGAGCCAGGTCATGCTGAAAAAAAAAAAAAAAAAAAAAAAAAATCACCGTAACTCAGAAACCTTGATGCCAGTTTAATCGATCAATCAATCACACCATGTATTACTTGTGTCTACAATCACGCACTCTATTACTTGACGTAATGTGGAGCTGACTAGAAAGTTCGACATACTGTCAGATCAAGGCTCTGGCGTGTGTACACAATTGACAATCTCCCAATCTCTTTACACAATTTTCCCCCAGAAAAAAAGCTTCCAGTGTGGTTAGAAGGCCTGGGAACAATGGCCGTTTGGACAATTAAGTCAATATCTGACTGCATGTAGTCGTTAGGAGCTTAGCTTTGAGAGAGAGGGAAGGCGAAGGCAGAGGCGAACAAAACACAGCAGCATTACTGGGGTGATGGAGAGAGCCTGGAGAAGTATCTCAAACACGTACAGTGTTGGCGTGCGCGCGCACACAAACGCACACATATCGAGCAGACAGTCATCTTCACATACACACTCACATGAAAAAACAAACCGCGTGCTGAAGTCAGACTGAAACCTTAACTAGCTAAGATCAAAGCCTGGAAACCCACCAGGACTATTGCAGCAAGGTGAAAGGGATTGTATGAAGTTTTTAAGTGCTCCAGAAGCCTGTTTGTGTGTGTGCTGAATTCGGAGCAGACAGACAAGTGCAGAGCTGAGCACGCAGGTGAGGGCTTCAGCGTAGTCTGAATACAGAAGAGGCACTTCTGTAGCTGTAATAGAGAGCTCGCATCAAGGTTAGAGGGGCCCACCCAAACAAGTAGAGTTCAATTCCAGGTTCTGACAGGAGGGCGAGTTCCAGCTGCTGAACGCAGGGTATTTGGCATTCAGCACACATCTGACTGCCAAAGAAAAAAAAAAGTGCACTATCTAAAGTACTCTGATGGATGAACAGTATCATGGCAGCCTGCATATGTATAGTAATACAGACAGTGAAGTGGGTTCATGTGAAAAAAAGGGGGGATTGAGGTATGAACATATGAATATAAATGTGTGAAATATTGATCCATCATAATGCCTTTAAACTGGCCATATTTCACGCTCACATCTTGTACAGTAATTTGCTCTCCGCTCAAACACCGGGGCTGGTGTCAGGAAAGGACAGGGGAGGGGGGAAATACATATATAATATCTCACGGCCTTGTCTTGGATGTCTGTCTGGCTCTGTGTTATTGAATGCAAATGCATGCATGTATAACCTTTGGGCTGAAAGGCCCTCATCTTTAAAGCGTTGACCTACACATAAATATGTTGTAGAGGTTCTGAGCAGAGACAAATTCTGACACTCGTTAGCAATGAAAGCCACAACGACTGTCAGTGTAAGGAGCTGGAGGAGAGAGGAGAGAGGAGAGAGCAGGAGGAGGAGGAAGAGAGAAGTAGTAATACGTGTCTGCACAGTGTGAAGTGTGGAAGAGGAGAGGTGTGGGTAGCAGAAGAGTTGAGAAGAAGATGGAGGAAAGTGACTGAACAAGAGTTTGAGGGAGAATCTGGAGTAGAACTTTGCTGTGTGTTTTAGAAATAATCCAATTATTTCAAGAAGATTTATGGTATTTTCATATCTGAGGGTCTGGACCAATCAAGGCTCTGATCTGGACCCATGACAGCTCTTTTGGACAGACCAAATGTAGTATAATTTAGAGTATAATGGTCTGGACCAAGCAAGGGAAGTGTGAAAGAAAAAAAAAATACATGGTGTCATCTAAGAAAATCTCAAACACTAGAGATCCTTAGAGGAGTTAGAGCACTAAGCCTGGTCTCACATCAGACACTGGACTTTCTCCTGAGAAAAGACCATCTCTGGTGTCTACTTCACCTCGCCCTGCCTTTTCCCAGGCCCTCTCTTCTCCTGGCTCCTCTCACACTATCCCTTCTTTATCCTCTTCTCTAACCTCTCCTCTTTGCCTTTGTGATTCATCCTCTGTATACATCTGTATCATCTGTATACCCTATATACCTTCCACTATTCAGAGCCCTTCTCTCAACACCATCTCATAATAACACCCTTACTGGTTCTTGGTTTCGTCCTGTCTCTCCTTTGTCCCCAGAGTCCTCCCCTCTAAGTAATACTGATGACTCTTCCCAAGGCCCTTTCTGATCCAGAGTGTCAACTGTGTCGAGCCCAAATCATTTGGACTTTCTATTATCGAGGGTGCTTTCCTTTGGGGCTACAAAAACCATTAATCTCCTCAGGTCTGGCTGGTGTGTGTGTGTGAGTGCAGACCTACATTGTTCAGTCGGGTGGATAAAGGAGGATGAATAGAGCAGGGACAGCAGTGTGTGTATGGTAAAACATGCTCATGCACACCATATATTAGAGATGGACCTATAGAGGAGTTTTTTTAAAAATCAATGTAATACTGCCCAAATACTTTTTGTGCTTGATTTTGTGATTTTATAAAACTTTGAATCAGAAAAGAAGAACAATAACAAACTGCACTGATGCCGATTCCACAAATGTATCATCTTTTGAATTTCATGTTTCAGTGTTCACAAATTAAGTGGTAATCTGGAATCTGTCTAAAACCATACTACCATACCATACCAAATAATCTCCTGGCATCTTGACTATCTGTGGGCAGTAGTTGTAGAAAGAAGGTTAATCCTAGTTATTCAGCGCTGTGAAATAATGAGGAGGCGTATTAAACATCTTAATTAAGTCAGATCTGCTCCATGAAGAAAAACAAATCCTGAAGTCCTTTTAACAGCTTGATCCAAGTAACAACTCACTCTAATGATCGGTCAAACTCTGATTATTTCCAAGCATGTGAGCCCAACTTGATAAATCCTCTAATTTCTTATCTACTGCAAACTTCAGGCCTGAAAATTAGGATGAAATCCATCATTAAAAAAATATTTGCAAATTAGGAAGACACAGAGGTAAACTGAGGCACTTCCAAGAATGAGAATTCCATCCAATGCTTCAATGCTTTTGGCAACATTAACCTTTGACTTTGTAACCACAAGAATAAAAATAAATAAAAATATGTGGCCTTCTTTTCAGGGATAATTTATTTATCTCTGCCAAGGAGGATATGTATTAGCTGATGTTCTGTCTAGTTGTATTAACTGAATTAAAAAGTTTCTAAATTCTAGCAGCAATACCACATTTCTATACCCTGTTTGTTACTTGGGTATAAAGCCTACTGCTTTGTTAAGTAAGGATTACTGTTGGTACCTTTGTGTGTGTGTGTGTGTGTGGGGGGGGGTATAGCTCACATGTGTTTTTCCTTTTGTTTTGCTATAACCTGCAAGAAGATTCAGTTTCCAGGCTCCTGACTGTGAAGCCCTCAGACAGTGTTGACCCACATGTCAATAATTTAACTCATGTATTTGGCTCTTCTGGAGTAAATGGGTGTGTTTGTAATGCACCCGGAAGCAGTTCTGCTCAGAGCCATGTCATCAATCAGATCTGTTCAGTATTGGACAAACTATCCCGCTCTATGCCTAACAGTACCTTGGCAATCATGTTGGGGCTCTCCCTCTCTGAGTGGGTGTCGAAGGAGTGCTCTCTGAGAGGTGCGGTGCCTGCGGCGTTGGCATCGTGTCCAGTGGTGCGACACAGGGTGAGAGCGGTGTGTCCTGAGGAGTATAAGGCCTCTTCCTGCTGTAGACTCTTGGCACAAACATCATCCAGCACCACTTTGACACAATGCTCCATGTGAGGGACCAGCCCCCGGAATGCTGACCTCCAGTTAAACTCCAGCACCTGTGCCTGGAAAGCAGGAGACCAGCCGACAGCAACTTATTGTCTGAGTGCTGCAAGTCATGATATCGAATAGATGAGGTAGAAATAGATACTGTCTCTCAGGGTGAAGGGAGCATATGCAACAGGACTCACCTCTGGTGTGTGGAGTGTTTCTGCGTTGGATTTCCTGCCATCTGTTGTCGTGTCTGAATTCTCTTTGCTCCTCTTCAAGATGCCTGGATGGCCGATACATATTTTTAATGGAAAACACTCTGCAACACATCTTAAAAGGCATTAAACAGCAACAGTTCCTGGTCAAGCTTTCATTTCATCTCAGTGAAATCCCACTGGGGAACTATAATTATACAGAAGATATCCCAATTTGAAAATGAAATACTATGTGGTGGGTGTCCGTAGCATCCTCCAAATCTATGCATTATTTAGCAGGACTATTTCCATATCACACATAATTTGCTGTATGATCTTATGTGTTAAAACCCCTGCGTGAATGCCAAGTTCAGTTACATGAAAGCGAGCGTGTGTAACTCAGAGCAAGATATGGGTCACACTGCCCCCAATCCCACCCCAACCCCACCCCCCCCAAGGCCCACCAGGCGAGTGAGACACAGTGACCAGCGTATGAGGGCACATATGCCTCAGAGGGAGCAGAAACAGGCAGTCAGTGCTAATGGTGACGACTAAATTTGAGGCTTACAGTTGATTTGAACCCAGATAGGATCAACTGCATATGCGGTAATTCCATGAGGGAAGATTGTGCGGATGTGTGTGTGGGAGGGTGGGGGGATGCAGGGGGGCAGGAGGGGGATGGATGTGAAGACAAGCATACAGGATGTTGGGTTGGGTTGCAATTAAAAAGCGTGAAACATCAAGGCCACAGTTTCCTAATCAGAAGGCGAAGAGTAAGACCCCAGGCGAGGCAATTTACCCGAACAAGGCTACATGGAATGGAAGAAGGAGGAAGCAGCAAGCGCATCACTTTTTGACCTTTAAGCCCATCTGATGAATTTCTGGTAATTAAGCTGTTTGATTGCCTGGAATTAATGATTTGGATAACTGCCCTTTAAAGGCTGTTTACCTCTCTGTAAATTGAGCCTTTCTGCAAGTCTTGTTTTTGTAAATGTAACCTTTATGGAAATTACTCCATGCACCAAAAGCTTTCATTTAACATCTCTGCGACGGCAGTTCAAAGTAGGGAGAGGAAAAAGGGGATGCTAAAGGCTTACATAACACCAAAGATAATTCCCAACTCAAATGGCACATTTCTTCAGACGCAACTCCGATGTGTTGCTAGAATAAGTGTGTGTGTTTGAGACGGGCAGGACTACGGAGCGGTTTAAAACCTGAGGTCCACCCTATGTATCCCCAGCAAACTGATGAAGAATAAAGTCTATATTTAAGTAATTATTTGAACTATTTACAAATAATTGTTTAAATGTTATAGATCAATAATAGTTTTTCGATATATTTACCAAACTCATGGAAGCACTGAATTTACTTGTGAACAAACCATGGTGAATTTTAGGGATATTGGTCTGAATCATATTAATTCAGACTACCTCTTCTCTGCCACAAAGTTCAGAGAAAGAAATGCAGATTGCCCAGTGTCGGTTTCCTCTGTAGGAGCAACACTCTTGTTGTCTACTGTGTATTAACATGTGTGTTCTGGACAGGTGGATTCATACCTTTTACACAGGGAGCGTCTCCTGTACAGTTAATGGAGATAGTGTTAGCGACCAGCTCCTTCACATTACTCTCAAAGCGTAGCAGAGTGCAGGCCAGCTGGGTTAACGCCCTCAACTGGTGGGAGGTTAGACTGAAGCTCCTATTCTTCATGGGGAGCTCCATTGGCGCTGCAAAGAGAGAAACAAAAAAAAGCTTTTCGTGAAGGGGGAAAGAAGCAAAACAAACTGAGCATGTGCTCATGCATATGTGCCTGAGAGAAAGAGAGACAGTTTACAGTTGAGTAAAGCAACAGTCTCATGAAAACCGGTTTTCAACCCAACCTCCCAACCTACATGCACTCATCAGAAAACGCCCCCATGCTGAAGTCTTGCCTCGCACGACAACTTTTATAAATATCGACCCATTCATGTTTTCCCAATACACAGCATAAACAAAAGAGTCAGTGGAAAAAATATGCAAAACTTTGCTCCCTGAGAAGTCACACATGCACATTCTTCTCTCCCGGCACAAAACTTTTCTCCCCCTAACCCGCCGATGACCCCCTCGGCAAATATGGATTTCCCATTTTGGAGGCTGCCAAAGCCATCACCCAGGGGATGTTCCGCATTAAGCTGGAGAATGGGCGGCTGGGAGATGCGTTGCCATACTTCCAGACACATGCACAAATACTTTTGTGTGTCCGCTTAAATGAGCTCCTCCACTGCAAAAGCATCTGGGAACGGATGAACTCGGTATTAGCCTTGACTCTGAAAGCACAGAGATGATTGAGCGTTGAGAGTGAGAGAAAGAGGAGTGGGGCCCGGTTCCAATAATTGTAACATTATTGCCTCTGGATCCTAATGCAATTTTGCCTTATTGTTAAACAAAATCTGACAATATGACAACACGCTGTCCCCAAGGATGCCTGGTTTAATCATGCATGAGGCTAGACTCGGTGTGTGTGTGTCAGCTCTCGTGCATATTTACATGAGTGTGAGTCGATGAGTTGTTGTGTGTTTGGGTTTGTCAAATGAGCGCACACGTGTTTATGTGCATGTTATGCTGGTCATTATAAATAACTTGATTTGCAGAATACACTTGCACACACATTTGCACATGTCAGTCTAGCAGGATAATTGCCACACTGCAGCCCGACTCTGTGGTCACCACGGAATATGTTCTGACCTTAAGTTTGTTTGTGTTTGCAAGTCTATGTGCATACATGTATTTATGTGTATGTTAAGTGTGTGCATGTGTGTGTGGCATGTATGTAATCACATGCAAATAGTTGTTTAATTATTTGATGTGCGGTAAAATGTTTGTGCCTGCATTTGTGCCTATGTGTGTAATTTAGCTGCATGAGTCCACAGCTCGGCACCTCCTCTGTAATGGGGTCCAGTGGGAGACTGTGTCCTCGATCACCTCATGCTGCATGTTTACATGCGTGACCTGGCTGACGCCCACATGCCAGCCTCTCTCTCCGGCTTGCACACTGACCCACGCACCCTCCACCGATCAAGACTATTTCTGAAGTCACTGGCAAATCAGCAGAGCGTTCCGTGCCTAGATGCAGGGGCAAACTAAAGCTGTCAACAACTCAAGAGTTAACATTCCAAACCAGATAAGACAGGGACACATTTGAGGGGGAGCGGCTGGATTCTCTAAATATCTATCATTGAAAAAAACACCCCCCCCCCCCAACCTTCTGTGAGGCATTCATGTGAGCACGGCCACCTTTAACCAGCACTTCATCTGGAGCATCGGCCTTTGAGGAGCATCATCTCTGTGTGTCTTCTCCCTTCCCATTCATCCTATTCATTTCCTCACCTGTGACCCCATGACTGGTTCACTGGCACATTAAGTCACACTCTAAGTAGTCGCACATGACCTTGATGTTTAGCAATGCCTCAGCCTCTCATCAGGCTCTGCCGCCCAAGCTATATATGTATTTATAGTCACCTTCCAAGCCAAATAGCCTTATAGCCATAGCAGTGTAGTACACAGCCATCTAAACCTCATTATACCTTTGTCACAACAGTGAGGCCAAATGGAGGCTCTCATAGCCAGTTGATGGAGAGGGTGTGCTTAAAAGCACCCAGGTGTGTCATATAGCATAGAGCAGAGCATGTCTCACAGAGCAGCATGAGGGAGGGCACGAGCAGGCAGGAGAGTTCACCCAAAGGTCAGTGTACTGAGAATCAATAAGGGAGGCCTGCTGCTGAAAGCTGGGCAAAAAGGATGTGTGAAATTATATAAGAGCCGCTCCATATGACATTACAGTGGGAGGATGTTCTTATAAACAAAAAGAAAATCAATGGTTAGCCGCATCGCTGTGATAACCATAAAGCAGTATGAATGCTATCAGTCGCCCTTGAAGCAAACAAGCATGTCACCCAATGTGTCACTCGCTAAAATGTGTGAAACAGAGAAAAACGTATGTGTGTGGGGGGGCTTTATGTTTCATATGGAGCAGAAGCGTTAAAAAAAACAATGTCTGAAAATACCAAACTATGCCGGTCTACAGTGGCCGGCTTCACTTTGTAGCTTCTAACAATGACAACAATGTAACACAAAAGGGGAAAAAAAAAACAAACAGAGCAGGTATTTTTGGCAAGCCATCAGTTTTCTCCTTGTCTGTCTCTCCTGTGGGTTCCACCATCAGCTCCACAGCGCGCACACACACACACACACACACACACTCTGCTCTTGACTGGCAGGGAACAGAGAGATAGGCAAGAGAGGAGGAGATCTAGGGGAAGGGAAAGGGGTGGTGGTTAGGGATGAAAACATGAGGAATAGAGGGAGGGAAGGAGAGGGAGGGGCGGGATAAGGGAATTCCCTTAGCAGTTGTTATTGATTCCAGTGTTTACGGGCGAATAGTTTAGTGCCGTTTACAAAACAGAACAGATGCAGCCAGTGAGCAAAAAGGTAAACAATTGCTGTGTGGCGGGCTGCCAAATCCCCAGTCTGATGTATTAAACTCGTGGTGAAGAGCATTTCCCCTTTGGCTGCACTTATTGCCACTTCATTTCCTCCTCGCTCACATACACACTCTCCCTTTCTTGTTCTCTGTGCCTCTCTCTTTTCTCCGTTGTTCCCTCGTTTCTTTGTAGAAGAAGAAGAAAAAAGTAGAAAGGACGTACAGGGCGCTTTTTGCCGTCTGGCCATTTTCTGTCCTCCTCTGACCCAGGAGGCCCGGTTCTTCCTAACAGAGCCATTAGTAGGGGGAATTGCATGTGTCTGACATGGCCGAAAACCAATTATTAGACACTTTCTACCAAATGATGCCCAAGTCTTTTGGGAATGGGCAATCATGCAATAATTTAGCCACTGATTTAATTTCTCTCCGGCACAGCATCTCTCCCCCTCTCATCCTCTGTCCCCCGTTTTGCTCTCCGTCTCTCATTCTGTCTCTCTGTAGTGTAAATCCGACCTTCAGAGGGGTGCTGTGCCTCTCTCTACCCGTCTGGCCTCCAGCAGGCCTATCTCATCATGTGATCACAATATGGGAAGTTTACTGTGTTCTCGCAGATGTGCATTGTACAGTGACCTCGTGGGTGATGTAGGGATTTAATTACATTAGATCCAGAGAGTAAAGGGATGAATTCAGAAGGCAGGTCATTTTAGAAGATACTTGACATATATTGCATGAAAGCTAAATTGAAATACAGTGTTGTTTTATCACTGTCCTCTAGGCTAGATTTTTGAAAAGGCCATTCAGATTCAAAGAGACTGATTTTGAAATAATCCAACCAGTTTGTTCAGGTACAATCTTTTCAAGAATCCTAAGATTCCATTTAATTTCACAAAAGGCTGATGTTGTAACTTATGTGATGCAACTACTTAAAGTTATATTGAAATCCACAAAAGCACTGCAATTTCATCTTCCTATATTTATTACCTCCACCAAAGAGATTATGCTTCCATGCAGATCAGAGAAGAACCTGTTAGATGGGGGTATGGATCCAGGTGATGGGGGAGATCCTGGGAACTATCAGATATATTAATGTGTTGAGACTTGAATGTGATTTGGAGCAGATCACACAACTACCTGTTTCCTCATTAGAGCTAGACAGACGTGTTGCGGTGTTTGGCCTTGGCAGAGGTATGCACTCTACCGAGTTCCCTTCCAGGGCCCTGTTTTTAGTGCTGACTAAAAACACTGAGGTGAAAGAGACTATTGACAGATATTTATGCAGAATCATCCTCATGATGTTTTCACTAGTTTGTTTCATCTATGTTGTATGAAGTGTAGTTTTCTTCACCCTAAAAAAGGGCCTTTGATCTTAAAATACTTTATATTTACATCAGCAGGTCTTCAATACAGAGGCCACCATGTTTGTTTATATTATTCCAGACTGGACAAAATAAACACCTTTTGATTAAACATCAAACCATTCTACACACTGTAACAAAGTCATTAAAACAATGGACAGCTGAAAGACCTTGTCTGCAGCAGCACTACACAGATTTTCTTTTTTATGCCAAACATTCTGACTCCTTGTCCAACGTGTTGTCGTCACAAAGCAACTCAATAGGCTGATATCAGCTGATGCTCAAACTTGAGATTTTGAATAGAACAGGACATTTGTGTAGTTGTGCATATTTGTACTTGTGCACCACTTCATCCATATTACGAGTCTTCAGGCTGGGAGTGTACTGATATATGGCTCTTGAGCACTTCAGTGTGTCTCTTTTTTTTCATCTCACAGGGTGTCAAGCAGGGTCGTGCGGTCGTGTGGGTGCCGTCGGGTACTTCTGTGCATGTTTGTGTAAGTATGTGGGTAGACGGATGCTATGAGCCACTGTGGACCGCCTGCCAGGCCCTGTGACAGCTGGGGTCCTCTTCGTCAGTTGCGGCCCACTGCTCACTCAGACAGCCTTATTATGGGAGGCCTCCTGCTGTGATTCCCCAACACACACACGCTGACACGTGCACACACGCACATACACACAAACACAAACCACCCAAGCCCCAGTCTCTTGAGGCCCTATCCCTGGGTGCTGTCCAACCAGTCCACAGCAGGGGCCACCTGCCCTTCAAAGAAAGGGAAAGTAGCATTATTTGATATCTCAATTAAGGTGTCTTCCCAAGGAGGAGGTGTAGCTGGGACTGTGGTGTTTTTGTGTTTTCTCCTGCTTTAATTTTGTTTCTCCATTCTCCTCTGTATCTGTCTTTGATTCTGTTCTCTTTGTTGTAAAAATTGCAATGGCAGTGTGATGGGGTTCAGCTTTCCTTCCCCTGGATACTTAAACTAAGCAGCCTGGCTGAAGAACACGGAGGAATGTATTGTCTGGATGGGAGCATTTCATTAAAACCCACTTGTTTAGTGTCCTTGTTCGCATTATTGTTTTCAAGCCCTAGGTGAATCACACTTACTCTTCATCAGTGCTGGCTGCTCTCAATAAGCCAGCCATTTTTGTATACGCTTTCTCAATAGAAGGTGCCAGGAAAATGTTCATATCCTTGAGCTTTTCAAGAGTGGTACACAAAAGCTATTGTGACCACTCTGAGGAAATGGGAGAAAAATAAATGGCACACATAATACCCATTCTCAAGGGCCACGAAACATATTCTTTTCTGTGATTTCATTGGAGCCATGATTTAGAGAAAATGAACACTGGCACATACACACACACACGTGAACACAGCCAGAGAGCAAAGATCCAGTTCTTTTCATTAAGATTAGTAAACAACCACTTGCTCTGTGTGGTAACTTTCTTAAACAAGGCCTTATCAGCATCCACAAGGACAGGAAGAGGGCGGCATGAAAAAGAATCATCCATAAACTGGAAGAATCACGCCACATGTACACAGACACACACACACACACAAACCCTCCTACCTTGCACATAATTACATGGCAGCATGCGGGTGCACGTCCCTGGCTGACAGTGTGTATAAACTCAGGCAGAGATATGATCTAGTGAGGAGCTGCTCTTATTAAATATTAACAAACGCCATTCCCAAGTAGCCTCAATCCCCACAAGCACCTCCAATGCCAGTCAGAGCCTCAGCCTAGCTATCTCGCATCACTACAGAACCTCTCTCCCCGCTGAATAGGCTGCTGTGCCTTCTCTAAGAAAGAGTTCAAAGAGCCAGAAAGGGCGAGGGGGGCGCAGTGGGGGTGAATGTGCTTGCTATACATGTTCTAACTCAATCCTTTTTTATCTATAGGGAGCTGCCGACGCCGTCATATGGGGAAATTAGTGGAAGTGGAATTCAAATCACTGCTATCAGAATAGGGCTGCAAAGTGTTTGAACAGAAACTCACAACCTCGACTTCACCCCTGTGGTCGATTGTTGGGGAATAAATTGTATGTGTGTATGCCGAGAAGTTAGAACGGAAGCGTTTGATGTCGCACAAAAACGCAGATCTCCCATGCATATGCAAATGTCAGATGCCATATGGAAATTTAATGGCGTATTTTTAAAAGGGGAGGTATTAAATGACTCTTGATCACACAATTTTCGGTGTAAGCCTGCAATTAGTGCACACACCAGCATCAGCTCAAAGACAAATGGGCAGACATATGCACATGACACATGCTCAAAGGTGATTGAAAAACATGGGCACATATGCACATCCAACCACAGAGTCACTCACACAGCGCAGGAAAATAAACGGTAATGCAATAAAAATGTGCAATAGTATGGGTTTGGGTAAAAGTGTTTTCTCTGCTCTGGTGTCATATCCTCCAATTTTATCCAGATTCTGGTCAATATATGGTGAATGTTTTTAGAACAGGAGCAAATACTGGCTTAAACGTGCAACTGAGTAACACATAACTAGGACCACAACTGTAATATAACATAATAAACTAATATGACTAATACTGTATTTATTTTTGAAATTAGTCTTAAAATAAGAGTGACAGAAGACTGTGGAAAAGTATTGATGGCCTACAACATTTATTTTAGAGTAAGGGCGGAGACACAAAATTTCTGTATTTTCATTCTATTTTGGCAAAATCCATGACACACACACACACCCACCCACACAGAAACACACGCGGGGTAACATGCAGCCCGGGCCCCACCACTCCCCTGCAGACTCAGTGAGGTGTGTCAGTGAGGTTTAAAGCCTGTATTGTTCCTGACCAGCCAACCTGTCGAGCACACTCCCCAGTCTCACTGCTCACCCCATTACACTTGGAAAACTACAGGAGAATTGGAAAAAGACAAGAAAAGAAAAAGGATAGAGGAAGTGAACGTGGGCGGGATGGGGGAGGCGGTGGGAGGTCGGGGAGTGGGGGGCTGAGACCCTTCACATCTGTCTAGGTACAATGTCAGAGCCTACCTTTGAGTCTCCAGGGTTAAAAGAGGAGGCAGATCTCACCATGAACGCTGTTAAATGGTTCAGTGGTTTGACAGTGGCTGATGCTACAGACAGTGCTGCTCCCCTGGGAGCCCGCACAGTCTCCCCGGCATGGCTCTTATCAAAATATACCTACCGCCTGCCTCTTGTGCAGAAATAAACAATAACACAGCAGGGAAGGAGCGAAGGAGATCTAAAGAGTCATTGGATGCTCACAATCACTTTTTTTCAACCACTGTTATAATTGTCTTGACAATTATGGGCGTAACATATAGTATTGACAGTAAAGTGTGAAAGCAGATTATGCATTAATGTTCAAGCTTTGGCTGTTAAGGAGCCACGGGCGTTTAGGTGGTGGATATTCTTGAGCTGTTTGGGGGGGGGGCTTAAAACATGAACAACACAAAAATGTAATCCCAGTTGTAGCCCTCAAAGCTGTGTTGCAGCTGATAGTCAAACACACACACACACACACACGTAAAACCAGCACAGGCAAAACTGCTCCATTTTACGATCATTACACAGCACGGGTCCCCCGCTCCCTTTGGAGCCGTGTTCTGCCTCCGGTGCTACATTTGACGGTTTGTTGAGCGGCACGTAGGTGTGTAGCCTCCGCCACGTTACGTGATCAAACAGCCCAACTGACGCATGGCCAATTATCCTGGCTGCCTCCTCTCATCTCACGTTTAAGGAGAGGCAAAGTAAAAACCAGAGAGGGAGATGGAAAGAGAGAAATGGAAGGAGGGAGCGAGCGGAGGAAGAAAGAACCAAGGCTGGTGGTGTGTTTATCGAAGAATGGCAGATGTAAAAGCACTCCTCTCCCCGTTCCGCAGGGAAGCTGACATGTGCACCATTTCTAAAAAAGTATACAATGGCTCACACACTTTTTTCACTGGGAATCTTTACCCTCAGCGAGGCGTAAATAGGCCAATATGAAACAAACAAAGAATATGGGAGAAATTAAGTATCAAAAGTGACACAGCGTGTGAAGGTATGCGCTCGTCTTCAGTCTCAGTCTATAACATCACTGCACATTCCATCACAGAGACTCCAGAGCCAAATATTAAAAAGAACTTCTTTATATGGTTCCTTTTTTCCTCTCAAATATTCATCCCTCTGTGCAACAAGGTCAGGGGAAAGTTCATCCTTGCTTTAAACCTTGTGCCAACTCTTTCTCAGCCCCCTGCTGTTCTCTCTACGCGGCTTTATCACAGCGCAAAAGTAAGAGGAAGGTTGTGATTAATCAGTTTCCCTTCTGCCTTAAGGTCGTGGGCTTGCGTGAAGGTGCTGCTGCAGCTCTGCCCTTCTTATGCTTTGTTTTAAGAAACTTTATTTCGTAAAGGGGACAAAAACTATGGTTGTCAACAGTTGGCCAGAATGGGACAGTATAAAGCCATTAGTTCAAGGTAGAGAAGTGAATTAACTGACTGTCGAACAAACCGTGAACATAGCTTGGACCTTCTTTGGGATGGGGGTCACCTCAGTCAAGAATAAAGTGTGTGGTGAATAGTGTTTAGAAGTAGTTTTAAAAGAAGCCGAGGCCTGGTAAATGCTGCTCTTCTCTTTTTGTTGGTGAAGAGGAAAGTGAGGCAGACAGGAAAGAGGGCAGTAAAAAGAAAGCAATTACAATGGGAAAAGCAGTTACTGACAATCACTTACAGAGGCCTTGGCTCTGGCTGAGATCTGGCTGCACTCTACAGTGGCAAAGTAGCAGAAAAATAAAAATGGAGACGACAGGGAGAAAATCTTGATATTATTCAGGAGCAACAAGGCAGGAGAACGAGGAGGACAGAAAACATCCAAAAGGGGTATCTTACCCACAGTTGCACGAGACCTGGCTGAATATTTCTTTATCTTGCTGCTGATGGTGGTGTTGTCCCTCAGGGCCATCTCACACTCTCTCTCCACCAGGGAGGCCAGTTCTCGGGCCACGGTGCCAAAGTAAGCCGCGTT